>JACRUU010000020.1:11812763-11925263 GCA_030449085.1 Kryptopterus vitreolus
ATAAACATACAGCACACAGAAACACCATGAATTATTAGAGTCATATTTAATAAACTATAGTTGTGCCAAGTGTGCAATTTTCATGGTATATTTCTTTCGGTATAAGTCTTTCGACATTTTTTGGCCTCTTCTTACATTCGCTCCTGAAGTCTCAGCTCCGGGGCCTAATCATCCTGCAATTACACTCTGACAACACCTCCGCCGTTTCAAACCCGCTAATGCTCCCAGGCTCGGCTCTCAAACCCATAACGCTCCTCTCCAGCTTCTCAAGTCTAACTGAGGAAAATAATAAAAAGAGTTTTTTTTTTCTTTTTTGCTTTTAAAGTGCTACACCTTATGAACATCCTGTGGCTCTGTGTTAAGCCGAAATGGCTATAATTCAATCACAGAAATCACCCTGAGAGCTTTAAAAGAGGAGGAGGAGGAGGAGGACGAGGAGGAGGCGGAGGAATTTATAAACGGGCATCAGATTTATAGTGGGTATTACAGAATAAGTGATAGAATGATTTAATCAAATAGGGATAAAGAGAGAAAACGCCACGGCTACACTTTGAACAGAAATGCCGAGCATTTGTTTGATAGAATGATGAAAAATACTCCGTCCATAAGGTGTCTGGAACCATATGGAACACTGACACTGGAGACTCCTTCCATAAATGTTACAGAAACTACCGCTTCATGAACGCCAACCATCTTAATTTGCTTCATTAGAATCTGTTTGTTTTTTTTTAATGAGAAAAATATGCATTGTACAAATCCCTGTAAATGAGTTACAGGGGAAAAAAAACAACAAATCAAAATTTAATGACATCATACACCCCATCTATTTCATCATCAATTCTAACTATTTCAGAGGCAGTCGACGGATTTCAGCTCCATAAACAACGTTCCCAGAGAAGCACCATGAAACTGCTTGTAATACTAACTAAAGCATACATTAAAATACATTGTAATGAATTGTATTCTAACAGAATTGCAAATTGCATATATATATATATATATATATATATATAATATTTCTAGGCAAAAGGAAACTAGGTTGTTACCTATGGAGAAAACCAGCCCCCGGGAAGGGGGGGGGGTTGTTCCCCCTCCTGCCTCATCGCCACCCTTGCTCTCGTCTATTGAAATTATGTAACTGTTTAATGTAGGAAAAAAGTTTAATATGCATTTACAGCATTTGCCAGGTGCCGTTATCCTATCTTACAACTGAGGCTTAAGGGCCATGCTCAAGGGCCCACTAGGGGCAGCTTGGTGGTGGTGCGACTTCCGGCCCAGAGCCCATTGCCTTAACCGCTGAGCTCCTTCCTCTCTATATGTTTATATGTTTACATAATTGAATTCAGGTAAATTTGCAAAGTTTATTAAATTTCAATCATCTTTTTCCTGATAGGTTGTGAATGAGTTGTAAGGCTCTTCTCTGTTCTGGCACCGAGGTGGTGGAACGAACTTCCACTGGAGGTCTGAACAACGGAGACACTGTCTACCTTCAATCGCCGATTGAAGATATACCTCTTCCAACAACACCTATCCTAACATTCCTTTTATTCTCTTTTTATATATCACTGTACAGAAATCCATAAAAAAAGAAATAAATACAAATACAACTACAAATACAAATAAATACAACTGTCTATGCTTGTGTACTTAAGTTAGCATTTACTCTTCATGAATGAATCTTATCCTTAGATGGAGACCTAAAGCACTTCTTGTACGTTGCCCCGGATAAGGGCGCCTGCTAAATACTGCAAATGTAAATGTAAATGTGTCCAGGTGGAGCACTGTGATGGGAGGGTGCTGTTAGCATGTAATAAAAACAAAACTAAAGATAATAATACCATAGTACAAATCTCCCTAATAATGATAAAATGATTCATTTCGTGTCATTCAAATGCTTAATAGAAAGAATTGGCAATAATTCTATGCACGAGCAAGAACACGGAATGAAATATTAATATTATAATATCATTTAATAATATTACGTTAGAGTAATTTTGTACCGTGTAATAGTTTGAACAAATAGGAATGCTTTCAGAAATATCCTTTTGAACGGAAGGAAACTATAAATGAAATCAATAATTGGCGCGGCTGCGCTAGATTTATGAAAATCTATATTCATAAATCTATGAATATAGATTTATATAGAATAGAATAACTTTTATTTGTCACGTATACATTACAGCACGGTGGTTCTTTCTTCGCATATCCCAGCTTCTTTTGGAAGTTGGGGTCAGAGTGCAGGGTCGGTCAGCCATGATACGGCGCCCCTGGAGCACAGAGGATTAAGGGCCTAGCTCAAGGACCCAAGGACAACAGCTACACCCCTCCCTAGAGTTATATTAGTGTATAATTAACCATTTATAACAAGATAATGATCATCAATTCCATATGAGTCCTTTATTGAATTTACTGTAGTCTTTAATCACAACAGAAACAGGTGTGTGGGAGGCTTAAATCGGCAACAGCCAAACTGCTAAAGGCAAAATTACGGAAGAGTTTCGCGTCACCACAACAAGCCGCAAAATAGTTTTACCGCATCAGTAAAGATTTCAAGCCGATTGGAGTTTTAAGATGTGCTGCTCAAGCGATTTTGAAGGAGCGGCGAGGAAAAGGCCAATTCTCAGGGCCATTATGTATATATGCAGTGGTCAGCCAAGAAAACGTAATGCAGCAGATGAGAAATGCATCATGTTTGCTTTCCTACAACGTTGAAACAAGTCCAGCAGTTCCATCAGCAAAGAACTGGAGAAAACCAGGGACAACGACTAGAAGTCCGGCTTGTATGAAAACGTATGTAGGAAAACGTAGAAAAATTAAAATGTCACATATACATTACACAGTGAAATCGTCTCTTCTGGTTTGGAAGCTGGCGTCAGAGCGCAGGATCAGCCAGGATACGACCCCCCTGGAGCATAGGGGGTTAAAGGCCTTGTTCAAGGACCCAAGAGTAACAGCTTGGTGATTCCATGGGGCTCAAACCCCGACCTTCCGATATATATATATATATATATATATATATATATATATATATATATATATATATATATATATATATATATATATATATTGGGGCATGGTGGCTTAGTGGTTAGCACGTTCACCTCACACCGCCAGGGTCCGGGTTCGATTCCCGTCTTGGCCATGTGTGTGTGGAGTTTGCATGTTCTCCCCGTGCCTCAGAGGTTTTTTTTCTCCGGGTTCTCCGGTTTCCCCCCCGGTCCAAAAACATGCACGGTAGGTTGATTGGCACCTTGGAAAATTGTCCCTAGTGTATGAATGTGTGTGTGTGTGTGTCCTGCGATGGGCTGGCATTCCATCCAGGGTGTATCCTGCCTTAATGCCCACAGACGCCTGAGATAGGCACAGACTCCCCGTGACCCGAGGGAAGATCGGATATAGAAGATGAATGAATGAAGTCATATTCTATGCTTTATACATGGCAGGATACACCCAGTATGGAATGCCAACCCATCGCAGGGCACACACACTCACATTCACTAGGGACTATTTTTCCATGGTCCAATCAACTAACCGTGCATGTTTTTGGACCGGGGGAACCCTGAGAAAAACCCCTGAGGCACGGGGAGAACATGCAAACTCCACACATACATGGCCGAGGACAGGCAGGAATCGAACCCCCGACCCTGGAGTTGTGAGGTGAAAGTGCTAACTTCTAAAACTCCCTAAGATGAATATGCTAATATACTTGAACTTGAAATATTTGTCTCGCGCAGGAGGGAAGTAGGTTGCTGGAGGTGTGGAGAGCAATACGACAAGGGATGTGGTAGCTCAGTGGGTAAGGCATTGGTTTGTGGACCAGAAGGTCTCAGGTTCAAATCCCAGAACCACCAAGCTGCCGCTAGTGGGGCCTTGGAGCAAAAAATGTAACACTTGGAGAAAAGGATATCCCGCACTTTGACCCCAGCTTACAAAAAACAGGCTAAGCTGTATAACGTGACAAATAAAGGCTCTTCTATTCAATAAGAACGACTGCCAAATGCAGTAAATGTACAGTCGGTGAAGCATGGAGGTGGTTTCCTTCATTTGTGCAAACAGAGATGGGGATTTGATCAGGATTAAGCCCCAAATTGATTCTGAAGCTGGACAACATGCCCAAATCATACGTCCCTATGTCATTACCTTCAGAGTAGAGGAGAACAAAGAGTCTTGGAAGTAATAGTTTTGGCACCACAAAGTCTATCTTGTAGTTAGCTCAATAAAACGTTTAGAACAACTTACCTGCCTTCAAAAGTCTTTTCAAGTGTCTATAGAATAATTGATCTGTTCATTTTCCTTTCCATTTTGACAGATAAAAAACTATGAACACGACTATTTTTGGATGCATTCTTACCGGATTTGACAAAAACATGTTTGAAATGCGCTGGATGTATTGAGTCCTTCTCTTATACAATTTCCCATATCATTTTTGCTGGGAGGCTTCATGGAATAAATAAATTACCTTATTATTATGTTTTTATATTACAGTATAATATGCGTTTTTTAATCTTTCATATGCTTCAGTGGCAATGCACAGTGTGCCAGTATTTGTTGTGTCCTCATAAGTGTGTTTAAGTAAACTAGATACGGACAGATGCAGACCACTTATGTTGTATTTAATGTAAAATACTGACTAACTAGTATTTTTATTAGGTTTTCCTAGCAACTTATGGGCTATAATGATCTTTTTTTTCTCTCTTTATTCTTTAGTTGGGGTTTCTATTCCAAATCGAGTCAGACAGTAAATTCCACTCGTTTCCCATTTTCACCGCACGCCTTCTCTGAAGCGGTCGAACCCCGTGTTCTTGCATCATCAAAAGCCCAATTAGCACTAAAAAAGATGCAGGAAACACAAAGATTTCATTCCATCCCTTGTCTCCATGGCGACGCGGTAGCGCGCCGGCCCGTCCCACCACGCGCTTGGGATTAAACTGAACGATTTCACTTCTGTGATCTTGGTCATGGAATTAAAGAGTGTCTCGGTTAGAAACGAGAGAGAATAGAGAGATGAGTGTGAGTCAACTACGGTTCAGAAAAAAAAAAAGAGACAGTTATGATCATCAAAAGGAAATTTTACCACACACACACACACACACACACACACACACACACACACATATACACATTTTGTAAATATACAGATATAGAAAGGAATGATTTTTACTGATATATATATATATATATATATATATAGGCCACATACACACACACACGTGTATATATATATAGAATATATATATATATATATATATATATATATAGTATCTATATATATATATCTATATATATATATATATATATATATATATATATATATATATGCACACACATGCACACTGATCTTCTCTATAGTAACACATGGCTGTGTAAAACGCAATATATTTTACATCCCATTATGCAACACCAGGCAAATTTCAAACAATTTTGTCATCCTTTTGTCACACACTTCAAGTCAATAGAAAAGAACCATGTTAGAAAAAAAAAAGAAATACAATTAGAATAGAATAAATATGTGTAATAATATAATATGATATGGGTGAATTGGAATCGTGTGTTAATGGCTTAGTAAAACTGTGCTGAGGCAATTTGCCACTCACAGGCAAAATAAAATAGAATAGAGTTTATTTTGGAGGTTACAGTGTAGATTTCTCTATAAATCTACTGTACAAAAAAATAAACACACAAAATGTCATTCCTTTGTACCTGCTAAACAATGACTGTGAGTGTTTTTGAATGAAAAAGTCTCACAAATACTCAAAATAGTTTATATACATTAAGAACATCTTAACGAGTAATTCTGTATAGTGTGTGTGTGTGGGTGGGGGGGGGGGGTGAATTTAATGAAGGTATTGAATTAAACAGGTTTAAGAGCATATGAGTCACACACACACACACACACACACACACATGGTGTACAGTGAATCTTCATCATGAGATCAGGTACAGATATAGATGCACACACGTACACACAATTGAATAAAAGAACTATGCAAACTATGGAAAATGGAAATCAAACACAATAATGAAACAACTGTGGGTGACTGTGTCTCTCTCTATCTATATATATATATATATATATATATATATGTGTGTGTGTGTGTGTGTGTGTGTGTGTGTGTGTGTGTGTGTGTGGGGGGGGTGTATGTATGTGTGTGTGTATGTGTGTGTGTAGTGTTTCTGAAGCTCAGGAACGCATGGTTTGTCTAGAATTTACCTGCACACTGGAGTCGCTCATACATCTGGAACCTCTCGGCGTCATCCGATTCATAAATCCATCTTATTCCCTGGTCTGATTTCTCTACAACACACCTCACACACACACACACACACACACACACACACACACACACACGTGGGAAAGTGTGTGAGCACACAAGCTGATTGCTGATAGACGGGTTAAACGAGCTGCTTCTCTCAGACCCTCTTGCACTCTCTCTCTCTCTCTCTCTCTCTCTCTCTCTCTTTCTCTCTGTTGCTCACACATACACACACAACACACACAACACACAACACACACACACACACACACACACACACACACACGCACACACACACACATACACACACTGTCTGTAACAGCAGGGGGCGACACAGAGCCCAGTATTAATCACCCAACTCTATAGAACGTGAATAATTAAACAATGCTTATGAACCTTAAATCCCAGAAGGTTTTCTTGTTGCTCAAAATATTATGAAAACATATTTTTTTAAACATTTATGTAGTCAAACATTTATGAGGTGTAGTCGTGCTCTGAAGGTGTAGTTGGTGTGTGTGTGTGTGTGGGGGGGGGGGGGTAGTAATGTTATGGGGTAGTATAGTGTGTGTGTGTGCGGGGGGGGGGGGGGTAGGAGTGTGTTTGTGTAGTGGGTTGCTGTGGGAGTGGTGTAGTGGGGGTGTAGAGGTGTAGTATAATACCACCATATTATAAAGTGTAATTGTTCTGTTAAGATGTAGTAATGGGGCTTTGTAGATGGTGCTCCAGAGGTGAAATGGCAAATGGGGGGTTGTGTAGTGAAGTCATTGGGTAGTGTAGGTGGTGCTGTGGGAATGAAATTGGGAGTTGTGTAGTTGTGCTGTAGAAGTGTAGCGAGGGTGTTATACAGGTGTAGAGGTAGGTGGTGTAAGTGGTGCTGTGGGAATGAAATTGGGAGTGGTGTAGTTGTGCTTTACATGTTTTCATTGTTAAATATGGTACGTGGCTCCTTTAAGAATTCGTGTTCCGGTTTTGGTTGCTTTCTATAGAACCTGGTGATACGTTAATAGTGCGAAATGCGCAATTACAATGCGATTATCTTAAGTTGACGCGTGTCAGTCGTGTGATTAATCACGATATTTGAATCTGTTGACAGCCCTAGTTATGTTATGTTTTTTATTTATAGTAGATTCATCTTTAGGGGTCACGGAGGCTTAGTGGTTAGCCTCACCGCTGTGTGTCGTTCGCCTCATACCTCAAGGGTTGGAGGTTCAATTCCGGCCTCCGCCATGTGTGTGTGTGGAGTTTGCATGTTCTCCCCGTGCATCAGGGGTTTTTTTTCTCCGGGTTCTCCGGTTTCCCCCCCGGTCCAAAAACATGCACGGTATGTTGATTGGCACCTTGGAAAATTGTCCCTAGTGTGTGAATGTGAGTGGGATTATGTGTGTGTGTGTGTGAATGTGAGTGTGTGTGTGTCCTGTGATGGGTTGGCATTTCATCCAGGGTGTATCCTGCCTTAATGCCCATAGACACCTGAGATAGGCACAGACTCCCCGTGACCCGAGGGAAGATCGGATAAAGTGGTAGAATGAATGAATAATTATAATATAATACTATTATATAAAATTATAATTATACATATAATATATAATATAATATATTGATTATACTATTCATTCATTCATTCATTCATCTGCTACCGCTATATCCGATCTTCCCTCAGGTCACGGGGAGTCTGTGCCTATCTCAGGCGACCATGGGCACCAAGGCAGTATACACCCTGGATGGAATGCCAACCCATCACAGGACACACACACACACACACACACACATTCACACACTAGGGACAATTTTCCAAGGTGCCAATCAACCTACCGTGCATGTTTTTGAACCTAGACCCTGGAGGTGTGAGGCGAACGTGCTAACCACTGAACCACCGTGCCCCGCATTAAGAAATCCTCAGAGCAAAATGTATTAAACACACATTGATACTGTATAAGCTATTTTACAGATTTAAAAAAAGAGAAAGATTTTCCTTTATTTCTCCTTTCTCATTATATTCTTTTCTTTTGAATACTGAGAATAACCAGTAAGCGCTAAGCTCAAAAAATGTCATTTTTCTTTCATGATGTAAAGGTAAAGAATGTTCTATCAGGCCTGTATTACATTTACTCTTTATTAATTTGTAGTAACTGAATTATACAGTGAACAAAGAGCTCTGTACCGAGGCCTTGGGTAATAGGTTTTTGCGTCATTCATCACATGCAGTCGGTGTGGAAAAAGGAAAACGAAAAAAAGAAAATCTCATGCACACAATGTTTTGTTCAAATGTTTTATTCAGATGGTGATGTGACAGTTTGAGTCATCGAGAGATTTTGTTGTGTTCCAGGCAGCTGGATTGAGATTTACAGTGCAACGGAAAATTGTTCAGGACCAGTCCTGCGTGTTCATTTGTAATGCGGAAACACTGGTTAAGATCACGGCCAGTTACTAACGCAGTTGTTTTAATAGATGATGGTTCTAATAAACTGTTTTTTAAAACTATATATAAAAAAAAATATATATATATATATATATATATATATATATATATATATATGTATATATTCATTAATTCATTAATCATTCTAATCTAATCTACCGCTACTCCTACCGCTATAACTGATCTTCCCTATGCATCTATGGGCATTAAGGCAGGATACACCCTTGGATGGAATGCCAACCCATCGCAGGACACACACACTCACATTCACACACACATTCACACACTAGGGACAATTTTCCAAGGTGCCAATCAACCTACCGTGCATGTTTTTGGACCGGGAGGAGGAAACCGGAGAACCCAGAGAAAAAAAACCCCTGAGGCACGGGGAGAACATGCAAACTCCACACACACACACATGGCCGAGACGGGAATCGAACCCCGACCCTGGAAGGTGTGAGGCGAACGTGCTAACCACTAAGCCACCGTGCCCCTATATGTATATATATGTATATATATATATATATATATATATATATATATATATATATATATATATATATATATATATATATTTATTTATATTTATTATTTATCTTCTCCCTGTGTAAAAATTCTGTAAAAATAATTTTTTAAAACATAAGTGACATAAGTGTGACAGATAATGACCCATTCATGATATTTCTATTTTTATTTTTATATATGTATTATGACCATTGCTATTCAAAACATTTATTCTTCTTTTATTGTTTGAACCTTATTGTTGTGAATTGCCTTTGCCTTCATTTTACTGTAGGCTTTATAATGCAAGCATACAATTAATGAATAGCACATATCGAATCAAGTACCGTAATTTTTCATCTTTAAAACATGATGCTTAAATTCCTGCTGATGTGATGTACAACATGTCAACGCTATGTTTTAGTGTTTAAAGTCATTCGAAGGTGGTAGCTCAGTGGTTGGGGCATTGGGCTCTGCACCAGATGGTTGCAGGTTCAGGTCCCAGCATCACGAAGCTGCCACAAGTGGGCCCTTATCGCTCTGGATAAGGGCGTCTGCTAAAAACCCAGCCATTGGGTTTGTACACGCCAGTGCATTCCCGGTCCCAGGTAAATGGGAGGGTTGCGTTACCGAAGGGCATCCAGTGAAAACATGCGCCAAAACAAATGTGCAGATCACAACCGCTGTGGCGCCCCCTAATGGCCATACTGTATGATATCGTGAAATAATTAAACGCTAGAGATCATTTGACTCCAAGTAAAGGAAAATAAAAATGAAAAAATACAATTGAATATGAATAAAATCTGATTAAGTCTATAAAAGCAGAAATTAAGTGATCTTAGGTTTTTACCAATACTCGTGTATTTTCAAAAGAAAATGGAAAAGGAGAAACAATATATATAAATAATAAATGAGTTATAGCTACTATATAAATGAGTACATTTTAATGCATTTCGTTCTAAAGAATTCTTCATTTTTCCTGTTATGCAATTTACATCTCCTCACACATTTAGATGTATTTTTTTCCCATACAACGTTTTATGTACCTAAAACACCTCAGAGCAATTTTCCCGAATGTGTGCGAAACAAAATTAGGCCATATTATTTAAATAGTAAAGTCATATAAGGTTAGGATTATTCGACTTATTATTATTAATATTATTATTATTTATAGGGAAATTACGCGTGGTTACGTGTAAAAGGGCGGGACAGTTTAACATGTGTAATACCTTTCAGTGCGGAGGATTTTGAACCCCCTGAAATCTCGCGAGATCAGAGCTGAACCTGCAACTCTCGCGAGAACGTCACTAACTTCCTGCAATAGTTGTTTGGATAATGGCGGCGCGTCAGCTAACTGCGCTTCTAACCTTCCATTAAAACCGGGAATACAGCCGGCAAACCGCGGAACTCGAGCACAACAAAAGCTTCTGGTAAGCGAAACCCAAAACCGAAAGGCTTTTCTTAAATAGACAGGACCTAAACCGGATATCCGAGGGGGAATGTTTTCTTTGCTAACCGCCGCAATCGAGAAGTGGGTTAGAGTTAGCCGTTTGGCTAGCTAGTTGGATAAGTAAGGCGGTTATGCTATTAAAGCGTTCGAGACGTTAACTGGGTATTTTTTTGCTATTGGGCGTGAAAGTGTTGTCATTTGAACGGCATTTGTGAAGTAGATAATTAACGGTGTGTTAAACAAGTTTTAAGTTAGCCGACGCTGCCCTGTAACGTCAGACCGACTACGCATGCGCTTCAGCCTCACTCAGGGACCGGTTTGCGCCGTTTCCGCGCATGCGTCGTAGACGGATCTGTTAGTGACAAGTCTGTAAACACACGCGGCTGATTAAGGTTAGAACTGGCATATATATATATATGTAGATATAGAGATAGATAGATAAGAAAATATAATGGATTGATGTTTTGGCATTTATTTTAACAATACAAGGTAATCTTAAACATTATGTAGACGGACGATAGCTAATTGATGAGATGCTTTCGTTTAATTATTACATGTTATTTGGTATTTTTTTAGGTGTTTGTAGTTACGCTGGTAATCAAACTTATAATGGTGAGTAAATTGTGATGTTTGTTTCTTTTTCTGTACAATCAGGGTCTGTTTCTGATGCCTGGGTTGAGCTGGAGGGTAGAAAGACATGATTCTCTGAGGAAAACTCCTGTAAGGTAAGTACGTTCCACACAGGTTGGAGGATGTTTGACATGTTTACGATGAAAAAAAAATCCCGCTCTAAATAAATAATGGTGCTTCTGGGTGTAAATAGTGAACAAACAAAAATGCAGATCACTGAATTGTTGTATGTATGTAGAAATTGTGATCAATTTAAAGAGTGAAAATCGTTCGGGAGATTTTTGAAAAAGAGCGACGCTTCCGGAAGTGATGATGTCCTGAAGGAAAATGCATAAACCTATTTTCCTACATCTTTAACAACATCAAGAGATAAGATTTGTAAGATATAGGGTTAATATCAAATAAAACAATTAAATAGAAACACAGATAAAAAAAAACAGTACAGAAATATACCCAGGCATAATGTGTTTGAGTTTTCAGTTGTTGTCATAGCAGCCTATCGATGTGCTTGCAATCTGGATATCCACTGGTGGTGAATCACTTCTACTGTTTGTAACTTCACCTGGCATTTTAGGCCACACCTCCTTTACCATAATGAAACAGAAACCACTTTATCAAGCCAATTAGATTTTATGTAAGTTTGCAAGGTGTGCATTTCCATAGCGTACTTTGATGGGTGTGTGTGTTTGCGTGTGTGTGTGTGTGAGAGAGAGAGGGAGTGTGTACGACATTGCTGGAATGTCCAGCATCTGAAACATGAGCTCAGATTCCTTATAGCTCAATTTTTTCTTGCTGAGAATCTCTTGCATAATGAAGGCTTTATTTCAGTGTTTCAAATTCCACTAAAAAGTTATTTATATAGATTGCAGTTACTATAACATATTTGTTTGGTATTTAGAACAACTTTCTGACCATCTCTCAGAAATGCTGTGTTTTGGGATTTTTGGTTGAAAGCGCACTTTATAAAGTGTCCTCAAGTAGTGAATAAGAAGAAGAGTACTGAGACATTTACTTTGTCTGTTTATGTTGCTGTCACTTCCTGGTTCCTCTGTGCAGAAAGGTGGAGTATTGTTGTGGAACCAGGAGGAGCAAAACCTCCAGAGATGGAACCACATCAAGCGGAGTACGGTGAGTTCTGATTGGCCTCGAGAAGTTATTTGTAGTACACAAAGCAGTGGACTTTCTCTAATGACCTCAATAGGCACTACATTATGCTCGATAAGGAGTAGAGCAAAGCGATGGAGATTTACACCACTGAATGCGGAATAATAACAGTTCAGCCCAGATTTAAAATGAATTTATTAAAGCTGTACGAATACACAGATCAGGCAGTACATTATAACATTGTGAGCAGTGAAGTTAATGATAGTGATTATCTCTTCATCATGACATCTGTTAGTGAGTGGGATGTATTAGGGAGACATTTGTCATTTGAAAATGTGTTAAAAGCAGGAAAAAGTGCAAGCGTAGCTTTGAATGAACAAATAGTGATGGCTGGTGTATTGGGTCCGAGCATTTCCAAAACTGCAGGTCTTTTGGGGTGTTTCTGGCCTGCAGTCAGTATCTATCAATAGTGGTAAACCAGTCACATGGTCATGGGTGACCGGCGCTTATCGATGCACAGGGAGGAGAGAAGGCTGGTCCGTGTTTTCCGATTCAACAGAAGAGCTTTTGTATGTGAAGTACTTAATTCTGTTAATGCTCGATGGGTCAGGACTGTTTTGTCTTCAAAAGGGGACTAAGACAATGCCTGATTGGTGTCTCTTTCACACACACACACACACACACACCTGAAGCACTCTGTAGATAGCAGGTGCCCAGAAGGAGGTGACCCTGTGGTCAGTTTTCCATTGATGTGAATCTGGATTTGTTTTTTGTAGGTTTGTGGTTTCTTTGTCTTTAGCCTCAGTGTTTGTTTAGGAAATTATATATACGTATATATTCTCCATTCTTCAACAGCTCCTTCATATACTTCTACTTCTTATACTTTGTTTTGTCTAAGTTCGAGTGAGAATAAAGTTGCTGTAACAGCAGTGACATCAGGGTAATAGTTGAACTGTTTTGAGTGCTGCTGTAAAAGTAATAATATGAACGACTTGTTTGTACATCGTGGTGAAAGAGGAGTAAAACACAAATTGTGATTTGGCAAGGCATCAGTGATTAAGGCATTGGTCTCTGGACTGGAAGATCACGGGTTCAAATCCCACCACCACCACCAAGTTACCACTTGTGGGCCCTTGAGCAAGGCCCTTAATCCTCAATTGCTCAGCTGTAAATCGCTCTGGATGTAACGTAAATGTTTGTGTGTTTGTGTTTACAGAGCTGTCTTCTGCATGGAGGAATCTGAACCAGAGCAAAGCAGCTGTAGGTGTTTTTTTTAAGGCAATGATGTGTGTTTGTGTGAGTTTTTTGGTACAGGATTGAGGTAATGGTGTGTGTGTGTGTGTGTGTGTGTTTCAGCTGCGTCACATTGAGAATCATATGGAGGCAGCAGTCGGCTCGGGAGTCGTCATCACCTCACTGAACGCAGAGAAAACGCACAGATACAAACGCAGAGGTAAAACACAAGCCTGATCGTACACACAGCTTACATTCAAACTGTGGATATCTGTCATTTATCCCAATGAGCAGCTGTTTATGTGGCTGTTGCTTTAATCGTTTTTGGTTTCCAACAAGCTCCTTTTGGACAGGAAGTGTTGCTATGGTTGCAGTAGACGTGGCTCAATCTCTTTATAGCCGTAAAAACATTAAACAGTAAAATCTCTGAAGAACAAAGTGTAGTTGAGCCTCATGTTTTCTTTTTTTTTTTTTTTTTTGTTTTGTTTTGTTTTTTTTAATATACAGGTCGGCGGAGCTCAGAAGGCGATGATGTGGCGGTTAAGCCCCGCCCGCAGAGTCGCCGCAGCCCAGAGAAGAGCTCTCGAAGTCCACTCAGGGCGAGCACACAGGACAACACGCACACCTCACACAGGTACACCACACACCTTTACATTTTATTTTATTATACAATTATGAGACGTTTCATGAGTTCGTTCTTGTGTGGTTGTGTGCGCGCTCCAGACCCGCCTCCTTGCCTCCCGACGCATCCTTGAGTCGCCTGGTGTATGAGCGCGACTGTCGTCCTCTTCTCTCGGCTGATGCGGACAGCACTCGCTCCTCCGCACTGGACGCCACCACCGTACGCGTTCTCAATGACCCTCCGGCTCCGCAGAGGTCGGAGGTGACGGCCGGGGGGTCGGAGCTCAGTCCTGGGTCAGTGCGACTGGAGAAGCTGCGTCAGCGTCAGACGGACGAGAAGCTAGAGAAGCTGAAGGAGAGGATCCGGAGGCAGAGGGAGCAGCTGGAGGAGGCAGCAGGCCAACGGGGTGAAAGACCATTGGGGGCGGGGCAGGGGAACTCCACCCACCAGCACGTGACTAAAGTGCGCAAAGTGGCAGCCGCGCCGCCCGCACCAAACTATAAAGGTACACAAACACAGGAGTTAAATGTCTTCTTTTACTTCTTTTTAGTTTTGCTAATGCTTAAAATGACAATGACTTGTAGTGTAGCTCAGACGCGAACACTTTATAATGTAAATCTTTTTTGGGCCACACCCATCTCCATAAACACATTACCTGCAAGTGCAGAAATCTGGGATTACTACAAAATAATAATAATAGTATAACTTTGGACTGAGACTAACGATTATTTTGATAATGGATTAATCATGTGCTTCTTTCAATTAATCGGATTTAAAGCTAACTTTTTTATTATGACTATATAAAACTTTAATTCAGGGTATGTATGTATAAAAGTATACTTTAAAAAATGGTTTTATTTTGACATTATAAAGCTGGGGGATTTCTCCTTTGAACACGTTCACGTTTACTGTTCCTTCTGGAAGAAAACAAGCAAAACAAAACAGCATTTGAGTATTCACGGTGAAGCAATTTTTGTAAATCAACATTTGTATAGTTTTCACTGATAATTGCAAATGGCTATAATGCTTTAAAAATGAATATAAATGTAATGGTTTATTCCTGTTGTTATTTGCTGCTTTTAGATTTAGTGTTTTTTCGCACCGGTTTTGTCGAGTACGTCACTATGTTTCGTGCAAGGTGATTGCCAAATACTGCCCCCTGCTGGTATGGGAGTTTTGTTCTCACCTGCCTAATGATTTTCAGCACAATTAAAAATGACCAAAATTTGCCCAGTTGACCTTTAAAAATATTAATAGTAAAAAATAATGTGAAATAAAAATAAAGATTTTAATAGCAGTACTGATCATTGGTTAGGATAAATATGTGTCATCTAGAATTCAGAGCTGGATTTAAATATTTTTATACGTCATAGACTGATATTTTATTGAACATATCCTGAACCTATAAATTAAGTGAATAAACCTTTGGGTAATAATGATGTTTTTGCAGGGTTCAACAATAGTGAGATGAGGAGTCACTCCCCTGATTCCAGAGCGTGGGGAAATCTTCACTTTAATCTCGAGATTTCTAAAGATCATTCAGGTACAAACCCAGGAGACCCAGTTTATGTCTCCTATGGTATATAAGCAGAAATGCACATGCACTTTTTTGTACACAAAGTTTATAACAATTTTACTTTTTTTGTCGTTGTTTAATTATTTTTTTATATATATATTATGATTTGCTCTCTCCTCAGAGCGAGCAAAACGAAAAACCGCAGAGAAACAGGAGAGGAAGCCGATCAAACCCGTGAGGAAGATTCACCGGTCTGCGTCGGTTCCCGAATCAAAACAAGGTCTGACGATGATCAGAATTAGAGTAGGCTAAAACTGGGTTAAGGTCAGGCTATGATTAAGTCACCAATGTTCATAATACACTAGCATGATTAGCAGTTCATTAGCATTAACATTATCATCTATCCTGTAATGTCACTTTTTTTTTCTTAATCCTTGAGTAGACTAGCAGTAAATTATGAATTTAAATGGGAAAGTCATGCTAATGAATGGCAAATAGGAGAACTAACTTTTGGGAAACATTTTACCCCAATACCATTATTCTAGTAGAAAGACAAGTGATAAACTACATGTTTATCTATATGTAGTTAAACTATATGTCAAAAGTCAGCCTCGTTATATAAATTAGAGAGGGTTGCGTAAGTGAGCAAGATGGCTAATAAATTGTGTGAATGCTTTTAGGATGTATCAGGACAGAATAGAACTTGGTGATCCTCATTCAAGTGATAATGTGTGTGAATAAATAAACGAGTAAATTTCCATGTGCTGTCCAGGAAATAATAAAAGTTTTGAAACATCTCATCTGTGTTTCCTGCCTCTTCCGTTTATAGCGATCAACACTTCGTCATGGCGAGATGGCCAAAAACTGGTGAAGATGATGCTGGGGCCTTTGCCAAGGGACCCTCGTGCACAATCGGCGGAGAGAGAGAGAGGGGCAGGTGTGTGTAAACAAGACTAGCTGAACTGGTATTCATTGAAATAAAACTTGTATTGGATTTATTTATTTTTTTATTCTCTCTCTGTCTGTCTGTGTGTGTGTTTGTGTGTATAATTTTATTATTTATATAAAAAACATTTTTTAGGTCCCACATCTCGCTCTGCTTCTGTTCCTCGGCCGGAGTCGAGCCACCGAACGAGACCAAGCAGCACAGAAAGACCTGCCCTCACTCAGCCAGTGAAAGTGGCTGGAGGTGCCAGGAACAAAGAGCAACCCCCAAATCGATCCTCCAGGCCACCAGAGGGCAACAGAGAGCGAGGAACAGCGGGAACTCAGATATCCAGGCGACTAGGGGGAGCCGGCGCTCTTTCCTCCAGCCTCGACCTGCTCCCTGAAGACATTCGCGGCATCTTGGACGATCTACACCTGGACGACGGCGCGGGGTCGCATGACGTGGGCCCAGCCGCTAGGAGGAGGGCCGGGGGAAGCCCCTCGAAGCCACGACCAGAGAGCGCGGACATGGCGCTGCCACGGAAACGGCATTATGACGCAGAAACGGTGCGCCGCTACATCGTTAAACAGCAGGAGGACAGGAAGAGGAAGCAGGTGGAGGAGAGGCGGTGTCAGAGGGAGGAGCAAGAGAGGCGGAGTCAAAGGCTGCAGGAGCTGTACAAGAAACAGCGAGAGGGTGCAAAGACACAAGCCCCGCCCCCTAATATCACGAACCAACGCTTGCAAGAGACTTACACTAAGATGCTCCTGGAACACACACTCCAACGGGTACACAAACTCTCACGTACAGTGTTGTGTATTACATGTAGTGTGTGTATGTGTGTGTGTGTGTAAATTTATACATGTTGGGTTTGTTGTTATAGACACAGCCAGCGTATCAGCCGTCTGGAGAGTCAGACAAGGAGAACAAGAGACTGGAACCACTCAGTCCTTCCACCAGTGAGCTGTCCGAACACACACCATCCCCACTATGCAGGTAACACACACACACACACACACACACGCACATTAACGTTTATGGCATTTAGCACATGTTCTTTTCTAGAACAACTTAGATTAAGCTCATTCATACATCTGAACAGCTATAGGGGTTAAGGGCCTTGTTTAAGGGCCAATGATCCATTTTAGTGCATTAAGCACTAAGCAATTTATTTACTTATTTTATTATATATTTTTTTGAGTAAATAAACCTGGAACATAGTAATAAGTCTGTGTGCGTGTGTTTATAGGTCTGATTTGGTGCTGCCCCCTCCTGGTCAATTCTTTTCTCATGTACTGAGTCTGGAGACCGTCGGTTTAAACCCCGATACACACCTGCGAGACACACACACCGCCCCTGTGGATACGCACATCGCAAGCAGGATGAACCGCGTGGAGGCCCTAAAGGCGTGCGCCGCCTCTCTGTCCAACCGAATCGAAACCGAAGCGCGGAAGCTCGCCTCATGCGGTGACACCGATGATCGAATTGTCGTCGTTCATCAGGCTAAACCGCCGAGCCCACCGGAGCGGGAACGACCCGATTCGTGTTCGAGGAGCCCCCATGACATGAGCAAACTCCCTGGCATTGGAAACCTCTATAGCTTCATGAACCAGGAGGCCTGGGTCGAGAAAGCACGATCACCCTCGCTCCCTGCCGATCGCAGCCTCCCGCTCGGCACTCAGGACGAGAAGCGCGACTCTAGCGGGGGCTCCATCAGCGAGGGCGTGCTGAGCGACGCCAGTTTCCCCGATCCTGACGATTACTGTAACGAACGCCATGTCCACGACCGCATCGCCTCGTTCCGCAAAGAGGCCGAGCTTCACCCACCCTATAGGCCCGCGGTGACGTCACAGCCGCCGTGGGAGGAGCTAAACAAGGGCAGCCCTAACAGCGTCATCAACATATTTGCTAAAAGCGTCAACAAATGCAGCAATGGTAACATTATTAACATCTTGTACTTATCGCTAAGTGACCGGTGGAAAATTACCGGTAAATTTCACCAGTCACATTTTCTGCTTTTAGGTTAATTGCAAATAAGATGTTTTTTTTTTTGTTACACAATAGACAGCACAAGTTAAATTTATGTCATTTCCATGCCTTCTTGTCAAGACAGATGTATTGTCTGCGTTATTCAAGTGTTATGTTAGGGAGGAATGCATAGAGCATATAGGGGGTGTGGCCTCAGCAGCCGTGCAGTAAGTCTGTTGTTTACAAGTGAAATTTTCTGGTTGTTTTAACCAATAATTATCCTGCAAGATTTTTGTTATTGGATGACCTGAAAGTTCCAGTTTATTCCCATTAATTCCTGTGGAAAGTTTCCAGTCTTGAAAATTCCTGAAACCCTACTTATCATTCAGCTCAGGTACAGCACACCCTTCCTGATCTTACCTGTGCGTGTTTGTGTGTAGTGCTGGAGACGGACGTGGACAGATCCCCTCCTCCTATCCATTCCTCTCCGTCCGCGCACAGCGCAGGAAACGCCGCCGTCTACGAAGATGACTTTGTTTCCTCCCGCAGCACCAGCCGTTCAGCATCAAAGAGAACACCTAATAGCACGAGGTGCGTAGGGTTTGCGTTGTTAGCGTGTATGGTTCAAAAAAGTCCGGCCTGTATACAGAGGATTTGTCTGTGCAGTAACGGCCGGAGCTCTGCGACAGTGGACGAGAAGAGAGAGAGCGAGAGATTTCCTCACTCGTCCACTTCCACCCCTTTGTCGTCACCTTCTTCTGCTCACTCCGTCAGCAAGAGAGGTAAGACACCTTAAGGACTCGTTTTACTCTTATTATGTATTCCTTATTGTTCTTACATTTCATGTTTTTGTTGTTTTCCCCGTGTCTTTTTAGGGTCAGAGAAAAGTTTGGCGCGCACTCTGGTGGACGGACATAGAAGTGCGGCGTCGTTTACACCGGAGGCTCAGAGGAGCAACGGCAGGAAGGTCAACTCGCCTCAAAGCTCTCACAAGTGTTCCATTGATAACGGTACACCAGGGGGCGCCTCGGGGTACTCGACCCACAGGTCAGAACTAGCTTTATAATCTCTGTGTGCGTGCTATATAATTTGTTTAGATGGGTGGAGACTTGTTGCAAGCTTATGTTCAATTTGTGTGCGTGTTTGAGCAGCGTGGTGTCAGATATCCAACAGTTTCCCAAAAGTCCCGCTGATTCTCCCAGAATCTCCAGCTCCATTTCATCCAGTCCTTTGCCTGCCAGAGACTCCACCCCCAGAACTGGAACAGCCCCTGGCCCAAACTCGAACACGGGACCTGCCCCTGGGCCCAGCCACAGCACTGCAGGTGCAGAGGGTTAATGCTACCGTGGTTCATTTTGTTACAGTGCAGAGTAAATGTACTAATCCTTAAATTCTTTCAGAGCTACATTTTGCCCCGGTGGTACTTCAGCAGCGGATGAGTGTGGAGCTGAACTTCCTGGATGCGGTCGAGGAGTCCGTGAGACAGCTGAGCGACGTGGAGCGAGTCCGGGCCGTTTCGCTTGCTCAGCAGGAGAGCGTCTCGCTCGCACAGATCATCAAGGTGTGTGTGTGTGTGTGTGTGTGTGTGTATGTGTGTGTGTGTGTGTGTGTGTGTGTGTGTGTTGTCACGATACCATAATTTAGTTTGATGACTAGATTGAATATCACAATACACAGCCAAATTGATACTATGGGAAAAAATAACAACACAAATTGAATTGCGGAACTTTGTTTTGTATTTATTAATAAACACCCAATGTTTGCTGTCTGTTGCAAACAATTGAAACTAAACTTAAACTAAAAAAAACAAATATATTTAAAAAAATTAAATTAAAATTTATCACAATGACAGTCGGGAGGCCACACTGCCCCCTATAGTCCATCACTTGATTTACAATAGTCATTTTTAAAACCCGTACTAATAAAATGAATCGTATTGTTTTTAAAAGCAGGGTGTTGGGGTATCTTTCTTAATATGTGTGCATCATGCAACATTTGTGTGTGTGAGCAAGTGAGAGGCTGACTCTTGACTTTTGATGCCTAAAAGGCTCAGCAGCAGAGGCAGGAACGAGAGCTAGAGCTGCTAAAGATGAAGGCGGAACAAGAGGCACTGGAGACTCAGAGACATGTCCAGGAGAGCAGAGAGAGAGCAGCACAGGTATACACACACATCGTTACTTGCTTGTTTTATATATTCTTTATTAATATAAATTAAAAAAATATCAATCCAAATAAAATTTTTACAGTTAAAATGTACTATATCTTTATTTTTAAAAACTATAAAAAGAACTGCAGAGACGACACACACAGGAAGGGTTAAATCTGTGTGTGATGTATCGAACTGGTGTGTGTGTGTGTGTGTGTGTGTGTGTGTGTGTTCGGTGTAATCCAGGCCCATGCAGAGTTGTGTGTGAATCTGGTCCAGTCCCATCAGAAGGCGCTCATGGAGCTACAAGAGAGCAGCAGCAAGATGATCCACCAGCACACAGAGACGGCACAACACCTCCGAGAGGTCGTAACAGTGCATCACAATGCATCATAATACATCACAGTATGCCCCCGAACAGCCATAACCTCATGACCAGTGAAGTGAATAACGCCGATTATTTGTTAGTGGTTGGGGGATGGCTTAGGCAGCAAGTGAACATCTGGTCCTCAAAGTTGACGTGTTAGAAGCAGGATAAGTGAGCAAGCGTAAGGATTTGAGTTTGATGAGAGCCAAGTAGCGATGGCTAGACGTCTGGGTCAGAGCATCCACCGAAACAGCAGCTCTTGTGGGGCGTTTCCGGTCTGCAGTGGAGAGTACCTAATTAAAGTTGTCCAAAGAAGGAAGAGAGGTGAACCGGCGACGGGGTCATGAGCGGCAGAGGCACACGGATACACGTAGAGAGTGAAGTCTGGCCAGAGTGGTCCGATCCAATAGACAAGCTACTGTAGCGCAAATCGCAGAAGAAGTTAATGCTGTTAATGGTTGATGAGTCAGGACTGTTTTGCCAGCAAAAGGTGGACCAGCACGATATTAGGCAGGTGGTCATAATGTTGATCATAATACAATATTTCACAATACTGTATAATTGTACAACAACAAAGAGCACGATATACTGCATTATTACAAATACAGTGCCATATAATTGCAAAACAATGTAACAATGCAGTATAATTTATGACGACACAACTATGCTATAAAAAAAACACTACATTCTTTGGGGTATACTCAATTTGTGTGTGTGTGTGTGTGTGTGTGAATGTTTTATAGATGACTGAATTGACTCGTTCTCAAATGGTCAATGTTCCCTCTGTCCCGTCTGTAAGGCAGACGCCACCGCAAATGGACAGGTAACCAATCAAAATACAGCAGTCTTCAATGTGTTATGCATGAGTGACCACATACTCAGGACATCACAGCATCCATTTATATTAGGTAAATACATTGATACGCTACATTTTGTGTGTGTGTGTGGTGTGTTTCATTGTCATTAGCAGGAGTGAGGGCTCGGCAGTGAAAACCCCAACAGCAGACACTCCACAGAGCAGCCTGACGGAGTCGTTTAGGATACACCCCGCCAGGTAATTCACAGAGAAGCTCTTTGTTTGCGTCTATGTTGTAGACAGGATACAAACTTTTTGAGTACCGTGACTCCGCGATGAAGTCCCCAAGTGGACCGGTGTAGAACTTGGGGCGTTGCCTTTTCCACTGCTTATCGCTGATTGGTCAAAAATGCCTGAGTTTAAAACACCGTCCATCTGTTTCTTGACAGCGTGAGGCAGTGCGACGGAGGCAGTGAGGACAGGAGCAGCTCGATCGAAGAGGACGTGAACACAGCGGCTGACGACTCTCTCCACACCGACAAAGGTAAGAGGGCAAAGGTCGTGCAGACCAGTGTGCGATTACAGCATGAAG
Source organism: Kryptopterus vitreolus (assembly GCA_030449085.1). NCBI lineage: Eukaryota > Metazoa > Chordata > Actinopteri > Siluriformes > Siluridae > Kryptopterus > Kryptopterus vitreolus. Next base: position 11,835,290 of record JACRUU010000020.1, read on the forward strand.
GTTGTTGTGATTAGGCTCTTGGATCACTTTATTTCACCTCTTGCTCTTCCCTCCAATTAACAGAGAGCGTCTCGATCAATTACTCTCTGAAGTTTGACGAGTCTTTGACAGAGGACGAGTTGGAGAAGTCGTTCCGCTCCGTGCTTCCCTCCGAGTCTCACTGGAGGGGAACCGTGGACAGGAAACGGCAGTCAGACGAAGATCCCCACCCTGAAAAATCATTTACCAAGGTATTCACCCAACAACATGTACGTCTATTCATCTATCCATACGTCTATCCACCTTTATTTATAGATGGATGGAACTTGAATATAGTAGACAATAATTTTTGTCTCTTTCTGTCTCCAGAAGGAGGGCAGTGTCCCGGTGTTCTCAGCAGATCAGTACAGCTTCTCCGAGTTCACCATGGCGATGGTGAAGCAGTGCATGCAGGAAGAAGAAGTCCGCTCGCAGCATCAGAGCTCCCTGTTGCGTCTCCGTCACCGAGCGCTGAAGGAGAAAACCCGTGCTGAACTTGACTGGCTCGAGCTGCAAAAAAGGCAGGAAGCTCCTTCCACATGTGCCGTCAATTCTGAAATTTTCAGATTTGCTTTGATTACTATATATTGCTGTTTGCCCAGTATATCCATGGTATACATTTCAAGGGCATTGCTCCACCCACAATCCTGGAGCTCCACCCACAAATGTTAACTAACATTGTTAGCTAACTATTGTCGGTAACTAATCCCACTGGCCAGTTGGCTATCTTGGCTGAATTTCTTATCTCCACTCTTTTTCCTGAAGCTCCACCCACACCACTATCTTTTACATCCTCGGCTGTTCTCCAATCCCTGAAACTGCACTCCCATAATTCCTCAACAGCATATGTTGTGATGTCACATACATTTTCTGAAGGCATGTTCCTGTCTCACTGTCTGGCTCTCTTTTCCACAGGCGTCTGCGTGACAAGGGAGAGGACGATAAAATGCCCCCGATTCGCAAGAAACAGCGAGGCCTGCTGCTCAAACTACAGCAGGAGCAGGTAAAGAGTAAAACCCTGTTACACTCTGTGTACTTGGTTAGACCTGTAACAAACCTACAACATGTAACGCTCAGGTATACCTGTAGCACTGATGTGACCGGGTTACTCCAGTATGCTCGCAGCTACAAATTTACTATTACAGAAGACAAGAAGTGCCACATTTGTGTGTGTGTGTGTGTGTGTGTGTGTGTGTGTGTGTGTGTGTGTGTGTGTGTGTGTGTGTGTGTGTGTGTGTGTGTGTGTGTGTGTAGGCAGAGATCAGGAGGCTACAGGAGGTGAACCGTGCAGCCCGGAGAGAAAGGAAACTTTTACTGAAACAGCAAGAGGAGATTGAGAGGATCCAGCACACGACACTGAGGCTGAGAGAGAAACTCAGGAACGCTGAAGATACCAACCAGGTCTTTAACGATACACTTTACTTCACACTGCAGGTCGACTAATTAATCAATTTTGTTCATAGTTGATTTGCTGGAAGTATCGGCAAAATGGTCATCTGCCATTACGAGAGTGGCCTCTAGAGGCAAATCACTGACGCACCATGCTGTTTGTTTTAATGAGACACTGCACGGAGAATGTTATTTTATATTTACGTATAGATTATTTATTGTAATGAATTATTTATTGATTTAGTTTGACCACATTTGCATGATTTTTGTTTTTTTTTTTGGGGGGGGGGGGGGATTGATTCTTTTTTTTACACAGAGTTTGTTTTTAAGTTTTAAATCTATTGGTTGATTAATCCGTTATCAGCAAGAGCTATCGAATCTAGCTATCAGTATCGGTAAAATCCACTAATGGTCGACCTCTGGCACACCATACAGTACACACACTTTCAAAGGGCTCTTTTCGGCTTTAGAGCTTTGACTCTTATACACCCAAGAGTGTGTTTTAAAAATCGTCATCACATTCTGTTCACAACATCTGTGAGAGTCTGCTTATTAATCTGGCTTTATAACTCTTCTGCGCCCTCAGAAGTCGCCTGTGTCGGGTGCGAGTGTCAATATGGGCCCTCTCACCGGAACGGATGTGGAGTTTCGGAGCCCCTCCCCTTTATCCGTGTCGGGAAGTGAGACCAGTAGCATAATGAAGAAACTGAAGATGATGAGCTATCATGCTGATGAGAGGTAACACAAACACACACACACACAATCAGCCCTTTTCAGTAAAATTAGTGTCTTTCTGATCATCTTCTGTTTCCTGGAAAGTATGTGACTCCGAATCACTTCTGAATCAACTCCATTGAGCTAAAACATCACTTTTTCTGATCAGTGTATGGTTTTCTAATGGAAATGTAAAAACTGCACACACACACCACTATTTTGCATAATATAATTAATAAACAAATAATAAACAGTTCTGTTGTTCAGTATCAGTCTACTAGGTTTAATGATTTTTTTTAATTATTGTTTTTTAATCATCATGGAAAATGGTATTTGTGTATAAAATAATGTGTGCTTTCATATTCCACCACAGTCATTGTGTCCTGTGGTGTCTATTTGTGTCTTTTCATAACCATGTGCGTGTTGCGATCTCTCTTATATATTTTCACTGTATCTTTACACACTATATAACCTTTTCATTACTCCTGTTGTCTGAGATGTTAGTTCTTTCAATACAGGAAGTCATTCTTTCTCTGTCTCTCTCTGTCACTCTCTCTATTCCATGCATCTCTTCCTGCTTTATTTGTGTGCATATAAAATTTTTTTGCCTGTGATGTCATATTTACTTTTTAGCCGCAGCTCTCCTGTGCCGTGTCTCTCCTCCGTATTTAGTGCCCTGCACTGGGCGTCTCTGCGTGTGTGTCTCCCTCACTTCCTCGTTATCTACAGTCAGTTGGTCAGGTACAGTACAGCACTCTGCCATGGAGCATGCTGTGTGTACAGGGCATAATAATAATCGTAAGTAGGGGTGTAACAGTACATTTTCTTCATACCAAACTGTTTTTGGTAAAGCTACAGGTTTTAGTTTCCGCCCCATGCTTTGATTTGATTTGATTTATATGAGAAAGTTAGCGCAGCACCGCTGTGGCAACTTATGCCGGCCCAGAAGTACAATTTGCAGTGCATTGTAAAACGCAGTTTTGCACATGCACAAAATCGCTGCTATATCCATATATGGATTCTTTAGCATTTGCCTTCAAGAATTAACAAAACAATAAATAAATATTAAATGTAAACACACACTTACACACACATCTGTATTAACCAAATTGGGGAGGGGGGTCTAACAAATGTGAACTATTTTAATTAGATTTTTTTTTTCCTTTTTATGTCATCAGTTTAAATTGTCACAATTTAAGCAACATAATACATGTATTGCATTTATTTTATTTATATCGAACCGTGACTTGTGTCCCGTTACACCCCTAGTTGTTTAAAGGTGTGTGTGTGTGTGTGTGTATTTGTGGGTTGAGAGTGAGGGATAAAAACAGACAGGTGTCATTAGTGCGATTTAAGAAATCAGGGTAACCTGAGATTCATGATGTCATCATGAAGGTGCTCAAAATGAAGCTGCAATGCAGGTGCTGTAAAATGCCGTCGATGGGAACTGTGTGATTTTTTGCTGTGTGTGTGATTTGCTTAGAATAACTAATTGGCACTTCGTACCCATTTCTTTCTCTTTTTTCCCATGTCTCTCTATATATATCTCGCTTTGTCTATTACCTTGTAATATGTCTCTCCTGTGTTTCTCTCTTTTTTTTTTTTCCTCTCAGATTTCTAACTCAACGTGAACTGCGATTGGTCCACTGGCGTCAACAGGTGGAGGCGGAGCTGAGGCGTACAGACAAGGCGGAGCCTCTGCCGAAGGGTCAAGCACACGAAGAGCATCAGAAACACAGCCCCGACGATCTACAGGAGGAAAGAAAGGCCGGGCGAGGTGGGAGGCACATAGTGTAATATGAGGGGACACACACACACACTGAATGATGGAGAGATGTACAGGTAGATAGAAAACAGGGATAGATGGAAAGAGGAGAGATGGAGGCAGATAGAAAGGGAGGCATACAGAGAAGTTGAAGGTGTATTTCCGCACGGAACGACAATTAGCAATAGCACAGTATTATCATGTCCTGAAAAGTGCACTTCCTTTCTCAGTAGGGGCAGAATAGTGCACTTCCTGTTAGTGTTTGTGTTCCCTTGGCAACAGAAGAGCAGCCATTTATTTTGTCTGTATCTTTAACAGAGTGGTTAAAGAAGAGTGTCCTGGTGCTCTAATATACGCTTTTCTTTTTTTAAATGCATGTCCAGAAGTTCGCAGTGAAGGCGACTCATCACCGCCGCTGTCTGTCTCCAGCATACACACGGTACAAGAGTGTGAGAACACACACAGCCGTGAGGTAAGACACAAACTTACTCATATAGTTTGTAATGACTATATATAATACTATATGATATATATATATATATATAGATCTATCTATATATCTATATATATATATACTATATATATATATATATGTACTATATATGTATATATATATATATACTATATATATATATATATATATATATATATATATATATATATATGTATATATATATATATATATATATATATATATATACTATATATATATATATAGATAGATAGAGAAAGAGGTTGATGGAGACAGAGAGACAGATGGAACTTAATTAATAGAAAGAGAGACAACGAGGGGATCAGGGGGGGTTCAGGCAAAGGAGAATAACAATAATAATATGTGAATAACAATAAACACACAGCCGTGAGGTAAGACACAAACTTACTCATATAGTTTGTAATGACTATATAGATATATATATATATATATATATATATATATATATATATATATATATATATATATATATATATATATATATGTATATTATATATATATATATATATATATATATATATATATATATATATCTATATATATATATATATATATATATATATATATATATATATATATATATTGATACGATAGATAGATAGAGAAAGAGGTTGATGGAGACAGAGAGACAGATGGAACTTAATTAATAGAAAGAGAGACAACGAGGGGATCAGGGGGGGTTCAGGCAAAGGAGAATAACAATAATAATATGTGAATAACATAATTTACATGTATTGAAGCTTCCCCTCGTTCAAGCAAGTTCCAGCAGTAAAGTGGCCTCACACAGCAGCTCCAGGAAGCGAGACCTGCCTTCATCAGCTCCTACATCCGGTCAGACACACACACACACACACAACCTGCTAAACATTGGAAACAACACAAGAAAGCTTGGTTTGTTCTCTAATCTTTCCCTGGCATCCCGTAGAAGCGGCTTCGGATCAGAGCGACATCGAGGGACGTGTCCTGGCTCTGAGGGCGGAGCTGCGTCGACGAAAAGCCGAAGTGCAGCGTTTGAAGAAGGAGCAGAGACTGAGGCACAAAGAACGGCTGAAAGCTCAGGAGGCCAGCCTGATTAAACAATTGGAGGTATGAACGCACACACACACACCGCTGTACTAGAGTCGCAAAAATGTTAGGAGTTTTCAAGACTGGAAACATTCCATGGGAATAATGTGTTCATTTACTAAATTGCAGGTCACCCAATAACAGAGAAATTTAATTTATTTAAAAAAAAAAAAAAAAAAAAAAAATGCAATTTCAGTTGAATTTCTATGCATCATTTCTTGACTCCTACATAAAGAATACTGTAAAAAATGTCCATCTTGGTTAGTAATCACTTAAGTTGTATGAATATTTCATACATTTATGTTTACAACTCCTTTGTGTGTAAACTACCGTGCAGCAAATATATACTAGAAATTAAAATTTTAATTAATTCCCACAAATTTCTTAATTCTTTTTGGATATTTCCATAAATTCCTGGCAAGTTTCCAATTTGCAATATTTCCAAAGCCCCTCAGATCAAGTTTCCATGGAAAGTTTTTGGAAATTTTGGATACCCCAATGTTCCTAATTCTAACCCGGACACGTTTCTCCGTCCTTGCAGTCCTACAACGACTTCATTCAGAAGACCAAAGCCGAGCTGAGTAAAGCCGACAGCGTCACTTCAGCCAAACCTCAGATCAAAACTCCAGCATCAGGCTCAAAGTCCGCAACCTCCACTCCTGATAGGTCAGGCCTCGTTTTACTGCCCTTTGTGTGTGTTTTCCTCTGTCCATCTCATTACTTCATTTTTAATCTGACGCATCTTTTTCTCTTCAGATCTGAAACTGAGAAGAGTTTTACTGGAACCGAATCGGAGAAATCGGACCGGGTGCACACAGAGTCTCCAGCGCTAAGTGGTGCGTAAACGTTACTGTATGCAAATTTTGTATTGTGACTGAAAAGAAGTTGCTGATTTTAAAAGATAAAAAAATGAATGACCTCATTTATAGTACACCAGACAATCATAGACAGGGAGAATAACTGTCACAGTGCATGAGCTGCAATGGTAATATACGATTCTTTAGAATGCCGGGTTTGTACATATAGTGTGTGGAATTGGACTTGAGTGATTATTGGTTCTGGATTAGTATGGAGGTGGAAAAATGAGTTTTGAAAAAAATCTGTTTCCATAATATTGCCCTATTTGGTTTCCTAAAATAGTATGTGTGTGTGTGTGTGTGTGTGTGTGTAGTGTGTAGTACACACATCAATTTTATATATATCATATACCGTAAATTCCGGACTATAAAGCGCACCTGGATATAAGCCGCATCTGCTCTATTTAAAAAAAAAAACAAAAAAATTCATAAATAAGCCGCACCTGCATACAAGCCGCATCCGCTTTTGAATTGTAAATGTACATGTATGTACCTAAATAGATCCTTTCCTAACCTGTATTTTAACACGGTGTAACGGTGGACGCTGCACAGAGACGCGGAGATCCGGAATTCATACAAAACAGGATTTATTAGAATAAAGAACTCAGGAGACGCCGCTCATACGGAGCGGCCAGACAGGCTAGGGGGCCTTGCGCTCTGCGCGCCGTGGTACCGGAGACTTGGAAGTCCGTGAATCGGGAACAGACAAAGGTTAGGCATAAACATATATCGAGCGTCCGTGTCGGCGACACTAGGTATGTGCTACGAGCCCGGACGGGGATTGTAGAGTGAACCGGGCTTATATCGGGAGAGGGAAAATCAAGAACAACTTTGGCTGATTTGTGCGTGTGTGTGTGTGTGTGTGTGTGTGGCGCGCGCGCGTGTGTGTGTGTGTGTGTGTGTGTGTGGTGTGCGTGTGTGTGTGTGCGTGTGTGTGTGTGTGTGTGTGTGTGGGGAAAAGAGCAGGGGAGGAGAGAGAGCACTGAGCAGAAATTTTGCTGATTAGAACCAAGAGAAAATAAGCGCTATTTACAGTATTTATCTTCATTTCTCCTGTGTGTGAAATGACGTCACCTTAACCTTGTAAAGATAGAGTTTGTCCTCCTTCTATCCGCTTCTACCCACTTATATCTGCTAAAGAGGAACTAGCGCATTCTTCTTCTTTGCATTTATTTTGTCTTAGTTTTGATTCTAATTCCGGTTAGAGCCCCTAGCGGTCGGGAAAAAATCTGCAGAATAGCCGCACCTTATTATTAGCCGCATGGTTCAAAACCTATGAAAAAAGTAGCGGCTTATAGTCCGAGATTTACGGTATATAAAAATTAGATATTTCATATAGGCTTCATCTACGCTAATCCAGATACATTCAAAATGGGTTTTTAATTGAAAAAAGCTCCACATCCACATTTTTGTTTTAAATCGGATTTAAATCTTGTTTTCAAAAAGCTACGTTTTTGTTGGCAGAGGCTAAATTGAGCAGAAAACAGAAACTTATTCGTGGGTTGGATTGTGTTTGGACGGAAAGTCAAAACGGAGAGAAAATAAATGAAAGTTCAGAGTAACAAACTCTCAGCACTGCCAAAACTATGATTGGTTGTTACGTTGTAAGACAGAAGTTGCCATGACAGTACAGCGCCCCCAACTGTACAACTAAACACCTGTAAAACATCAGAGATTCGGACTCTGACATCCATCAGAGATTGTAATGTGTTGTAGGTAGAATTTATGGTTATTTCAGATTTTTAAAGAATTAATATTTAAATAAGTCTACTTATTTGAGTCTGAGAGATGTCTGGATATTTGAGTAGGATCCTTGGGAACAATAGTATGGAGTTTAGGATGTAACCATATGAGCATCAGTCTTCTTCACTTGCTTCTATCCTTCCTTCCTCAGATGACGATCCTCCAACTGTCACCCCAACTCCAGTTTTGGGAAGCCCAGATCATCTGAGTCCATCTGAACCCCAAAACAACACACCCACTTGCCCCAAAAGCCCCCTTAAACTAGAAACAGACACTTCGGCCAACAAGAGCGTAGCCTCCAGCCCAAGATCAGAGGTTATTGAGGAGCTGGACTCTCCACGGTCAAATTGGTCTCATTCAGGAAGCACGCACCCAGTGCTGACGATCCAGAATGAGGATTCCAAGAACGAACCCGACGCAGCCGTCGCTGTAAATGTCAACCACGAAAAGGGAGAGTTTGCGAACAGTTCCAAATCCAGCTGCTTAACGAAGACGGATCGAGAAGAACCCAAACCTCTAGAGATTCCATCACTTACAGACGTCTCCTACACTCCAGATGTTTCCCCGAGAAAGGACGACAAACCCACCACGTCTCCATCAATCGACAGCTACCAGGATGATTTCGAGTCGCCGGTTCAAGAGGATGACGGAAAGCGCTCGCCGGCTTCCGAGGACCAAGAAGATGGATCTTATAGATTCTCCTTCAGCAGCGGTGAAGAGGAGATCGAGGAGGACATCAGCGTCAAATCCGGGAACGCCAGTGGTGCCTACGAAAAGCCTTTGGATCTGGACGTTCTCGGAAAGCAAACAAAAGAAAGTGACATTGATGATGCTCAGAAGGACGAGATGCTTGATTACATCATTGGAGACCGGGTTCTGGTGAGCAACATTCAGCCAGGCGTTCTCAGATTCAAGGGCCGAACCAGCTTCGCCGACGGATTCTGGGCCGGAGTGGAGCTGGACGCGGCTAAAGGAAGCAACGACGGGACCTACGACGGCATCGTTTACTTCCAGTCCAAAGAGAACCACGGGATATTTGCTCCGCCCGACAAGATCTCTCACCTCCCCGAGACGTTTGAAGGACACGTCAGAACCTCGGAGGAGGAAGATTCGTCGTTTCATGATCACTTGGACGAAATTGAGAAGAGAGCCGATTGTGAAAGCCCCCTTCAGGATAAAAAAGCATCGGAGGTGAAAGAACTATCCGAGGAACCCGTTGATCTCGATTCCAAGCCTGCTTGTGTGACGGAGGACTTGGAGATCAAGCCTTCTGCTATTGATGCGGAGATCTTTAATGACGTCGTCGTGGAATTGAAAGATGTGTCAAAAGTTGAGGAACATCGGACGCCAAATATCTTAGACCTGCTGAACCAAGCGGAGATCCCGACGCTGACCGAGGACCTCCAGAAAACTTGCGAGGTCCCTCCTGAGACGACGAGCCAGGACCGCGTGGAAGGACCGGAAAGCAAGTCCCTAACGAGTCTGGCTGATTCGTTGATTGAGCGCTTCATGAGTGATGCCCTGACCCAGTTCCAGCAGATCAAGAAAGCGAAGAAGGAGAAGATCTCAACTGCCAATCAGCTTGTCTTCCTCGACGAGGACGAAGAGCTCCGTGGGAACAATGTGTCCCAGAACAGACCTCCGTCAAGCAACAAGGGCTATAAGGAAAGCTTCCACAGCTTCTTTGACAAGGACCAAGAGGAAGTGTCTTCTCCTGAGCTTTGCAACCGATCGGTGGGTATTTGTTTTGTTTTGTTTAAATATGAAATGAACGATGGATCAGATGGGAAACGGAGGTCGCTCAGGCGGTCCTGCTGCAATTTGAAGCTAATATTTAGGAAATTTAGGCTGCCGTGGATATTTTCAGTGGGAGGGAAATTCACTCTATCATACTTCTTGTCTGTCAATCAAAGCAACATTAGCTGATCACGAATGTGTGTTTGTGTATAAGGAAGAAATTCCTTTGTGTTAAGCAGCTCAAGAAGGTTCTTATAGCGTCATATGTGTAGCAAATACACAGTACTGAATCAATACTTTTATATTTATGTTCTTATAAAATTATGCTTTCTTTTATTATTTTTTTTACACAAATTAGTTTTTGTTTTTTTTTTTCTTTCTTTCTTCCTTTTTCCCTTTCTCTTTTTCTTTCTTTCTCTCTTTCTTTCCTTCTTTCCTTCTTTCTATGAATTCTACCATATTAAATAATTATTAAATAGATAAAAAATAGATATTAAATAATATCTATATTTCAATAATATTACAAAATCTTCCAAATGCCTGAAATGTGTAGTGATTGATTGCTTTTTGTTTGATTGGTTGGGTTTTTTTTTTTTTTTTTAAGTAAATGATTTACTTGTTGAAACAAGCCAGCCAGATAATGGGTCAGAGTTCAGATGGGTGTTTGGTTTATTGTTTGTTTATATTAGGTTTTTGTTTTTCTTAGAAGCCATCTTTCAAAACAAAACCAATCATACGAAATGAGTTTCGTCAATGATTTTGATTATCTTATAGAAACTTTATTTCTGCACTTCAGGATATTACCAGTAGATGGCAGTAACTGACACAATCTGACGTAGCTAGATGTGGGTGGTATTTTTGGGGAGTTATGGGAAAGTTCATAAAGGATTATATCAGTAATAAAAATAACAATAATGTGATTTGAATGAAGCTCTATAAATATTTATTTAGATCTTAATCTAGCCCAGATTAAAAATATATATTAGGCTTGAATAAGTAATAATATATTAGCATTATAATTTTATTAGTAATCATATCTTGTTCATTTATTTGCAGTTTAAGCATGACATTTTCATTTTCTTTTCTTTTAATTATATTTAATTGTTTTCCAAATTACATAATTTTTTAAATTATATTCTTTTAATATTTAATGAATTGCTTAACATTTTACTATGTGTCCTATGTCTGTCATAAGGTTTTTATATTTAAATTCTCAGAAGCATTTTGTTTAAGTTTTTTTTTTGGTCTTTGCGTAGGAGAGCCCGGTTTTGGGTCAGGAGGAGCTGGTGCAGCGTTTGGCCGAGCTGGAGCTGAACCGCGAGTTCCTGCACGTGCTCGGCGAGGAGCAGGACTGGTTCGACGAGGACTTCGGCCTCAGCTCGCGCAAGCACGTTCAGCACAAGAACAAACTCAGGCAGGAAGAACTCACGTCCACGTCTGCAGCTAAACTCCCACATGTCAGGCAGCAGGAGGAGGCTGCAGTGGCCATGCTGGTCCCTCACAAAGCCGCCGAGGTGGAGGAGCTGGTGAGCGCCGCCCTGCTGGAGATCTGGACGAGTTGCGGGTTCGAGCATGGAGTTCAGAGTCTGACGGCGGTGCCCAAACCCCAGGCTTCAGAAACACTGCTGGGGGATGAGCGTGGCGAGCACTGCGTACGCAGCTACAAGCAGGTCAGAGCGGTGCTCTTTTTTGTTCACAAGTTGTGTGTGTTATGGGGATTCTAAAGTTTTCTCCATGCTGTGTGTGTTTTGCAGGCAGTGTTTGACCTGGTGTGGGAGTTCATGCAGGAAATCTACGCTGAAGATCCCAATGCTAATCGACCTCTGTGGATCAAACCGCGCCGTGTTAATTCACCCTACATCCACAGAATCGATGACCCTAGTGACCTCACAAAAGTCCAGGCATGTGTATATGTATATGTATATTTGTGTGTGTGTGTGTGTGTGTGCACATGCAATTTATTTCTTTATTTATTTATTTGCTTGTTTATTTTGCAGCCGTTCATCAGCAGTGAGGTTCTGAAGCAGTTCGGTCTGAATAAAGAGCAGAACCACAGGACAGACTGGCAGAAGATGCTCAAATTCGGTCGAAAGAAGAGAGACAGAGTTGACCACATCCTGGTAACAAATATATAAATATACATGCATATACACACACATACACACAATTTTCACACAATGTAGGAAATTGGGAGCTAGATATTCGTTTAAAAAAAAATTAAATAAAAAAAGACAGGGTTGATGTATAACTGATGGATGGATGAGATGATGATAGATAGATATGTGTATATATGTGTGTGTGTGTGTTTGTGTGTGTGTGTGTGTGTGTATGTGTGTATGTGTGTATGTATGGTATATATATATATATATATATATATATATATATATATATATATTATATATATATATATATATATATGTATGTATGTGTGTGTGTGTGTGTATATATATATATATATATATATATATATATATAATATATATATATATATAGATGTGTGTGTGTGTATATATATATATATATATAGATATGTGTGTATGTATGTATGTATGTATGTATATATATATATAGATATATATATATATATATATATATATATATATATATATAGGTATTGATAGATATGGATAGATATAGATCACTGGATATAGCAGATGTGTATAATATATAACTCCATGAAGAAGGATGGATGGATTGATGGACAGACAGACAGCATATACATGGCATTAATGAGCTGTGTGTGTGTGTGGCAGGTGCAGGAACTCCATGAGGAAGAGGCTCTCTGGGTGAACTACGACGAAGACGAGCTACTGGTGAAGATGCAGCTGGCCGACGGAATCCTAGACGCGCTGCTGAAGGACACGGTGGACGTTCTCACCAACATCCACGAGAGGAGATGCACACGGACCCCGTCCTGATCCTCTCGCACGCACACACATCTGCTACTACAAGTCTTTACTCCCCACTCCGGTGTTCAGGGCGGATCCTCGAACATCCCGGGTTCCCAGAGAGAGATCTTTTAACGGGGTCGTGTTCTGATTTTGCTGCTCAGATCTCCTGTCGTTCCCTTTAAAATCCTCCCTGAACCCGATCTACCCTACGATATCAGCCTTAGTGCTGTTTTTTATTTATTTGTAAAGGAAAAAAAAACAAAACGAGTTTTAAAAGAATTGTAAACGTGTAAACAGATGATTTAAGCACGCGTCGAAGCACATGCAGATCCGAGAGGAACCGAGCAAATTGAGGTCAAGATGATTTTTTTAATTAGTATTTTTTGGAGATAAATATAAAAGAGTAAATCGATCTTTAGACTTAAAGAATGAAGTGACTTAAAGCTGTAACGATCTGGAAATCAAGAAAACGAGTGCATGTGGGATTAGTGATTCAATCGTCCTGACTGTCCCGTCTGCCTTTATTTATCGACCTCCATATTAAGTGCCTCACAGTTTAGGCTCCCTCCTTTAGGTAGGGGAGAAGCGTTTTTAAGCCTTCCTCTCCGTGGTGTCGAGCCGAGTCGTCTTTTTTAAAATAAATCTCCGAAACTCTTAAACCTCCACCTCGTTCTGCCTTACAGCTGCATTATATAGTGGAGGAGGCGTGTGCACTCTGTAGTGTCTTTATTTAAATCTACCTGTAGGTTAGAGCAAAAAAAAAAAAAAAAAAAAAAAAAAAGCGTACCAGGGTTTTCTCCGAAATCAAAACAGGTCGCGTCCTGATTGTACAGCTCATTAAATAGTGTCAAGCACGCTCTTGATCCGCGTTTGGAGCAGAACCTCAAGGCTGTGTCCTAAATCGTCCATTTTTTGTTTTGTTTTTGTTTTGTTTTAAATACAGATCCTGCATTTAAGATGTCACTTTTTCTTCCCAAGAGATCCGAATGGGCCTTGTCCTGATTCTGCTGCTCACCCTGTTTTTATGCACTCTTTAAATTGACTTGGCACAGAACCTCGTCTTAGGACGCTCAGCCCTGTCCCGATCCTCCAACTCAACTCCTCTTGCACACTCAGTAGGGATCCTCCCTTTCCACGCAGGCATTTGAAGCTATGTGGGGATCCACTTTCACACTTTGGCTCTTTTCCTAGCATTGTGGTTTCTTCCACACGGCCGCACTCCGTAGGCCTCCTCCTTAAAACTCATTTAGAACAGAGCCGGGACTTTACTTTTGTCTTGTTTTAAGGCTGTAATGGGCTGTGTCCTAAATCTTCTCCATGCTTCTCCCTGTTGTGTTCGCGAGTTTATTTGAGCTATGCAGTAAGGAGGATTCTGACACACACACACACACTCCGGTCTGATTGCACACTACCTCTTTTAAGGAAACGATAACTTGTGATATCTCACTACACACTTTTATATTGTCAGTTTTAGAATAGAATCATGATCTGTATCAATAATATAATTCCCCTGTTCCTTCTTATTCATTCATTCATTCTCTCTCTCTCTCTCTCTCTCTCTCTCTCTAAAAATCTGTACTTCTTAAGGGCTTTAACAAAATGGCAGTCTCTGTTTTCACTTTTCAAAAAGTCTCATGGTAATCAGTCTCCCTACAATCTCCATTTAGGACTGAGCCCGAAGCCACTTTTAACCTTTTGCTGATGAAATGTGTGTGTAAGAACATGTTCCGCTTTTAAGCTGTGTGAGGCGGAGTTAGGGGCGGAGTCTGGGGCGGAGTACGATTCTCGGTTTGTGCACATGTACATAGTGAACCTTTACAACTGTTTCAAACTGTAAATAAAGCTCTGAGATATTTGAAGGAATAAAATGTCTACTTAAGTTATTTCTTTAGTGCAAAAATGTTGCACGTCACTGTTGAATTCTAGATTGTGATTGGGTAAAAGTCTCGTGATTAATTCTCTTTGACAGTAGCGCTGATGTTGTTTTTGTTGCCCCCCCCCCCCCCCCCCCCCTTTCCCCCCCCCCCCCCCCCCCCCCCCCCCCCCCCCCCCCACATTTGGTGACTCATGATTCAGATCAATTAATATTACAAAAAGATAAACGAATGACATTTAAAGTTTGTCTTTTTCAATGATGATGAAATCTGCCTGACCCTGTGTGAAAAAGTAAGCGCAACCTTACTCGAGTCCAAATGTTTGCTCTAACTGGCAGTGAGTATTTCACATCACTTGGATTTTGACCCGGCCTTCTTTCCAAAATTGTAATTATTTTAATTCAGCCATATTAACAGAGTTTTAAACCTAAATGGCGAGTGGGATGTCTAATACTTTGGTTTTGATAGCACCAGATGGATCGGGTTGATTTCGAGGCTTCTCTGATATTAAACAGAGGGAGTATTAATGTCTCAGGTGGCATCGTTTTGTAACCCTCAAAGACGATGCTTTAAAGTATTATGGATATCTTCAGGCCTGAGCTGTTTAAACCCTTATTTTTTGCCAGAAGAAAAATACCAGTGATGGTACAGAGAGAGAGGGAGAGAGTGATGAATGAGAAAACACTATTGTGCAGTTTTTCAGTGATGACGTATGTTTAAGATTGTCGATTTATTCTACTTGTCAGCATCGGATTAGTTTAATTCATTTACAATATACTCGACAATCTGGGAATAGGTTTTAATGTTTTTATATATATATATATATATATATATATATATATAATATATATATCTATATATATATATATATATATATAATAGATAGGTACATACATAGGTGTTAGGCGGCAGTTGTTGAATATGTAATCTTCAACATTTTCTAACATAACTAATTTATTTACATGTTTTTTTGCTGTAACTGTAACAGATTACTGATGTTGTACAGATTACATGTTTCTTTCTTGCTCTCTATCTATCTATCCATATATCCTTCTATCTAGTTGTCTATTTATTTATTTCTCATCTAAATGAAATAAACAGTTCTGTTCCTGCTAAAGATCGCTAAACAAACAAGACAATCACACAGATATTGACTCAACCCAAAAAGCCTTGCAGTAAAGGAACATAGTCCAACTGGACTTCTGCAGCGACCTGAAAACAATCATTTTATTGCATAAATATATATTTAAAAACTCCATTTAACTGCACCAGGGTTATCAATTTTATTTTGTATATTGTATTTTATTTTTAAAAAATGTACATTAATCATTTTAATATGGGGAATATAAATAATCATATCACTTGTCCCAGAAACATATTCATTCATTTTTATTAATGTAATTACAATAATTTATACTGAATATTTTTTTACATCCTAAAATATTATAATTATTGTTTGTGTATATATATACACACACACACACACACACACACATACATGTACATATAAAGAGGAATGTGAGGACTAAAGTCCAGTCTGGAGTAAACAGGTTTTGTTTTCAGGATGTGTTCTGTATCAGTGTTTTTGTGCTGCTGGGTCTGAAGTTCAATGTAGTTTTAATCCATACACTTGTGTACATAAAGTCAAGTCATGATCACAGAAATGACAATGGATGAATGAAACAACACAAGATTTCAAAAATGATTTCAAATTAATTATGAATTTTTGACATGAATACATGAAACATGTATTACAGAACTGAGATCAGTTTGAAAGTTGATGAAACGTCATTTCAGAAATGTTTGATATTAAATCTGGATTATTATTATTCATTCATCTTCTACCGGTTTATCCGATCTTCCCTCGGGTCACGGGGAGTCTGTGCCTATCTCAGGCGTCTATGGGCATTAAGGCAGGATACACCCTGGATGGAATGCCAACTCATCACAGGACACACACTCACACACACATTCATACACTAGGGACAATTTTCCAAGGTGCCAATCAACCTACCGTGCATGTTTTTGGACCGGGAGGAAACCGGAGAAAAAAAACCCTTGAGGCACGGAGAGAACATGCAAATTCAACACACGCATGGCCGAGATGGGAATCGAACCCGGACCCTGGCGGTGGGAGGCGAACGTGTTAACCACTAAGCCACCGTGCCCCTTGATTATTATTCTAATTATTATTACAGAAATTACACTAATTTACATCTAGATTACAGAAAGTGGCATAAGATTAAACTGAGATTATGGCATTAATAAGGGTCTAAATCTTGACACATTTTCGGAATTTGTTTCGGTTCAAACCGTCGCGTGTGCGAAATGTTCCGTACTAAATCACTTCCCCTTGAAAGAGCTTGAAGGAATCGTGTGCTTTCTGACACGCATGATGCAACTGCAGTACGTGTCGGTTTTCTATTTGCAGAGTCGTGTGTGTGTGTGTGTGTGTGTGTGTGTGTGTGTGTGTGTGTGTGTGTGTGTGTGTGAGATGTGTAAATATTTGACAATAGGCCTAATCATAAGTTCAGCAGTGCTCTAAAATGTTCCAGTTGTTGAACAAATTAACCAGTAGACACAAATCTGTTACAGGATACGGGGTTGGAATGGAAGATCTGTAGAGCCCTATTAAACCCCTTTGGGATAAATATGTACACTGACATCTCTCTCAGCCTCCTCACCACACCTGGTGGCTCAGTGGTTAAGCTGTTGGCCTCTGGAAAAGAAGTTCACAGGTTCAAACCCCACAAACCCCACCACTTGTGGGCCCTTGAGAAAGGCCCTTAACCCTCAATTGCTCAGCTGTAAGTCATTCTGGATAAGGGCGTCTGGCAAATACTGTAAATTCCAGAGTATTTTATTCATTCATTAATTAATCTTCTACCGCTTTATATGATCTTCCCTCGGGTCACGGGGAGTCTGTGCCTATCTCAGGCATCAATGGGCATTAAAGCAGAATTCACCCTGGATGGAATGCCAATTCATTACACACACTCACACTCACACACACACATTCATACACAAGGGACAATTTTCCAAGGTGCCAATCAACCGACTGTGCATGTTTTTGGGCCGGGAGGAACCCGGAGAAAAAACCCAGAGGCACGGGGAGAACATGCAAACTCCACACACACATGGCCGAGACGGGAATCGAACCCGGGCCCTGGCGGTGTGAGGTGTATGTGCTAACTGCTAAGCCACCGTGCCCCTTCAGAGCATTTTAATAAATACTTATTTAAAGGTAGAGAGAAAGCCAGAGTTAAACACCAACCAAATTTGTGTACTTTACTTAATTTATATGTACTTTCTACTTCTTACATTTTAAAATATTTCATTTTGGCTCGTTTTCAATTATCGTTAAAAAAAACAAATGTATCCAATAAACATCTCCATCCGGATAGAGTGAATGTGATTGTGGTTGGATGAGATATAAACATATACCATTCCGACACCTGATTGGTTTGTACTCGATCCATCGCACCTGCACACGACAACCAATCACGTCACACTCCAGCGACGACATAACCAGTGTTGGGGGTCGTAACGTGATTATTTCTCCACTACTGGCTCAAATGGGTGTTTTCTCTTCGTCCTCCACAAATGAAGCTACAGCAGGGAGTTCTTGTAGAGAGACGTTTGAATACATTAGCAATAAGCTTTTGTGTCCTTAAACGACCATTTCCCCCCTTTACGTTACTTTTACTTTCATAGTTTAAGTAGTTTTGAAACCTGGTATTTTTACACTTTTACTTGAGTAAAAATGACTACACTTCAACCTGAGGGATGAATAACTTCTGACACCAGTGAACACCAGACCGAAGGTCATAAGGAGGTGTGAGGAGGATCAATTCCTAATTCTGCCGTGTGTGCCAATTATTGCGTAATAAACGCGTAATAAGACGTTTATAAACCGGGGCTAGTCGTGTGTTGTAATGTTGTCATTGGGTGGCGTTAATGAGTAGCTTATTGTGGAGGATTGATTGATTGGTTGATTAGTTTAACGAGAAAGATACGGAGAGAGAGAGAGAGAGAGAGAGAGAGAGAGAGAGAGAGAGAGAGAGAGAGGGAGGGAACAGAGGGAGAGAAAGGGAGTGCTGAAGTTTCTAGCATTGTGTGTTTTGTGTGTGTGAGTGTGAGAGAGAGAGAGAGAGAGAGAGAGAGGAGAGAGAGAGAGAGAGAGAGAGAGAGAGAGAGAGAGCAGAAATGGCGGCGGCGCGCGCTTGCCCCGCCACGTCTCTCGGGCGCTGGAGAATGTGCGCGGCGGCGGCGGCGGCGGTGGTGCGCGCGGTGCTGTGCTGCGTGCTCGTGAGCAGCGGCGCGGTTCGGGCGGGTTTGTACACGGACGTGGACCAGATCGCCATCTTGACTCCCGACACCGTGGATGCGCGTCTGTTCGGCTCTCCGACCGCGACGCTACTCGAGTTTTACGCCACCTGGTGCGGACACTGTGTCGCCTTCTCACCCGCCTGGAAGAAGCTGGCGCTGGATATTAAAGGTCCGGAACACACACACACACACACACACACACACACACACACACACACACACACACACACACACACACACACTGTGTATACAGGGTACGCAGTCAGTATACACACACACCACGCGCACTCTGTCCCTCTCTCCTCTCTCTCTCTCTCTCTCACACACACCACACACACACACACACACACACACACACACACACACACACAATCTGCAATTAGTATTTAACTGTATAAAAGTCCATGATTAAGTTTTTACAGATTTGTTCATCTACCCCAAGTTCATCTTCTTCTTCTTACTATTATTATTATTATTATTATTATTATTATTATTACTATTACTATTGTTGTTTGTTGATGGTGATGATGTTAAAATATCATCTCTCAATTGTTTTTTTTTACATTTATATATATATATATATATATATATATATATATATATATATGGTGTTTTGTTTTGTTTTTGTTGCAGTAGCTCAATATTTTATATATATATTCAAGATAAATCTATTCAAACTTTCAATTTGTGTAAATTTTTTACTGCTTTTACTGCTTTTTCTATCATCTATCTATCTATCCATCTATCTATCTATCTATCTATCTATCTATCTATCTATCTGTCTGTCTGTCTGTCTGTATGTCTGTATATATATATATATATATATATATATATATATTTATTATATATATATATATCCAGTGTTTCTTCCTTTCAACTCAACTTCTTTCAACTCAATAATCATACTATTTTTTTGTTCTTTCTGTCTCTCTCTCTCTCTCTCTCTCTCTCTCTCTCTCTCTCTCACACACACACACTCTCTTTCCCTATGTCTATCTGTGGTGTTTTTTTTGTATAGCTCAATATTATATTTTATTATATATATTTATATATTGGATTTAGATAAATCTGTTCAACTTTCAATTTGAGTTTATTTGTTTATTGTTGTTAACAATAGACACTGTCCCAAAACAGTTTTGCAGAGAGTTAAAAGAATGTATTTTAATAAGGGCTGTTAATTAAAAATTGTTTTAGTCATCTAGTAGTTTAACTTTGATTGATTTTATCCAGTAATTACGTAAGAGGTACTTTTTCTTTAATAAAGAGAAACACTAAAATAAGAGAAAGAAAACAAGACAGGTCTTTTAAAATGAGTTTGTTTTTCTTTGTAGAAAAAAAAAATCTGCATGGCACTGCTGAAATTGCATACAAGGATACCGGTGACAATGAAACACATTTAGTGCATTTAATTGTCGTATTACATCAAAATACAAATAGTTTAAAACATTTTACACAAACTAAATCAGTGTATTTATCATAATAGCGGTCTATCTATCTATCTATCTATCCATCCATCCATCCATCCATCCAGTGTTTCTTCCTTGTTATTCTACTCATCAGTACACAATACATCAATACTCTCTCTCTCTCTCTCTCTCTCTCTCTCTCTCTCACACACACACACACACACAATCTGTTTCAGTCTATCTCTCTATCTATCCATCTGACTATATCTTTACATCATTCCTTTATTTCTCTTTTTTCTGTTTTTACTAATTTATATTATTTCATTTCATTCTTTTCTTCCTTTCTCATTTCCTGTTCTTGTGATTTTCTCTCTCTCTCTCTCTCTATCTCTCTCTCTCAGTTTCATGCTTTTCCTTCTATTTATAATCTTTTCTCTTTATTTACTCTCTTTTTTTGCCTCCTGACTTCTGCCTCTCTTCTCCTCCTCCCTTCTTTCCCCCATTTTACATACTTTATCGATCTCGTGAGGGAAATTCTTTTCTTCGCATATCCCAGCTGGTTTGGAAGTTGGGGTCAGAACGCAGATACATTGCCCCCTGGAGCACAGAGGGTTAAGGGCCTTGATCAAGGACTTGGCGATACCAGAGCGTGAAACCCCCGACCTTCTTGATCAGTAGCCCAGAGCCTTAAACCGCTCCGCCCTCCTGACCTTTTCTGTTCCTCATTTAAAATGTTTTTGTTTCTCACTGTATCCTCTCTTTCTTCCTCTTATCTTCTATCATTTTCTATTTCTATATATTTTATATATATATATATATATATATATATATATATAATATATATATATATATATGAAATTTATATATTTATTTATGCGTTCATGTTTATTTTTACCACGTTTGGCCTATTTTTGGTTTATTTCTCTCCTCTCTTTGTTCATTTGTTCATATTTTCTCATGTCTTTCCTTTTTTGTTCTCTCCCTTTATTTCTTTACAATTCCAATTCCAATTCTCTTTCTCTCTCTCTCTCTCTCTCTCTCCTGTTATCGTTCTCACGCGAGTCTCTCGTTCCTGTGCAGAGTGGAGGTTGGCGGTGCAGTTGGCGGCAATCGATTGTGCCGACGAGCAAAACCAAGAAGTGTGTAAGAGATTCGGCATCACCGGATATCCGTCTCTGAGGGTAAGCCATTTCCATACAACCGCTCCTGTATGAACGTGTGTGTCCATTTGTGTATTTCAGAGCATTTGTATGTGTCTTTGCATGTGTGTGTAGCTGTATGTATTATGTGTCGATGTGTGTTTTTGTCTTGCTTTTTACCGCAACCAAAATGCTATTTTTAGTCTTATATGTAGTGTGTTACGTTCAGTGTTTGACTGTTCACTCCACACCGTACTGTCAGCTGTGTGGGATTCGTTTAATAGCATGTGTGTGTGTGTGGTGTGTGTGTGTGTGTGTGTGTGTGTGTGTGTGTGTGTGTGTGAGAAATTCTCTTTGAACTTAGTCATATTTATGAACATATAGTCTTATATATATGAACATAGGCAGAAATATTCTCCTGACAAGAAAGTTAAAAGTGCGAGAAAGAGAGAGAGAGCGAGAGAGAGAGAGAGAGAGAGAGAGGAGAGAGAGAGAGAGAGAGAGAGACAGAGAGAGAGAGCAGAAGTCGAGAGAGAGAGAGAGAGAGAGAGAGAGAGAGAGAGAGAGAGAGAGAGAGAGAGAGAGAGAGAGACAGAGAGAGAGAGAGAGAGAGAGAGAGAGCAAGAGAGAGAGCGAGAGACAGAAAGAGAGAGAGAGAGACAAAGAGAGAGAGAGAGAGAGAGAGAGAGAGAGAGAGAGAGAGACATAGAGAGGAGAGAGAGAGAGAGAGAGAGAGTGCCCATGTTATAATTTCATGACCTCGATTTAGAATCTCACTACTTTATTAGGTCTCTCATTAGTAACTATCACAGTAAGATATGAAATAAAGTAATAAAGTGTTAAATAACAGTGTTCTGTAGATCAGGTGACATTGCCTGCGCTGCCTACGAGTCTGAAACGAGTCTTGATCTATTTAGTTCAGTGATCATTCACTTTCAACTCTTGACAACAGCACGGTAGTTTAGTGGTTAGCACGTTCGCCTCACACCGCCAGGATCCGGGTTCGATTCCCGTCTCAGCTATGTGTGTGTGGAGTTTGCATGTTCTCCCCGTGCCTCAGGGGGTTTTTTTTCTCCGGGTTCTCCGGTTTCCTCCCAGGTCCAAAAACATGCACGGTAGGTTGATTGGCACCTTGGAAAATTGTCCCTAGTGTGTGAATGTGTGTGTGTGAATGTGTGTGTGTGTGTGTGTCCTGCGATGGGTTGGCATTCCATCCAGGGTGTATCCTGCCTTAATGCCCATAGACTGAGATAGGCACAGACTCCCCGTGACCCGAGGGAAGATCGAATATAGCGGTAGACAATGAATTAATGAATATATTATATATATATATATATATATATATATATATATATATATATATATATATATATATATATATTATATATATAACAAAAAAGATAATTGCAATGTGAAAAGTCCTGAAAGTTAACAAGCGTTACTGGGAAGTGTTTCTTAGATGTTTGTTAGAATAACCAGTACAATATTAACATTTTCCTTGTTTGTTTGTGCGCGAGAATTTATGGGGAAACTTGGTCCCGATGATGGACAGACTGATTCTAGTTTTGACAAATACAAGATAACCTGTTACATTCGAATCATTTTTGGTTTCTTTTTCCCCGTTCATACCAGGAATGGACTTTATATGGACGGTGGGTTTATTGTTTATTATCCAAAAGTGGTTTTTCTCCATTTGTGTCACTGCTGTCGCTTATGGTTCCAAGCAAATGAACCAAACTCTTTATAATACAGTAAAGTTCATTATTGTACAGCTGCTTTGACACAGTTTGTCTTGTTAAAAGCGCTTTATAAATAAACGTGACTCTTTTTTTTTTTGGTCGCAGTGAAATTTGTCTGTTGCGACATTAAATGCGAGAGAGTGAACTCAGTTTGCGCAAGACAAATACACGTTTCCTCGGAACAGGACATGCAGCTTAGTGATATGCGAAGGCAACACTGAAAGGAAACCAGGGACCTCAGAAAGAAAGTCGTTCTTATATTGACCGTCTCATTGTTGATGTTATTAGTGTTTCAAACATTGAGAAGTGTTTGGGGGTAGCAATATGTTCATAGTGATTACTGCCCAATAACTTCTTCTATTTCATTCTTCTTAAGTGTTTTATGAGTATCATAAATTATAACATTCATTCATTCATTCATCTTCTACCGGTATATCCGATCTTCCCTTGGGTTGCGGGGAGCCTGTGCCTATCTCAGGCGTCTATGGGCATTACGGCAGGACAAGCCCTGTATGGAAAGCCAACCCATTGCATGGCGCACACACACACACACACTTGGAACAATTTCCCACCGACCGTGCATGTTTTTGGACCCGGGGGGGAAACCGGAGAACCCAGAGAAAAACCTAATAATAATATCATATATATATATATATATATATATATATATATATATATATATATATATATATATATATATATATATATATATATATATCAGGTACATTTTAGCCGATTGATTTCGGACAAAGGAATAGCTACTATTGGGGGGGGGGGACACACACAGTATCAGCTGCATAACTCCAGTCTGAATACTTTCCTCACATGAAAATCTGAATACTTTCCTCACATGTAATCTCTCTCTCTCTCCCTTCTCTCTCTCTCTCTCTCTCTTTATTCTCCAGTTTTTCCCGGCATTCACTAGAAATGATTCTACAGGGCAAAATATCAGAGGTATGAAAATCCTTCATTCATGTAGATCACATAAGTAAATAAAAGGCATCGAGTCAGTGTTAGAACCTCATCCGTGTGTATGTATGTATATGTGTGTGTGTGCAGCGTTCTCCCGTGATCTTACAGACCTCCGTCGCCTCATCATTGATAAACTAGTGTCTCACAAGAGCCCAGCACCACCAGCATGTCCCCCGCTGAAGAAAACCAGGTGAGAATAATAAAACACTGTGTGTTCGTGTGTGTGTGTGTGTGTGTCTGCTGTAATAGGAGATTTATTAGTGACCGGATGGTGGGATGAAGGATGAAGTAATTTATTTTACCACCTCAAAGTCTCTTTGTTATAAAGTGTTGACCCTGGAGACTCCTTCCCTTTCTCCATTAAATCAGCTGTATTTTGTTTTTGTTTTGTTTTTTATCAGTGTACAGCGATACCTCGGAATACGAATTCAACTCGTTCCAGAACGTGACACGTGTACTGAAATATTTGTAAGCTGAAACGAAATCCCCCATAAACAACAATGTAAAGACGGATAATGCGTTCCAGACCAGCAAAAACCTATAAATAAAACCATCCAGTCATTCATCTTCTACCGCTTTATCCGATCTTCCCTCGGGTCACGGGAAACCTTTGCCAATCTCAGGCATCTATGAGCAATAAGGCAGGATACACCCTGGATGGAATGCCAACCCATCGCAGGACACACACACACACACACATTCACACACTAGGCACAATTTTCCAAGGTGCCAATCAACCTATTGTGCATGTTTTTGGACCGGGAGGAAACCAGATAACCCGGAGAAAAACCCCCTGAGGCACGGGGAGAACAATGAAACTACACACACACATGGCCGAGACGGGAATCGAACCCGGACCCTGGAGGTGTGAGGCGAACGTGCTAACCACTAAGCCCCCTTTTCTATCTTGTAGTTCAGTAAATTCCTTCCAGTATTAGGTCAGTTTGTGATTGGAGACTAAGCCAAGGATAACACACACACACACACACACACACACACACAGCCGTGAACACATTTGTCAAGATTTCTACAGCATGAGACCCTGCCGCTCTGGAATGCCTCAGATCTGATGCGTTTTTTTTCCAACAATAACAAAATGTACGCTTCGGGTATTTTATATAAAAACAAGAAAGAAAGATCAATAGTGTTCAAATGAAAGTTGGAAAATGATTTAAATTGCTGTAGACGTATGACTGTATTGTTAAAAGTTTTGGAAACAGAAACAGGGTTAGAAACAGATCATTGGTACAGCGGTAGAGGAAGGAGGAATCAGTGGTGTAGTGTGAGTGGATTATTATTGATTATGGTGTTGCTTGTGTGTGTGTGTGTGTGTGTGTGTGTGTTTGCAGCACTCAGGAGATCGACAGATACCTGGCAGAAAACAAAGATCAGTACCTGGCCGTGGTGTTCGAGGAGGAAAACTCTTATGTTGGCCGAGAGGTGAGAGGTCAAAAAAACAAACAAACTCTGCAACACCAAAATATTTAGTGTATGTGCGTGTGTGTGTGTGTGTGTGTGTGTGTGTGTGTATGTGTGTGTTACAGAGCGAATCAGAATCAGAAAATGATTATTAAGTATAGCAAGTATTAAGTATACCAAGTATAGCAAAGAGACACTTTACAGTACTAGGAATGTGTCTTGGCTGTCGTGTGTAAACATAAACACGGATATTTATGTGTAGACAAATTTAAGATAAACTAGAATAAATGAAATAAAGACAGAAAGCGGCTTTGTAGGAGACGAGTGCAGTTTAGAATGTAAAGATGAAAATGATCATCCAAACATATATACGGATCAGTTAAATCCAGTTTTATTTGTGACATATACATTTGTACAGAGTATGACATGCTTGTCACGTCAGTCCAGTATGTAAACAAGTAAACAGAAAAAAATAAAATAAAGTATATTAATAGCATATAAAGTACGACTATAAAAACTATATATATATATATATATATATATATATATATATATATATATATATATATATATAAGGGGCACAGTGGCATAGTGGTTAGCACGTTCGCCTCACACCGCCAGGATCCGGGTTCGATTCCCGTCTCGGCCAATGTGTGTGTGTGGAGTTTGCATGTTCTTCCCGTGCCTCAGGGGGTTTTTCTCCGGGTTCTCCGGTTTCCCCCCGGTCCAAAAACATGCACGGTAGGTTGATTGGCACCTTGGAAAAATTGTCCCTAGTGTATGAATGTGTGTGAATGTGTGTGTGTGTGTGTGTGTGTGTGTGTGTGTGTGCCCTGTGATGGGTTGGCATTCCATCCAGGGTGTATCCTGCCTTAATGCCCATAGACACCTGAGATAGGCACAGACTCCCCGTGACCCGAGGGAAGATCGGATAAAGCGGTAGAAGATGAATGAATGAATGAATATATATATATATATATATATATATATATATATATATATATATATATATATATATATATATATATATATATATATATATATATACATGAAAGGGATTGTCGTGATCATTGAGAGTGTGTGTGTGTGTGTGTGTGTGTTAGGTGATCCTGGACATGCTGCAGTACGTGAACATCATGGTTCGCCGTGTATTACGATCCGAGGAAGATCTTGTGGTTCGACTCGGGGTGACAGAATTCCCTTCTGTTTATGTCTATAACAAACAAACCAACTTTACCAGACTGCCAGTGTGAGCATACACACACACACGCACGTGTACACACACACACACACACATACACACACGCACACATACACACATACACACATGCACACACATATCCTCTCAGCCAATCAGAGAACATATAAAACACCTGCTGCGAAAACATTACATCCATTATTCAGTGTGTGTGTCTGTGTGCGTGTGTGTGTGTGTGTGTGTATGTGTATGTGTGTGTATGTGTGTGCGTGTGTGTCATTGTGGTGGTGTAATCTTCCCTCTCGCTTTCTCATCCTGAGTCACAGGAGCAAAGGGTGACGTGTCACAACTCAATGCATGACTGAATACACACACACACACACACACACACACACAAACTTTTTCCCACTTTCTCTCTCTCTCTCCCTCACTTTCTCTTTCTTTCTATCTATTTCTATCCACTCTCTGTTCTCTCTCTCTCTCTCTCTCTCTCTGTTTTTCTGCTTATCTTTCTCTTTCTTTGTCTCTCTCTCTGTCTCACTCTTTCTTTTATTCCCCCTTTCTCTCTCACTGTTTCTCCTTCTCTCGCTCAGGGTGAGAGAGGCTCGTGCGTTCTACTCGTACGCCCTCCAGAGGTTACCTGGTGTGGTGCGAGAAGGAAAGCCTTATCCCGAAGTCACCGATTTGATCCGGAACGAGACGGAGGAGCAGTGGATACCATTTAACAAGTACAAACTCACACACACACACACACACACATAAACACACTCACAATCTTTAAAACAATAGTTTTAAGTAGTTACAGTTACATAGTTACAGTATATTTTACAATAGTTGCGAATGTTAACAATGATTAATAGTTGTTTATGAAGCGCTCACCTGGTAACCATAGCAACAAGTACTAATAGCATCCACATCACCCTTTGCGATAATGCCATTAGAGATGTCGCTTCTATTAGCATCACAAGCCGCTATTCATTTCTATTCAGTGGGAACGATGACCTGTGTTTTGTGTGTGTGTGTGTGTGTGTGTGTGTGTGTGTGTGTGTGCAGGACACGTCTGTACATGTCTGATCTAGAATCTGCTCTGCATTACTCTCTCCGTGTGGAAGTAGCATCTCATTCCATCATTGAAGGGGAAGATCTTACCGCCCTCAGAGGCTACATTTCTTTACTGGACCAGGTAGAAAACACACACACACACACACACACACACACCCACACGTCATCCTCAACCAGTGAATGTAAACAGTAACAATAAAAAAAAAAACATGAATAAGTATCAAATAGCAAATAAACAAATGAAGGTTAAATCTATTATTGTTAAGGATGAATAATTAGTAAAAGATCGTGAATAATATGAATACATTAATTAGTGGTCATTCATGAACTACTGATAGTTTTAGAAATAAAAATAATTTTATAAACTTCACTATATGAGGGGAAACGGTGGCATAGCAAGATCGCCTCACACCTGCAGGGTCGGAGGTTCGATTCCCACCTCTGCCATGTGTGTGTGTGGAGTTTGCATGTTCTCCCTGTGCCTCAGGGGTTTTTCTCAGGGTTCTCCGGTTTCCCCCCCGGGCCATAAACATGCACGGTAGGTTGATTGGCACTTTGGAAAATTGTCCCTGGTGTATGAATGTGTGTGTGAATGTGAGTGTGTCTGTGTGTGTGTGTGCGTGCCCTGCGATGGGTTGGCATTCCATCCAGGGTGTGTCCTGCCTTGATGCCCCTGAGGTTCCCCGCGACCCGAGGGAAGATCGGATAAAGGGGTAGAAGATGAATGAATGAATGAATACACTATATGCCAAGTATGATTCTTCTCCAAAACAATTTTGGAGACACATATTTGTAATAGACAAGACGTCTTGTAGTATGAAATTTTCCCTTCACTTCCTTCAGTGTTCCCGTGCACAAAGCCAGCACTATGAAGATATGCTTCAGTGGAAGTGGTAGGTCAGTAGATAAGGTGATGCACTTCCAAATGATGGCTGCCGGGTGTTTGAACGAGGCCCTTAAATCGTCAAGGGCTCGGTTTTATAAATGAGGTCATTGTTACTCTGGATTGATCATGAGTCACCTGAGTAATGCTGGGAAAGTAATGATTATTAAAGCTGCATATTATTATTATTATTATTAATATTTGCGTATGTCAACAGTTGGTGATTTACAAAACAATTCCAAATAAAATCTGGAGTTTTACGAGGCACTTCAAATTGTATTTCCAGTACACACACAACTCGAGATCTAATCTAATCTAATCTAATCCAATGTATTTTCCAAGAAGAGTGGAGGTTATTATAATAGAAATAGAGACTAAGTAAATCCTTTTGTGTGTGTGTGTTGTGTGTGTGTGTGTGTGTGTGTGTCAGTATTTCCCAGGCCGGCCTCCAGTGAAAAACGCTTTAAAGGCCGCAAACAATTGGCTTTGGAACCAGGAGGAAACATCGATCAGGTACAGCGACTTCAGCGGCGTTCTGAACACCTGGGTGAGGGACGGAGCCGAGGCTCTCACACACGTCCACTACTAACTGACCGATCATTAGATCCGAATCATAATCAGGTTTATTGGCCAAGTGTATTTACGCACAAGGAATTTGGATAAGGAATAAGGAATTTGTTTCCAGCTGTACAGACAAGAATTACTCTATACATTTAGCTTACAGACAGGACTACACAACACAATACAGACTATACAAGACAACGCAGACTGTACAAGACAACACATCTTAAATACAATCACAATATACAGAGTATATGGCAGATCAGTAATGTAAATAAAGTGTGAGAGTGCATGATAGTGCAAATAGAGCTAGTGTAGAGCTAGTCCCTGACAAAAGTCTTGTCGCTTGTGTACAAATTGACCTGAAGTGCCGCTGAAATATATTTCTAATCAAGATTTTTTTACAAGAAATGGCTCATTTTAATCCCAACAGCTTTTGTAATAATGTTTCAGTGCAAAACGAAACTGTCAAAAAGTATTCTAATATTCACAGCTTAGTAAAGCCCATTGAGTCCATTTTTGCAAAGACATAAGTGTTGTCGCCTTGTCATATGAGCTTCACCTGTGACTAATAATGGATCAATGAGGTCTCAGGTGTGTATAAAAAGAACCCCAGTACACTAGACCTTCACCTCAACTGCAACTAGACCTCTGCAAACATGCCTAAGATTCACCCTGAGACTAAAGTGTTGATTATCAAGAGGCTGAAGACCAGATCCACTGCTGATGTGGCAGACACCTTCAATGTGTCTCAGCGTCAAGTACAGAGGATAAAAAAAAGATTTGAAGAGACTGGAGACGTTTTTGACAAGCCCAGGTCAGGCAGACCCCGCAAGACAACTGCTCGAGAGGACCGTTTGTTGGCTCGAAAATCCAAGGCCAGCCCATTTTCCACTGCAGCAGAGCTCCACGAGACCTGGTCACCTGAAGTCCCCGTGTCAACCAGAACAGTTTGTCGGATTCTATCTCGAAATGGCCTCCATGGTCGAATCAGTGCCCAGAAGCCAGCACTAAACAAAAGACAATTGAAAAACCGTGTGGCATTTGCCAAGGCCCACAGCCTGCTAAAAGGATGGATGCTGGAAAAGTGGCAGAAGGTGGATTTTTCAGATGAATCTTCTGTTGAATTACACCACAGTCGCCGCAAATATTGCAGGAGACCTACTGGAGCCCGCATGGATCCGAGATTCGCCCAGAAAACAGTGAAGTTTGGTGGCGGAAAAATCATGGTCTGGGGTTACATCCAGTATGGGGGTGTACGAGAGATCTGCAGGGTGGAAGGCAACATCAATAGTCTAAAATACCAAGAAATCTTAGCTACCTCTTATATTCCCAACCATAAAAGAGGCCAAATTCTGCAGCAGGATGGTGCTCCATCGCATACTTCCATCTCCACATCAAAGTTCCTCAGGGCGAAGAAGATCAAGATGCTCCAGGATTGGCCAGCCCAGTCACCAGACTTGAACATCATTGAGCATATGTGGGGTAGGATGAAAGAGGAAGCATGGAAGACTAAACCAAAAAATATTGATGAACTCTGGGAGGCTTGCAAGACTGCTTTCTTTGCTATTCCTGATGACTTCATCAATAAGTTGTATGAATCCTTGCCAAACCGCATGGATGCAGTCCTTCAAGCTCATGGAAGTCATACAAGATATTAAATTTGGATCTCACAGCACCACTACTTAATTTGCTGACATATTTTTGTATTTGCAGTAAATTTGTTCAATTTCTGTTTAGGCGACAAAACTTTTGTCTTGCCAAAATTTGACCTTTCTGTTTTGATTAAATGATAAATCTTTTTTCAGTGAAACTAATTTATTTCAGTGCATTAAACATCATTTGGGAGGGTTTTAGCTGTTCATACGAGCTATTTCTAACACCAATTGATTAATTAAAAGTCAATAATAGCAAGGTTAATAGCAGGTGTTTCTACAAAATAGATAAGCGACAAGACTTTTGTCAGGGACTGATATATATATATATATATAT
Organism: Kryptopterus vitreolus; assembly: GCA_030449085.1. Classification (NCBI taxonomy): domain Eukaryota; kingdom Metazoa; phylum Chordata; class Actinopteri; order Siluriformes; family Siluridae; genus Kryptopterus; species Kryptopterus vitreolus. The sequence goes on from JACRUU010000020.1 coordinate 11,866,536, forward strand.
ATATATATATATATATATATATATATATATATATATATATATATATATATATATATATATATATATATATATATATATATATATGGTACCTCGGTGTGCATCTCTCTCAGTGTACGTCGCCTTCAGCTGGCCTCGGATTTTTCGTCAGGAATTTGTTGCCGGTTTACGTCGTTTCGCCTTTCGTGCCATATAGAGGAACGTGGTAATTGCTTCCCCGATCATGACAAATGGAGTATTTCAGTTCGGTTAAGGTCGGATTCAGTCAAAGTCGCTTTCTGAGGAACGAATGAGCGATGTACACCGAGGTACCAGTACCTGTGTATATATATATATGTATATATGGTATGTGTATGTATATATGTATATATATATATATATATATATATATATATATATATATATATACCCTGTGTATGGAAGTTTTGTTATAGAGCAATGAATAGCTTAATATAATCAATATAATCAATAAACTAACAATATTATTCTGTAGGGCCTGCCAGATGGGAGGAGTTGAAAAAGGTTGTGTTTAGGATGTGAGGGGTGTGTAGTGATTATTAAAAAGTATCAGGTTTTTAATTATTGAATTCGAATGTGTGTGTGTGTTTCAGTCCGCTGAGTCATATCTCCCTGTAGTTGTGCGGTGGGTGGGGTGTCAGGGTTCTAAGAAGCATTATCGAGGTTATCCCTGCTCAATTTGGACACTTTTCCACACCCTGTCTATCCAGGCTGCAGAAGCAAGAAGTCAAGGTACACACACATACACAAATTAGTACACACACACACACACATGCATTAGTATTTATGTGTACACCTATGTACACACTAGTGTTGTCACAATACCAACACTTCGATTTCGATACTATATGTAGAGTAAATATCACGATACCAATATAAAATGTCACAAAAAGCAAAGACGCTAATAATGTGCATGCTGGTTAAGTTCGGGAGAAATAAGCTGGCAGATGACATGAAGGTGATATTTTTGATCTTTACTTGTTAGTTTGGCGCATGCTGTAATTAGGGTAGTCTAAGAAAGGAAAAAAGACTAAATCGGCACGCACTCGGATGCTGCCCTCTGTTGTCGAACACTCGGAACTACAGCTGCCACTCTAAAAATAATCCACTTTCGACTTTGATTTGATATGTTTAGCTGTCACTCTTACATACCGGTGCTAAAAACAATAATGTGGTACTGTATCATTTTTTAAAAGACTGGTATTGTGATACTTTTTTAGTATCGGTATATCGTTACACTAAAAGTGTGACACCCTTAAAAGTGTGTCAAGATGCATATACCTATACTGTCTAAATAATCTCTCTCTCTCTTATCCAGACCCTCAGGAGGTGCTGCAGGTCATGAGGCGTTACGTCCGAAGTTTTTTCGGCTGTCGTCCGTGTGCAGACCATTTCGAGGCCATGGCTCAGGAGAGCATGGACCAGGTGCCCTCCCATTCAGTCGCTGTCCTTTGGCTCTGGTCGCGCCACAACCGGGTCAATGCCCGCCTCGCAGGTATGGAGTAGGGAATAGGGTGTTGTGGGGGGGTGGCGTATAGGGAACTTGGAATAGGAAATTGTACAGGGAGAGAACAGTATGTAGAGTGTAGGGAAGGAATTTGGGACACAGGTGTCACTCATTTAATTCACTTGTTGCGTTGAAGTGTGAGTGATTTCACTGCATCTGCTCCTCTACACACTCATGCATATAATCACTCTGAGTGACTCTTCCACTGGGCTACATCACTTCTGGCCTGTGTGTGTGTGTGTGTGTGTGTGTGTGTGTGTGTGTGTGTGTGTGTGTGTGTGTGTGTGTGCGTTTTCCCTGGGGACACATTTCTGCCGCTTGATAATTGATATGGCAACAGTGTCTCTAACTGCGTGGTCTGAATTCCCCAAACGTCTGTGGCAGCAGGTGGAGCACACACACGCACACACACACACACACACACACACACACACACACACACACACACACACACACACTCACAACACACACACACACAAACACACACTCATGCACACTTTAGTCACTCTCAGGAGAGATGTCAAAGGAACAAAAGGGCTAAAGAGGCTTACACACTGCCCAGATATGTTACACAACCCCCCCACACACACACCAACACTCACAGACAGAGAATCATTTAACCATGGTTAGCACAGTGCGCGCGCGCGCGCGTGTGTGTGTGTGTGTGTGTGTGTGTGTGTGTGTGTGTGTGTGTGTGTGTGTGTTTATTATCTGTATAATTAGAAAGCACATGAACCAATTAACAAGGCTTCAGACTTAATGTTGTCACGTTACCAAAAATGTCACTTCGATACGATACATATATTAAATATCATGATACCAATACCCCATCGATACTAAGGCAAAAATGTCATTTTTTTTATTTAGAAATGGAACTTGTATTAATATACACAGAAGCAATTACTGTCTGCTGAAACAAAGTGTAACTGTTTAACAATAAAATAAGTATGTATATAAAATACACATCGGACAGGGGGAAAAAATTCGGCATGTCCACCTGTAGTTCAACACTCTGAACTCCAGCCGTCATTTTTTAAGTGCCGGTGCTAACAAAACGAACAATCGTATCATTTTTAAAATAACGGATTGCGATACCCTTCTAGTACCGGTATATCGTGCAACACTACTTCAGAACCCTCCTGTCCCCCAAAAACACACACATATAATCTAATTCATTCATTCATTCATCTTCTACCGCTATATGTCTGTATCTCAGGCGTCTATGGGCATTAAAGCAGGACACACCCAGGACGGAATGCCAACCCATCGCAGGGCGCACACACACACACACACTCACATTCATACACACATTTATACACTAGGAACAATTTTCCAAAGGTGCCAATCAACCTACCGTGCATGTTTTTGGACCGGGGGGAAACCGGAGAACCGGAGAAAAAACGCCCTGAGGCACGGGGAGAACATGCAAACTCCACACACACATGTGTGAGACAGGAATCAAACGGCAGTGTGAGGCAAACGTGCTAACCACCGTGCCACTCACACACACTCACACATACATATGTACATATATATATATATATATGACTCCACTGGGCCACATCACTTCTGGCCTATATATGTATATGTGTATATATATATATATATATATATATATATATATATATATATATATATATATATATATATATATATCGTGAATAATATATGAATACGTTAAACGTTATATATATATATATATATATATATATATATATATATACAGTGTTGGGGATGTAACAGCATTACGTAATTTAAATACAAAATAAATGTAACAGTAATTCGTTACAGTTACTGAGAAAAAATGTGTAATTTAATTAGTTACTTATGAAAATGTAAAAGATTACAAATAGGATTACATCGGAACAGTTTCTTGTAAAATCAGTGCTTTAGACTACTGCAGGGGGAATGTGCTTTTTTGTAATACTAAATTAATGTATAATTGCACTTTTTTTGTTGTTGTTTGTTTGTTTGTGAATTTTAGGTGAACTGAGCGAGGATCCGCACTTCCCCAAGGTCCAGTGGCCTCCTCCGGACATGTGTCCATCCTGTCACACCCTGAAGTCGAACGGAGATCACGCCTGGGTGAAGGAGGAGACTTTAGTCTTCCTCAGGAATTATTATTCTGCCCGGCAAATCTCACACGACTTCCTGTCTGATGACGTCCAAACCCCAACGCGCAAGAAACGCAAAGCCAGAGAGACGGCGCGCGATCAAAAACAGGAAACGGGACAGGAAGAGGAGGACGAGGAGGTGGAACTAAACGAAGCTCCCCGGAACGAGAAATCGCCATCCGATGCGTCGCAGCGTAAGCCGAGCATCGTCGGACTCCGGCACCATCAGTTCAGAGAGGACATCGTGGACCTGGACTCCTTCATAATTCAGCACTACAAAGCGAAAGCACCGCTGAGCATGGCGGCTGGCGCGGAGGATGCAGTCGAGCCCCTTCCGCAGAGCTTCAGGAGGACCAGGCGGGATCTTGCCGCGCACAATGCCGAAGCGTTGGCTCTGGAGATGGAGGCGGAGCCTGAGCCGTACGGCGAGTCTCGTTCGACACGCTGGATGTCTGTCCTCAGTGTCGGGTTCTCGCGGTTCGACGTGAGCCTGTGCGTGACGCTCTACCTGCTCTCGGTGCTCTGCATCCTTGCCATGTGCCTGTATTTCAGAGTGAAACGGCGCCAACGCAGGACAAAATTGGCACAGCCGTAACCCGTACGCACCAAAGAAGGCGTTCATCGAAAGCCAACATTAAAATGATCACTTTTACTGACTGGATGAAAATCGTAAATAAAAAACAAATTGTTGTTATTCCACCGCCATGTCGATTCATCGGTGAGCGTTTTAGCTAGGCACGCTAGGGGCGGGGATCGCTAGCGTTAGCCAACAGCTATCGCTAGTTAGCTGACGAGCACCGAACACTTAATGGCTTTGTGTGATATTTTTCTTTTTGGGAAAAACAAAAAATCTCATAAATCGTTCCACAATCATGAGTTTGTCGATCAGCTGACCTCCTGTTTTATTCATTTTTCACTCATACTAGTGCTAAAAAAATCTCTCTACTAACAATTTACTCTGGTAAAGTGCAATTGCAGTAAGCACCACATGACATCTAATTTACGGATGCTATTATTTTTGTAGCAAGCCAGTTATGATACTTAATAGGTTTGTTTATATAAATATTTAATTTATATAGTGTAATAATGCTACACCCAAAAGCTAGAGAAGCTCAGGTTTTCCGCCTCTGGCTACCGAAATATACAGGGTGTAAAAATACAATGAAATTAAATGTCATTCCTTTTATTTACACATAATTTTGAATGACAATTGTTACTCCGAGATTTGAATTGCGAAGTGACTGATGGTGTTGCGAGCTCGTGTTCACGTAAACCACAGAAGTATGTAAACTCGATCGAGATCGTTTGTTGCGTGTTGAGGTGACTCCGCCCTGCTTGGACGTGATTGGCCGAATCCAAAACACTGACTGCTTTTGATTATTCCGAGTGCTTGAGTGTTTAAAAACAGGATGTTTTCATTTTGAAAAAATGATTAAAAGCGAATGGTTTTATGCAGCGATGGGCTGCATGAGTTATTGATAGTTTCGTTTTTTTTTTTTTTTTTTTTTTGTCTTTTCAGTCCTTAATAAATTGTATCATGATAGAGAAATTATAAATAAATTCTATTTAATTCTAAACTTTCTGCTTCAGAATATGTAATGCCATGATGATATTTTATATTCTCTCTCTCTCTCTCTCTCACACACACACATTCTCAGCTTTAATATATAATAAACAGCTTTATTTATATAGATATAGCTTTAGTATGGGTACATCAGAAACACATATGCACCGAAATATAAAAAAATATCATGTTTGAATTTTTGTTTAGTTCTAAAGATAAAATCTTATCTCGTGTAATTTTTTTAATTATTTTTTTTTAATTGGGACTGAACCGTATACAAGCCCATTTCTGCCACTGAATAAAAATGATAAATTTCATATCTCACAATTCTGAGGAAAAAAGAGTCACAATAACGTTTTTTTTTATTTTATATTCTGTGTAAGAAACCAGGTTTTATACGATCGTACCAAATGTCTCTCAATCGAAAGACACTGTGAGTAATTTTAGTTTATCACCTGTAGGGGGCGACAGAGACTCTTAGATGGAACCCTTGCTCACTGTTTGCATAACGAAAAATAAATGACACTTAATATTACTTTATATAAAAAAGTAAAGTTCAAATATGTTGTAAAAAAATATATTTTTTTGTAGACATGAATGTCCTTTTTATTAAGATTCCTAACGAATTCTGATTAAAACCCTAAATGACTGCAAGTTACAACACAAAATAATAGTAACAAACAATTAATTACTTATGCACAAATAATCAAATTAATTAAATGAATAAAAAAAGAAAACTAGGGTCTTTTGCTTCCCTGTTACTGATTTTATAAATTACATGATTAACTTTCATTATTATTAAAAGATATAAAAAATGTTTAGTCGCCCAAAAGTGAAATCATTATTTATACTTTATTATTAAACGCACCAAAAAGTGCTTATTTTTTAAACACTTTAAAAGCGTTTTTGAGTGGAATGCAGCAAAAGATGACGGGTATGCCGATGATTGGGCCCCTGTAACTCTGTCTAACAACTTCTTAACAAAGCCTATTGTCTGCTGTGTGTGTGTGTGTGTGTGTGTGTGCACGTGTGGAAGGGACATCCCACTGGTGTTTAGGTAGCTTTTACACGCTTGACCTGTGTACTGCTCCCAGAGGGGCAACTAGGACGGATTAACCACCAGCGCTTCCAGACAGAGCGAGAGAAAGAACATGGGATTGCGACAGAAGAGAAAGTCAGAAAAAAAGCAAACACTATCTGAAGTGCTGATACTAATCTGATTGGTGCGACATATTGTTCGGTTGAAGTGGATTGTCATGGTGCTTTTTTTTGTGGGGTGGGCAGGAGGGGGGGTATTTGTGAGGGGATCAGGTTGGGTAATAGATGGGGTAGTGCACACTGGGGAATGAGGGGGGTATTTAGTATTTGTCTCCCCTTTATCCAGCCAATGTGATGAAGATGCTGGTGAGACTGGTGTTGGTGTTTTCCAGTCTTATGTTGCTTTGTGGTGTGTGTGTGTGTGTGTGTGTGTGTGTGTGTGTGTGTGTGTGTGTGTGTGAGTCAGAAAAGCTCATCACCAGGTCAAACAGGACACTGCAGACAATAGGTATTGTTCTCTTCCCCTCTCGCACACACAATAAAACATACATTAATGTTTGGAACTGAACCAAACATTCGAAAAATATGTAGGATGTATGCAGAAATGTCAAATTATTGTAATATAATAAACATTAAATAAACTCAACTAAATATTATATCAGATTAAATATTCCAGGTTTGCATAATAAATGTAATGGATGTACAGATTTGAATCGTTTTAACCATATTATGTGATTTAAAAAAAAAATGCATTATATTGAAAAAATGGTAAAATAGTCACTTCATTATGCAGTAAATAAATAATGATAATTTAATTAAATAGTTTTATAATAATGATTATTATTAGTATTATTATTAGTTAGTCTTGATAAAACTGATATAACAACAATTTTAAAAAACAAGTTTAAATGTTGAATTAATACTTTTTTTGTTTTTTTTGTTTTTTTAAATAATTTAGACCTTAAAATTCGGAATCAGCACTAATATTATTAGTATTTTTTTGGAACGCTGCCAAAGATGGGCGTGTGAGTATACACACACACACACACACACACACACACACACACACACACACACACACACACACACAGACACAGACACACACAGAGAGGAAATCCCAAAGGTGTCCTCTCCTTTGATTGGTGTTGTTGAGGCTTTTCAATTTAGAAACACACCACAGGGACACGCGTCCAGTCCATGAATACCCAGCATCTGAGTGTGTGTGTGTGTGTGTGTGTGTGTGTGTGTTAAGTAAATCTCCACGCTGCTGGAATGGAGATCCTGTTAGTGCTGATGAACAGAAGCAGATGGCCAACGCTAAATTGAAAAGCTACAGCAGTAGCAATCAAAGACACGCAGCACCTCAGGGACTCCCTCAGTGTGTTTGTGTGTGTGTGTGTGTGTGTGTGTGTGTGAGTGTGTGTGTGTGTGTGTGTGTGTGTGGATATGAGTGTAATGATATCCATATACATAGTTAAGGATTCTACTACTACTACTACTACTACACACACACACACACACACACATTAAAAATGTGTACATTTACGTGGACAGGTCTTTGAATGAAAGTTATGTATCAATAAACAACTGTGTCCTATTTATCCTTAAAATGTATCCCAATCATACTTTTAATCCATGGCCCTATCCCAATTCTCAACCACTCTACATGTTCAGCCAATTAACCCCAATCCCACTCCTCAACCAATGTAACCACTCGCCCTCAAATCTCAGCTAATGGTCCTGTTCCAGTTACTGAAGTGTGGCCCAATTATGGTCTCATCTAAATGTTAACCCAGTTCTCACCTTCTGGTCTTGTCCTAATGCTCACTAAATAGGTCCTGATTTGAGAACCAGTGCCTCATTTCATAACCAGTAGCCTGCAATCCTGCCAGCAAATCTGTTCCAAGGTCAGTCAGCTGTCATGTCATAATTCTCAAGTATGAGACCCTCTTCAGTACTGAGCAAGTGCTGATATCTCAATGCAAATCTCATATCTCAAATCTCATGTCAAATCCTATATCTTGTATCTCGAATCTCAGGAAATCTCTTATTATTATTATTATTAAGTACTAAATAGTTGGTGGTTTGGATCAAATTGTTTATAATGTGCATAATAATTTTCAAAACAATAATAATAATAATATGATTCAAGTGTATCACCATTTGCACTGGTACAATTCAAAACATCTGCATGGGAAGTGGTGTGCATTAATCAGAGTGTAACTGCATGAAAGAGAATACTCAAATAGACTTTATAATTAAAAGATATACATTATGAGAGTAGAAAAAAAAGTGAATAAATAATATTGCACATTGTTTAACATTTCACATGTCATTGTTGACTATACATGTTGGATGACAGAAGTGAGATGTGGTTGTGGTTGATGATCACATGGTTGAACACGATTACACAAACAGAACCAACACACACAACACACACACACACACACACACACAAAAAAAAACAGTATTGAAACATTATATATGGTGTTAACTGAGTTTTAGTGGTCAGTGAAATTGCTAGTTATCCAGGGTGTAAATGGCTTGCACAGTCAGCTGAACTGGGTATCTCTTTCAGTCCTCAATAACCAGTACTACTAATCTAACAGTAGCTGGAAAGAAGTCATTGTACAGACAAGAATCGTCTCTGTAGCTGTAATTCATGATTTGTACCACTGATGTGGGAGAAGCTGTGTGCCGATAATCAATCAGTGACTTCAGTTTGGACTTCAGTGACTTCACTATGAACAATATATTACGGATGAAGGTGGGCTTGTGGTAGCGTACTGAGACTCGAATGTATTATGTAATGCGAGCCCTGTGTGATCCACAACAGAATGAAGTGGTCACTTACACACATCAATAGCTTTTAGGCAGCCAATCAATGGATCAATGTTTGAATGTAGAGTGACGATGAAGTCCGATACACTCTGACCCAGAGTGACCACTTGTTTTCTTTCTCTCTCTCTCAAGCTCACACACACACACACACACACACAAACACATGGTTTATATAAACACTACAGGGGAAAAACATCCAGTGTTTTTCATTATTGATTGTGTGTGTGTGTGTGTGTGTGTGTGGCCTTATAGAGTGTATCGTCTTGATTAGTGATCAATGTCCGCTCCTTGGTCAATTGATTGAAGGAGGAAGTTGTTTAAATCTAACGATCCGTGACTCCGTTGTGAAGCTCAGGTAAGTGCTGACGCGCAGTTACAGTTTATGCTATTTGAATTTATTTACAATGTTATCAAGGCTTTAATTTTAGATATATTTTTTTTAAAACAATGGAAAATTCAGATAATCATTCTTTTGTGATTAGTGCTATTCTCTCACTATACCCTTTGTCTGTTTTTCTTTCATTTGGAGCACATTCAGGGCTGTATATGCCGTTTTACGCTTCATATTACCTGATTCAACTTACATTTTAAGCATTAAGTTCACAGGACCTCGTTTTTCCAGTGATCTAATATTTCTAAAGCACGGTGTATGGGAATTAGGAACAATGGGAATGTTTGACTTCAGAAACATTGGGATAATGCGATCTTGGCAATGTTATCACGCATTACACATTAAACATAATAATACTATGTTTGTTTCTGAGTGATTGTAAATACAAAGGTAGAAATGTATATGAAATATACATTATGGACGTATGTTGGAATAAAAAAAAATGCATTCCTGGCTATGCAAAAAATAATAATTAAATTGTATGGGGGAAAAAAACAACTGAGATACCCGACTTTTCCAGGTAAATATGATTCGTTTTCAAATTGTTACCACGGGTTTGCCGGCACACAGGGAGTAAAATGAAATGTTGGAGGGAGTAAAATGAAATGTTACCTTCACTTTAACTAGTAGGCTCACGTGCTTTACATGGTTTGGAGTTGCCTGGCCTGCTGTCATTTCACCTCAACCATATTGAACACTTTTGGGACAAATAAATCTGTTACATGCTATAGAATTACACTTGATAGAGCACATCCGATTATTTGCATTAAGCTCTAAACAAGATTGCATCTCCTCCATTGTCCTTGCTCGGGGTCGGTGTTAACGAACGAATAGTGTCCTCCGTTTTGTCTCAAAGTGTTTGAGGGTATTTACAGACCAAACATATGTTTCATCGTATTGTGGTTTCATTAGACTGTCAGCTTGAACTGAACATGCACAGTGATCAGAATCCTGTATAACTTATGATTCACACCCCATGTTTTGTTTGTATATCACTATTAACTCCTGAACAATGTTCGTTTTTGGACCTGAGGAATGTACTTCTTAGTCAATGCTACATAGGGCGCTTAATTATCCCGGTGTAGTGACTAGGGTATAGGGAGTAGTACGCAGGGAGTAAGGTTGCAGTCAGGAAGGGGAAGGAAGGAATTTGGGACACAGGTGTCAGATCTGATCACACTCATTTAATTCACTTGTTGCGGTGGAGTGTGAGTGATTTCACTGCATCTGCTCCTCTACACACTCATGAATATAAACAATCCGACTGAGTCCTCCTTTGAGGCCACGTCATTCTCAGCCTGTGTGTGTGTGTGTGTGTGTGTGTGTGTGTGTGTGTGTGTATGCGTGCGTGTGCGTTTTCCCCGGGGACACGTTTCTGCTGCTTGATAATTGATATGGCAACAGTGTCTCTGACTGCGTGGTCTGAATTCCCTAAACGTCTGTGGCAGCAGGTGGAGCACACACACGCACACACGCGCGCGCACGCCCACGCTGTGTTAACCATGACAGAGATTAAAGAGTGTCGCGCGCGAGCTCTCGCGTGCGTGCGTGCGAGCCAGCGTGGCCAGTGTGTAAGCCTCTTTAGCCTGGGGAGGTCGGGGACAGGGGGGGGGGGGCTGGGGGGGGAGGGCGGGGGGGGCGGGGGGGGTAGGGGGGGGGGTGGGGGGGGTGCGTGGTCTGATTCAGGTGGAGGGGAGGGGGGGGGGGGGGGGGGGGGGGGGGGGGGGGGGGAGGGCTAAAGGGGGGGGGGGCGAAAAAAAAGGGGGGGGGGGGGGAGGGGGAGGGGGGGGGGGGGGGGGGGGGGGGGGGGGGGGAAGGGAGGGGGGGGAGGGGATGGGGGGGGGGGGGGGGGGGGGTTGGGGGGGGGGGGGGGGGGGGGCTGGGGGGGTGGGGGGGGGGAGGGGGGGGGGGAGAGGGAGGGGAGGGAGGGGGGGAGGGGGGAGGGAGAGAGGGGGAGAGGGGGGGAGGGGGGGGGGGGGGGAGGTGGGGGGGGAGTGGGGGGGGGGGGAGGAGGGGGGGGAGAAGGAGGAGGAGGGGGGGGGGGGGGGGGGGTGGGTGGGGGGGGGAGGGGGATTTAATGGGGGGGCGGGTCTGATTGTGGCTGGGGGGGGGGGGTGGGGGAGGGGGAAGGGGGGGGGGGGGGGGGGGGAGGGAGGGGGGAGGGGGGGGGGGGGGAAGCAGCGGTGGAGCACACACTTGTGGAGGCCGCACCCACTTTGTGTTGTTGTTTTTTTTTTTTTTTTTTTTATTTGGGAGTGCGCGCGCGGGGGGGGGGGGGGGGGGGGGGGTGGTGGGGGGGGTGGGGGGGGGGGGGGGGGGGGGGGGGGGGGAGGGGGTGGGGGTACAGGTGGGGGGGGGGGGGGGGGGGGGGGGTGGGGGGGGGGGGGGGGGGGGGGGGGGGGGGGGGGCCGGGCGGGGGGGGGGGGGGGGGGGGGGAGGGGGGGGGGAGGGGGGGGGGGCGCGGGGGGGGGGTGGGGGGGGGAGGGGCGGTGGGGGGGGGGGGGGGGGGGTAGGGGGGGGGGGTGGGGGGGGGGGGGGTGGGGGGGTGGTGGGAGGTGGGGGGGGGGGGGGGGGCGGGGGGGGGGAGGGGGGGGGGGGGGGGGGGGGGGGGGGGGGGGGGGGGGGGGGGGGGTGAGGGGGGGGGGGGGGGGGGGGGGGGGGAGGGGACATGGGAGGGGGGGGGGGGGGGGGGGGGTGGGGGGGGTTGGGTGGAGTGGGGGGGGGGGGGGGGGTGGGAGGGGGTGGGGGGGTGGGGGGGGGGGGGGGGGGGGGGGGGGGGGGGGGGGGGGGGGGGGGGGGGGGTGGGGGGGGGGGGGGGGGGGGTGGGGGGGGGGGGTGGGGTGGGAGGGGGGAGGGGGGGGGAGGGGGGGGGGGGGGGGGGGGGGGGGGGGGGGGGGGGGGGGGGGCGGGGGGTGGTGGGGGGGGGGGGGGGGGGGGGGGGGGGGGGGGGGGGGGGGGGTGGGGGCGGGGGGTCTTTTGTGGGAACCAGCATGAACACCATGACACGATCGGGGGGGGAGGGGGGGGGGGGGGGTGGGGGGGGGTGGGGGGGGGGGGAGGGGGGGGGGGTGGGGCGCGCGGCGGGGGGGGGGGGGTCGAAGGCCGTGGGCGGGAGGTGGGGGGGCCGGGGGGGGGGGGGGGGGGGGGGGGGGGGAGGGGGGGGGGGGGGGGGGGGTGGGGGGGGGGGGGAGGGAGGGGCGCGGGGGGGGGGGGGGCGGGGCGGGGGGTGGGGGGGGGGGGGGGGGGAGGGGGGGGGGGGGAGGGGGGGGGGGGGGGGGGGGGGGGGGGGGGGGGGGCCTGGGGGGGAGGGGGGGGGGGGGGGAGGGGGGGTGTGTGTGGCCGGGTGAGGGGGGTGTGGGGGGGCTGGGGGGGGGGGGGGGGGGGGGGGGGGGGGGGTAGGGGGGGTCGGGGGGGGGTGGGGTGGGGGGGGGGGTAGGGGGGGGGGGGGGGCGGGGGGCGAGGGGGGGGGGGGGGGGGGGGGGGGGGGGGGGCGGGGGGGGCGGGGGGGGGGGGGGGGGGGGGGGGGGGGGGGGGGGGGGGGGGGGGGGGCGGGGGGGAGTCGGGAGGGGTTCTGTTGGGCGGGGCACAGGGGGGGGGCGGAGTGGGGGGGGGGGGGGGGCGGGTGTGGAGGGGGGGGGGGGGGGGGGTGGGGGTGGGGGGGGGGGGGGGGGGGGGGGGGTGGGGGGGGGGGGGGGGGGGGAGGGGGGGGGAGGGGGGGGGGGAGGTGGGGGGGGGGGAGGGGGGGGGGGGGGTGGGGGGGAGGGGGGAGCGGGCGGGGGAGGGGGGACGTGTGGGGGGGGGGTGTGTGGGGGGGGGGGAGCCTTTGTGTGCGAGGGGGGGGGGGGGGGGTCTCAGCCTGTGTGTGTGTGTGGTGTGCTTGTGTGGGGTGTGTGTGTGTATGCGTTTGCGTGTGCGTTTTCCCCGGGGACACGTTTCTGCTGCTTGATAATTGATATGGCAACAGTGTCTCTGACTGCGTGGTCTGAATTCCCTAAACGTCTGTGGCAGCAGGTGGAGCAGCACAACACACGCACACACGCGCGCGCACGCCCACGCTGTGTTAACCATGACAGAGATTAAAGAGTGTCGCGCGCGAGCTCTCGCGTGCGTGCGTGCGAGCCAGCGTGGCCAGTGTGTAAGCCTTTTAGCCTCTCTGTTCCCTTGACATCTCTCCTGAGAGTGACAAAAGTAAGTGTGTGTGTGTGTGTGTGTGTGTTTAAGTACTTGAAAAAGGAGGCAGGAATGATAGAAAGAAAAACAAAAACAAAATGTAAAGAAGATCAAATGGTTTGTGTTAGCGTTCGTAAGACACCAGTCTTCGGAAAGGAAACCATGAGAAAGGAGATGAAGCAAGGACATTACTGTTTGGGTGAATGAAGAAGACATATGTGAGGTGTTTTTTAGCTAATCTAGCTAACATAGCTAGGAGCTGGTATGAGGAGGGGAATCTGCTGTACTGATGTAGTATAATGTATTCACACTAGTGATATATGAATATTCAAGAAATATGAATGAAGCACAGAATTAATAACAATGATGCACTTCAGGACATACAGTAGTACACCTGATTAGCTCAGAGTTCAGAGGGTTTAGGGTAAAGAGTGTAGGAAGTAAGAAGAGCTGGCCGATTATATATATATATATATATATATATATATATATATATATATATATATATATATATATATATATTATATATATATTTCAGCACAATGAAATTCTTTAGTCGCATATCCCAGCTTGTTGTTTGGTAGTTGGGGTCAGAGCACAGAGGGTTACGGGTCTTGCTGAAGGACTTAAGGGCGGGAGCTTGGCGATACCGGGGCTCGAACCCAGATTTGGTTTTGCTTGGTAGTTCTCCACCTTCCGACCCGCATTATACTTGGGAAATACAAAATACAGCATGGCGGCGCGCTCGGACGAATCCATACAACTTGTTTCCAAGAGGGACGCAGTATGGAAATGCTTCAGGTTTGCAACTTCAGACGTTCAACAATCCTAAGCCCAGCTGTAAAATTTGTCTAAAGTTTGTGGCAACTGAAAGAAGCAGCACGACTAATTTATTTGAAACAGAACCACTCTGTTGAATCTCAGAACCACTCACACACACCTCTGGCGCTGCGGGATAAACATGACAGCGGCAAAACCCACAACACCGACTACAAACAAGTACAAATAGCGCACACATTTTCCCTCTGTATCCAAAAATTCATTTTGTCTAAAGAAATCGAAACTTTAATTTATATGACATATCACCCAGCTCTAGAAGTAAGTATTATGTTGTAGGGAACAGGGTTTAGGGATTTTAAAGAAGGCTTTAAGAATTAGGGTATATGGCATTGGGAGTGAGAAAGTAATGTGTAAGGAGTAGGGAATATGATTTATGGATTGGGGCGTGTGATGTAGGGTGCATAGAGTACGAGATGGGGTGAACGGTGTAGGATGTAGTATGATGTAGCGAGTAGGGAGTGGGGTATAAGGATATGATGTAGGAAGCAGACTGTGGAGAGTATGGTATGACATAGAGAGTAGTGTGTAGGGAGAAGGATATAAAGTAGGGTGTAGGGAATAAGGAATTGCGCACACACACAATGTAGGGAGTAGGATGTATAGAAAAGGCTGTGAGATATGACATATTACGGTGGTTGGTTTTCTATTTTTTTTTTATATATGTATGTATACTCAGCAACAATGTGTGTGTGTGTGTGTGTGTGTGTGTGTGTGTGTGTGTGTGTGTGCATGTTTTCGTCTCTGATTGATATATGACTGATGGGAAATGCAATATGCAGAGTGTGTGCAGTCGCTCATACAGGAACAGCAGAGTGGCTTGTGGTGTAAAGGAGAATCGCAGCACTGTTGTGTGTGTGTGTGTGTGTGTGTGTGTGTGTATGTGTGTGTGTGTGTGTGTGTGTGTGTGTGTGTGTGCACAAAAGGGGGCGTTCTGTCTGCCAGCCTCATCTATTATCTTTATAACACCCTCAAACCTTCTCACTTGCTGGGATGATACACAAGCATATTGATCATGCTCCAGACCACACACACACAAACACACACACACACACAAACACACAAACCCACACATATAGATACACACACGAGCATCTATAGAGAAACATTCTTTTATGCAATGCACGAATCCAGTTTCACATTAGTATATATTACGTTAGATTGTATTATGGTACAATATATGATAATATTTGGTTGTTTGCTTATTTGTTTGTTTATTATCTTTTGAAAATCTGCCATAAGATGATAAAACAACACATAACCTACATGCAAAAATTAAGTGATATGGGGGGGGGATATTAATGAAAAATGCAATAATTTAATAATTATTTTAAAAACAATATGTAATAATTTAAAAAGAAAAAGAATAAAAAAAACACCTAAACAAATCCCGATGAAATATGTAATGGGAATAAAATGAACCATTGAAAATGAACATAGACATTATGGTGAGAGGTTAAAATAAAATATCAAAAAAACATATTTTATGATAATTTCATCATTTTTAATTTTTAAAAAATGTAAGTAGCAAGAATCCGAGCAACTCTGATTCTTAAATGAGTTCTTCATCATTATGTGGTTACAGTGGTACATGTAAAGGGTTATAAAAGAAGCTATAAAACTGATGTTACTTTCACAAAGGTACTTTCAAGTGAACAGGTTTCTCCAAAACAGAAGGTTTTCTGGGGTTTTTTGTGGGGTTTGTCCTGGTATGCAGTAGTTATACCAAAAGTCCTATAATGACACAGAACTGGTGAATTATTTTTTGATGTGCATGTGTGAGTCTTACCTGTAGAAAAGACAGCACCAGGATGCATGAAGGTAAGATAGAAAGCCACTGGATGCAGTGTAATGACATTCCTGGTGTTAATGTGGGCGTTCTCTTTCAGGAGAAAAATGCAAAGATATTATTCATAAATGGGTCAGGAACAAGTTCAATCTTCTCAAGTCTTCATTCCAGATCTTCTTCCAAGGTATTGTGGAGCCCAGGCCTGGGAATTCTAGAGCTGCTGTGGAAAAAACAAGGAGGAATTTCACAATTTTAGGCAAGTGGGTTTAATGTTATGGCTGATTGGTGTTTATCATAATAGATAATGAGATAACATTCTGCCTCTTGCACACACATTCACCCACACACACACACAAAATGGCTATGAATCGTTAATGCTCTCATTTCTGTAGGGAAAACTTTTTTTCTTTTTAATTTCTCTACATCGTTAACGATCCGTTCTCTGATTTTAATTAATATACATTTATTTGAATATATTTCGGAGAAAGTAAACGCAAATTAAAACGATGACTGCTGAAGCATACGCTGGATTCTCTCTGTCTCTATCTCTATCTATCATCTGATTTATATAAGCAGTATTTGATGTTTGAAGCTTAATTTGTTTGAGAAACTTGATCAATTAAGTGCCAAATAATTAAACTTATTTGTGAATTCTACCATTATTTGTATTTATTCATAACATTATAATCTCATCTAATCTCTTCTATTGTCCATCTGTCCATCTTACAGTTACAAACAATTCAACATGCTTTTTAGAATGTGTTTGCATGGAGTGTCACTGTACATGTCCCTCTTAATAAGGAAGCAATAATGTATTAGAAAGGGTGCATTAATTTAAACCTGCACCTTTGCTAGAGCTACTGTTATAAACAACCTCCATCCAACCACAATCCAGATCTCAGCAGCGTCATGGTTTCATTTCAAAGGTTTCAATTCTTATTTTTTGCAGAGAATATGAAGCTACTTGTTTTTGTTTTTTTTTAGGATTTAGGGGACAAATGCACACCACCATC
Organism: Kryptopterus vitreolus; assembly: GCA_030449085.1. NCBI lineage: Eukaryota > Metazoa > Chordata > Actinopteri > Siluriformes > Siluridae > Kryptopterus > Kryptopterus vitreolus. Next base: position 11,883,815 of record JACRUU010000020.1, read on the forward strand.
TGTTCCTCAGTGCAGGTTAAATCTCAATAATTTCATCGGGATTATGGGGGTGAGTAATCCTGCTTTCCTCAAAGTCTAAGAGAGATTAGTGCAGGATTAGCTCCCTCCCCTTTCTAATGAACTTTATTAAAGCACAATCAGCTTTCGGAGGAGGCCCTTCACTCGCACACTTGGCGTAGATGGGGAAGGGAACGCAAGCGGTTTGAAGTGAACTAGATTACACGCTCCCCTGCAGGATGCTTGATCTTGAGCCTCAAGCAGATGCTCGAGCTGTTAGAGAGATGAATTCGTAGAACGTTGACATGTTCAAACACTGGGAGAACAACACACACACACACACACACAGACACACAATAAACAGATATACAAACACATACTTATATACATACAAACACAGACACACACACACACACACACACAAAGGACTGGTGAATGGATGATTTAGAAAGCAAGAAAGAAAGAAAGTTGAATATGATAGAAAAGCAGAAGAAATGCAATATTATGTTTAAAAAAAAAAAAAAAAAACATGAGTATGTGAAGGACATAATTTGAACATGCTGTCTATCTATCCATCTGTCTGTGTATTTCTATTTGTTCACCGATTGATTTATTTGTTTTGTATTATATTGTGTACATGTGCGTGTAGAGGTGGTTTTGTTTCTTTAGACAATGTGCACTTCCCCTAATCCCCCGAGTGGACCGAAGCTGTCAGGAGACGTTCCCTTTTCCCTAATAGAATTTACTGCCAAGTGCAATTTAATTTTCTCTCCGGGTTTACTCTTCCTCCTCTCTCTCGAATTTGTGAGGGGAAAAAAAGACAACATTATTCTCTTCTCCCTCTGTCTGTCCCTGTGAAAGGATGTCTCTCTGCCTCTCTCTCTCACTCTTTCTGTCTGTCTATCACTCTTGTACTCCAGCTGCCAGAGACGGTCAGATCTGTTCATGGAGTGACGAAAATGTGATTTGATTCGCTGCTCACCTGGACGCAGGTAACACCACTGAACCAGCTGTATGTACCTCACTTCTCTCTATCTCTCTTATCTTTTAATCTCTCTCTTTCTTTTGCACTCTGTTACTTTTTCTTTCATAGGCACTCTCACAATGTTTGTCTATCATTTGTACCAACAACAATAATAATAATAATATTATTAGATAAAACTGTCATTCTCTTTCTTTATCTATCTCCATCCCTCTTATATTTTAATGTCTCGTTCTCACTCTGTTACTTTTTCTTTCATACTCACTCTCACTATGTATATTTTTATTATTTGTACCAACAACAACAATACTATTATTAGATAAAAGTCTCTCTCTCGCGCGCCCTATCGATTTACCTCGCTGTTTTTATCGCATGTGGCGTGCGTTCACGTGATTTTAATTCACGAGCAAATCGTATTATTCACTAAAAAATGAAAATTAAACAGAATTAATCAGATTTTTTTTGCATTTAAATGACATCATTAAAAATCTGAACCGGTTTAATTGTGCGATGACGTAATCGCGTTTTTTTTAGCCATCACTTTAGTGTGTGTGTGTGTGTGTGTGTGTGTGTGTGTGTGTGTGTGTGTGTGTGCGCGCGCGCGCGCGCATGCATGCTTGCGTAAGTGTATGTGTGTTAGAAGAGGACAAAAAAGGCTCATTGTCTATGAACTTGACCATCAACGTAATGAAATAATCTCAGTCATCTAAATGAAAATGTGGGGCGCGTGCAGAGGTGATCGGAGTGGGCTAGGGGTTAGGGGTTAAGGGGACAAGGTTTAGGGTTTAATACGGAGGGGTTAGTGATGTGTAATGAAATATGGCGTCGCAGTGAGTTTCTCACCTCCTCCTCCTCCTCCTTCTCATCATCATCATCCTCCTCATGAGCGCGTCTGTCTGATCACCAGTGCTAATCTGACCCAAGATCAGATCTCTAAGAAATATTTATTCATGAATTTACTCATTTCAGTGCTGCAAGACCCACGGTGTTTACATTATTATTATTCTTCTAAGAATAAAATTGTCCTCACTTCGCCTACACGGAGATTAATTTCCGTCTCTTTTAGTCCTAAAAAGGCCTATTGTTATTATTATTAGTAGTAATTTCATAGCATAAAATACAAATAACTTTCAAATAAACAAATCACTAGATTATAAAAACAATAAAAGTAAACCATTAACATATCAAGTAAAAGGAAAAAATGTGTATTTAATTGCTTAATCATTTATTTGGTTTGATTGCACGGTGTAGCTGTGTTATTTTTTTTTCTGATTATTTCGTATTTTTGCTAGACTGTTTAATAATAATAATAATAATAATAATAATAATAATAATAATAATAATAATAATAATAATAATAATAATAATAATCCTATCTGATTCCGTTTTAAGACATATTCTAATATAAACGCGTTTTCCTTGGCTTGTACTTCAGAATTTTTTCGCAACAAAAATGTATTTTTCACTCTGCGCGTGAATGTAAATAAAATACGATTTAATATATTCACGTGTACTTTTCATTGGGTTACTACATCCACAAGGTAACACGCATGACCCAAAGCAAGGTTCAGTGTGGTACCCTTAATTCAGGGAGATGTTGGGACAACGACTGTGTGTGGGATATGTACTGTGTGAAAAAAAACGATGTTACGTTGTAGAGTGTTATTGATTATTTATGACGTGTGTGTGTGTGTGTGTGTGTGTGTGTGTGTGTGTGTGTGTGTGTGTGTGTGTGTGTGTGTGTGTGTGTGTGTGTGTGTGCGAGCGAGAGAGAAGGAGAAGGTGAAAGTTGTGGCGTGTGTGTTGTTTCCTGTTTAATTTTTTTAAATGTAACCCTGTAAAAAAACACACACAAAAACAGTTGTGTGATTTTGACCACATCCTGCATCACACGTGACTTCATGCCATGTTTAAATCATGATGATGAAGATGAAGATGATGAGTTAATAAAGAATGATGACGTTCACAAGAAGCAAGTGGTGGTGCTGGTGATGACGCTCTTCTTGAAGGAAATGTGAAGTGAAGGTAGAGTTCATCTCACCTGAACTCGGAGCTCCACTGGGATTTTCTCCTGCACCAGAGGATGAAATGAGCTCTGGCACTGAGACACACACACACACACACACACACAGTAATATTTTGGGCAGTGAATGTTGTAATCAGATTTTTTTTTTTTTACATATAATTGTTATAGATCTTCAATAAATGTCATAAAAAGAAGGGGTTAAAAGGCGAAAAGACGAAGCACCAAATAAATATCGCATTAACATTATTAATTGTGTCGTTTTCATGTTTCAAATTCTTGAAGTAAAGTGTTTAGACTTGTGTCTAAGGGGCTGATAATTATATTTAATTAAATTAAATTATTTATGGGATTATTCACTTCCTGCACGTAAAAATAACGCTCAAATCAGCATTTAGTTGTATATCGAAGGCATTTACGTGTGCCGAAACGTAATAACTTTATTCTTTATGATTATATGCTATGAATAATTGCTTTTTGATAGGAAAATGATACTAATCTAATTCTAATCTCTCTCAATCACAAAACACCACCACCAAAAAAACCCCACTCACCTGAATCTAATATAGAAGCCAAGGCGATCGTTTTACAACGACGGATTTATTGCATGATAATGGTAAGATGGTGGAACTGCACATTTGGGCACTTTTATGAACATTAAAACCGAAATGATGAGAAGTTTATTATTTAATGCCGTTATTTGGTGTGATCGCAGCTGCCAAAATTTCCACAATCAATATTTTATAATAAAAATGGCTAATATTCCTGTATAAACATTACTTATTGGCTTACAGATGGAATGTTTTATAGGTTAAGTAATTACCATAAATATTTCCACAGGTTTGCTTATAAAAAAATTAGTTTGCATTAAAATGACGAACACGTTTGAAGCCAAACACGGGAATGTATCACGTGACATTTCGCTCTTAATTGCTTGCTGCTCAGAATGCTAATGGCAACAGTTTCTTGATATCGGTTTCGACGCGTTTACAGCGAAAATACACAAAATACACGATAATGCGTCGATATCGTTCGTTAGTGTCATCTAATACTTGTTTAATATCTGTTAGCGAGTCAACTACCTCAGCCTTTTTTGTCGCCTCAGGCGTAACGGGCCCGCCTGTATTTATAAGCGTTCAGCGCTCGAAGGTGCGCCGTCGTCACTTCCGGCGTGCTCTGATTGGTCACCGCGGCGCCCTCTGCAAAGTGAATGAATCAAAGCGGTGCGGCGTGCGACGGGGGTGCGCGTGTGAGGGCGGTGCGCGCGCGTGCGTGCGTGCGTGCGTGTACGTCTGCGCTGAAAGAGAGAGAGAGAGAGAGAGAGAGAGAGAGAGAGGGAGGAAAAAGGAAAAGAGACGCGTCCCATCTTTCTCATGCTCTCTGTTTTTGAAGAGTTGTAATTTTCTTGTCTGGAGAGCTCCGACCACGGACACGCGCGCGCCTGCATGTGCGCGTGTATGGCTGTGTGCGAGTGTGTGTGTGTGTGAGTGTGTGTGTGTGTGTGTGTGTGTGTGTGTGTGTGGGGAGTGTGTGTGTGTGTTTTTGTCAGAGCGGATGAAAATGATGCAGAGCGCCGCCGTGTTGCCCAGCGAGAGCGCCGTGAAGCCCGACATGCTCGTCCCACTGCAGCGTAAGACCCTTCATGCTCTTCACACTGCTCTGAGTTTACATGATGATGATGATTATGATGATGATGATGATGATGATGCAGCAATATTGATTCGAAACATTTTGTGCCATGTGCAATAATCTGGATTATCCAAAGGAAGATGAACGTAAGGCGTCGGGTCCGAATGACCATTTCGCATAGCTATCTGCTCTCTTTCTCCTTCTTCTGTTTACACTTTCATAAACAACACACTCAAATGTATATATACATATTTAACACTTATTATTCTGTTGCACTACTAAATTAATACAACAGTCCACATCCATAGCCAGCGATCAGATCTCGACGCGTTATTTCTTCCAGTCCAATCACAATTCGCAAATGTTTGATTTCTTCATCAACACAAACATTACCGCGTCTTGTTTTATTTATTTATTTATTTATTTATTACTACAAAATAGGCTTTGACTTGTGCGAATCTAGAGTCGGATTACCGATCACGCTTACAGATGTGTTACAGATGTGTGCACATGTGTGAATGCGGATCAGTTTGGCCCGCGCTCACATCTCAACAATCCTTTCTTCTTTGAAAAACAACAGTAATTATACAATTTTAGGTCACCGAATCTGCATGATATTGTCTTAAAAAATATAACATTTCACATTTTAAATTCCGTCACGTCGATCGTTTTTTTCTCTTCACTAGGCCACTACACACAAGCAGCCGACTCTTTAAATAAATCCGGTTTTATATAGATGTGTATTTTTTTTGTTTCTTATTCCTTATGCTGACATTGTAGGGTTTTTTTTTCCTCCTCCGTATCCGATCGCATTAAAGTGAATTTAATCGTGTTATATAGGGAGAGATTAGAGCTGAGTTTAGTGACGTGGCTGGAGCTCCGGCTCCGTAAATCCAAACGCTGATTAAATGAAATTAAATTAAAGAAATTGCCTCTTTATCTTCACATCTGCTCGAGTGGTCAGTTCATCTGCTCTCCATAATCTGATAGACGTCAGGGAGATAAATGCGGGTGAAAATCTACAGAGCTGCACATTTACACATTTCAAGATGCACACTGGGTTTTTTTTTCCTGTTTGTTTGTTTGCTTGTTTGTTTTTGTTTCGAACCGAACATCGATAAGCCGATAAGATGATTTACTAATATGTAACATGCATTTTATTAAAGAAAGTAATATGCATGTGAGGAAATAAAGAAATATATTAGCTCTTCTTGACAATCACGCGGTTTAAATAGGATCCATGGGTCAATTGTTAAATTCGTTTCAATTCGTGCATTTTATCCCCCCCCCTATACTTTTATTCATACCCCATCATAAAAATCATCATCATCATCATCATCATCATCATCCGTCACCATGGTCATCCTTCTCGTTATCCAAATCATTTTGCTCATTTGCTGTTCTGATTTCAAATCCTTTATATCTTCTATATGACACAGCATGATAATACGGCCAGTATTGTTGCGTTTAGTTGGATTGTAAGTGATATATCATTTATAAATGCTGGCTACAATTATCAATAACATCCGTTTTTTTCTCTCACCTTATTAGCTCTCCTAAACGTGGAGCAATTAGAGTGTGCTGCCTCTTGCATGACCCAGAGCGAGAGGGGAAGTGTGTGTGTGTACGTGTGTGTGAAAATAAGCGGTCATATTTAAGGTCGTAAGGGAGCACATTCTTGAAAAAAGATTTTTTTCTTAAAGGTTTTTGTACGTTTATGATGAGTTTCTAATGTGACCTAAAAAAAAAAAATATCGCACCGATTTGCGTTGAGTTTATTATCGAGCAGAATTGTATGAAATTGATCAGGTTAGTCTGTTGTTTAACTCGGATATATCGTGAGTGTGGTTTTAATATAGATAGCAGTGATTAATAGCTTGCATAATCAATATTAATATAAATACGACATTTAGAAAGCACATTTAGATATAAAGGTAACGCACATTGGCAAATTCCCCCTCGCTGAAGTGATACTACTGTACCAGGGAGGCAGTAAATACTGTAAAGACTGGTAAATAAGGTGTAATTTTTTTCTAATATTTCTTTTATAAGGGCAAAATCTCTCACAGCAGCGAGAAGGAAAAATATCTTTTGGATTTGTTTTGTTAATTTGTTGCTCTAGGTGTGTACTGTATGATTAGTGTGGAATTATGCAAATAGATATTTATGCCATTTACAAGGAAACTATAATGCTTTTACTCGTATCCAAGTGGGCGTGGTTTCCTGATAAAGCGTTGTAACGAAAAATAATGATAGCTCGTTTATAAAACACGTATTCATCATTTTCCTCTTTATTTTAAAACAAGACAAACACACAAACAAGAAACATAAACAGAAACATTGAGCAGTTTGTTCCGTTTGTTTCGTTCTGACGTTTAATATTGGTATCCATTTATCTTAGACCCATTTGACTTTTGACACTGGACTCATCACACACACACACACACACACACACACACACACACACACACACACACACACACACACACACACGCACACACACACACACACGCACACACACACACACACACACACACACACACACACACACACACACACACACACACACACACACACACACGATACTTAAAGCTAAAGTTGGGTATCATAATTGATTTATAATAATATAAATTATTACTGTAAATATAAATGTGACGGAGGAGAATTTATTTAATATATTGGTTGTTAGCAAAAAATGCATTATGTCTACGTATAACTTTATTCTGTATATATCAGATTTTCCGCATATTTTAAATTTTATTAAAAAAAACCTTTCATAATGACTTTATATCTCTTATTATAAAATACAACAACATTTATAATAAGATAACATGAATGAAACACATGCACACGCGCGCGTACACACACAACACAGCAGGGGCAAAATGGATTGAGGCTGAAAATAATGAACATAAGGTTTGATTTGGTGATAAATGTGCGTATTTACATTAAACATGCATACTAAAAAACATACTCATTTAGATTAAATAGAACTCTCTCTCTCTCTCTCTCTCTCTCTCTCTCTATATATATATATCTATATATATATATATATATATATGGGTGTGTGTGTGTGTGTGTGTGTGTGTGTGTGTGTGTGTGTGTGTGTGTGTGTGTAGAATATGTAATATTTTATAACGTTAAATATAAATGTATGATGTTTTATAAGTGATCTCATTATTATTATTATTATTATTGTTGTTGTTGTTATTATTATATTATTATTATTATTATTATTATTATTATTATTACTACCTGAATACATAATGATTTCATATCTTGATTTCATAATCAAGATATAGCATATATATATATATATATATATATATATATATATATATATATATATATATATATTTCGTTAATATGAGCTCGTTTTTCGGCAACTGATTGATTACTTTCTGACCAATTAATACTGTCAATTAATAAGAGCGCGCGTCTGAATTATTCTGAATTATTGATTAATTTTCTCATTCATATTTACTTTCAGCTAATATGAGATTAGCATTAAAGAAAAACCACTGTATGGTTCACAGTATATTCCGTGACATACAGGAGACATAAACATGAGACACTTTCCCCCCCAAATAAACACGACGGAGTCACGTGACAGCGAGCGCCTTAATTTAGAGTAATTGTAAGAAATATAAATATATATTTTTATGTAAGTGTGGGTTGATTGTGGTCTCAGCCCTATCCGAGATATCGATCAGTGTCGGTGTCGGTGTTACTACGCTCTTCCCTGCTCATATTATATATTAAATCATTATTTTATGAGTGTTTGTGCGCGCATGCGCATGCCTCCCTTCTTTATTCCGTATTATTGATTATTTTCTGTATGAATGGTGGCCTTTCATCACCTGTGCTCCGTTTTAGCTGCATCTCCAGATACACTGCTGCTTTACATTCACTGTACACCACACACACACACACACACACACACACACACACACACACACACACGCTAAAACCGAAATAAATAGACGAATAGAAAATATATACAGATTATGTTATAATTTATAATGTATTAAATCAGAATATTATTATTATTATTATTATTATTATTATTATTATTATTATTATTATTATTGTTATTACATTTACAGTATTTAGCAGACGGTCTTTAGTGCTTTAGGTCTCCAATTATTATTATTATTATTATTATTATTATTATTATTATTATTATGCGTCACGTCTTTGATTGCTCCTTCTTGCTACAAATGTACAAATATTAAAACAATCTTTTGTATGATATTATTAATTGTATGTTTGTGTGTGTGTGTGTACACAGAAGTCCCGGAGTGTGCGGGATGTAACCAGCGTATCTTGGATAAGTTCGTGTGTAAGGTCCAGGATCTGCACTGGCACTCCACCTGTCTCAGGTGTGCAGAGTGTGATGAGCTGCTGAATGACAGGTGTTACTGCCGAGGAGGACATGTCTACTGCAGAGAACACTTCTACACGTCAGTATATGTGTTATTTTATATTTCATGACAAAAAATATGCCTGAATTAACTAGCCTTTGGACTTCTTTTCTGCGTGTATCAACCGAGTGTAAGGATCATTAGGTAGGAGGTGCCGTGCCACTTCATTTAGATGCTTAAATTCCCAAGTGGGTCCTAGAACAAAAAAGAGGGTGGGAATGAAAGCATCAAGCCGTAACAGGAATACAGACCAAACATATCTTTAGGTAACATAAGGGCAAAATCTGTATGTAGTCTGTCTGGAGGGGGGCGGGATCATTAAGAGAAAGCCTTATTAACACAGTTTTCAGAGGACATTGTATTAACATGATATTTATTAAAGGATAATGGTGTATCATGACCTTTAAAGGAAACTTGCAGACAAGATCCACAATAGAAAAAGGTGTTTCAGGGCCCTTAAAGGACTTTGGTTTAACAGGGTTCTCAGGTGATAATAATGTATCAAACCATGTAGATTGTTGAACCAGGATCCACAGAGCACACAAGTGTAGTAGCAGGATCCTTGTTGAATACTAGTGTACTAGAATTCTCAGAGAACAATGGTGGTTCACACTTTTCAGAGAACAATGCTCTATTACAGTCTTCAGCTGATGTTCTTGTAGCAAAGTTCTCAGGGGATATTGGTATAGCAGGTCCACAAGGTATCAGAGTCCTTAAAATATACTGGTGTAGCAGGTTCCTCATAAGATATTGTTCTAACAGGGTTGCTGCAGGATGTGAAAGTAGCAACACCCTCAGCAGATATTGATGAAGCAGGGTCCTCAGAAGATACAAGATTAGTAGGGTCCTCAGAGAACACTGGTGTATCAGGGTCCTCAGAGAACATTGGTGTAGTAGAGTCCTCAGAGGACATTGGTGTACTAGAGTCCTCAGAGGATATTGGTGTAGCAGGGTCCTCAGAGAACATTGGTGTAGTAGAGTCCTCAGAGGACACTGGTGTAGTAGAGTCCTCAAAGGATATCGGTGTAGTAGATTGCTCACAGGATATTGGTGTAGCAGGGTCCTCAGAGGACGCTGGTGTAGCAGGGTCCTCAGAGAACATTGGTGTAGTAGAGTCCTCAGAGGACACTGGTGTAGTAGAGTCCTCAAAGGATATCGGTGTAGTAGATTGCAGAGGATATTGGTGTCAGGGTCCTCAGGATATTGGTGTAGCAGGGTCCTCAGAGGACGCTATTGTAGCAGGGTCCTCAGAGAACATTGGTGTAGTAGAGTCCTCAGAGGACATTGGTGTAGTAGAGTCCTCAGAGGATATTGGTGTAGCATGGTCCTCAGAGAAAATTAGTGTAGTAGAGTCCTCAGAGGACATTGGTGTAGTAGAGTCCTCAGAGAACATTGGTGTAGCAGGGTCCTCAGAGGATATTGGTGTAGCAGGGTCCTCAGAGGACATTGGTGTAGCATGGTCCTCAGAGAAAATTAGTGTAATAGAGTCCTCAGAGGACACTGGTGTAGTAGAGTCCTCAGAGGATATTGGTGTAGCATTGGTGTAGGGTCCTCAGAGGATATTGGTGTAGCAGGGTCCTCAGAAAATTAGGATATCAGAGGACACTGGTGTAGCAGGGTCCTCAGAGGATATTGGTGTAGCAGGGTCCTCAGAGGATATTGGTGTAGCAGGGTCCTCAGAGGATATTGGTGTAGCAGGGTCCTCAGAGGATATTGGTGTAGCAGGGTCCTCAGAGGATATTGGTGTAGCAGGGTCCTCAGAGGATATTGGTGTAGTAGAGTCCTCAGAGGGCATTGGTGTAGTAGAGTCCTCAGAGGGCATTGGTGTAACAGGTCATCAGAGTGTAGCCAGTCCTTAGAGGATATTGGTGTAGCGGGATCCCCAAACACACCAATGTAGCAGGTCTTCAGAGGGCATTGGTGTAGCAGAGTCCTGAGAGTCTATTGGTGTAGCAGGTTTGTCATATGTCAGAATAGAGGAGTAGAAGAACAAATATTGGCGTAGCAGCGTCCTCAGAGGAGATGATACTAGCAGGATTCTCAGAAGATATTGGGTTAGCAGTAGCGGTACCCAGTGTACACAACAAGGGCTTCAAGAAAAGAGACTGAGCAAAGCAGAGCGCATATAGAGCATCTATGTAGCAGTTTCTATGACACATTTACTAAACCTGGCAACTCGGCTGTAGTCCACAACAGGCAATGATTCTCTGAAGCTGTCTTCAGAGCAGTGTTTTACTCAGATGTTTTGAGAATTGTAGGGTCCACCCAGAAGAGTAAACAGGGAAGGGCAGTAAGAACACACAGACAGGTGAAAACCAGCATCTATAATATAAAACATTATTATTATTATTATTATTATTATTATTATTATTATTGTTATCTAAGCAGGATACGCTAAGGAAGTCACCAATGCAGGTTCCCTAGAGGGCCTCACTGGAGCAAAGTTTCCAATTCTTAAGTTTTAAAAGCAGTGCAAATAGTGAGGTCCTCACAAGCTATTGATTTACAGGATTCTCAGACACCAATAATAGAGTGTCTGGCTAACAAAAGTAATTTGTAGAGTTGTTAGATGTCCAACCACCTAATAAGAACCGTAATTATTTAAAGCAGGGGTTCAAAGTGTAAGAAAGACATCTGGGAATGTCTTAGAAGCAGGAAATCTGTTTCCATTGGGTCAAGTGTCAAATGCTGTTACTTAAAGACCCTTCGCTACTCGGACGGTTCCGTACAAATTGCGTTAAGATTACTGAGCCGTGTTCAGTTAATTGAGCATCTGCTCGGCTCTTTTAATTACAGTGCGGTCGTGTCCCACCACACACCATCTTCCAAACACAGTATTAAAGTTCACTGGAAGTATCTGGGTTTTTTTCTTCCATTGTGTGGCCTTTGTCAGGAGCGGGGCACAGTCATAATCACGTCTCCTGGTTTTTGTTGTTCTCCTCTCTCTTTCTTCTTCTTTCATTTCAGCCTTCATAGCCTCCTTTCCTTTCTCTCTTGTTCGTCTCTTCCCGCATTAAGAAATAAATTAAGTTTGTCTTTTATCCGTTTACCGAATCATGTTTGAGACTTAAATGTCTCAGTGAGACTCTGAGTGGAAGATAACATTGTTAACTCACCCAGAGGGTAAAAGGGGGGCTTTAATGTTAAACTTGCCCCTTTCCCTCGCTCCCCCCCCTCCTTACACCCCCGGTATGTCATGTGTATATCATAGAGAGAGAGAAAGAGAGAAGGCTTGGGCATGATCCATGTAGTGTTTCAGTATCCATGTAGTGTTTCAGTAAGGAATGGTACACTTTGCTCCCTAAAGGAAAATTAGCCATGCTAATTAAACAAAGGTTCTAATTAAACGACATGCTGTAAATTGGAATGAAACCACTTTCTGACTGGGTGCTCGATTTACGCGCCGTTCTAACCCAGGTGTTTTTTGTGGGCATCTCCACAGGCGCTTTGGGACGAAGTGTGCGTCATGTCAGCAGGGCATTCCCCCTTCTCAGGTGGTGCGTAAAGCGCAGGACTTCGTGTATCACCTGCACTGTTTTTCGTGCGTAATGTGCAGCAGACAGCTGGCCACCGGAGACGAGTTTTACCTGATGGAGGACGGCCGGCTCGTCTGCAAGGTCGACTATGAAACCGCAAAACAGAACGGTATGGAGGGAAACAGCTAATACAAAAAAACAACAAAAAAACAAAGCAAAGATAAATATTTTACTCAATCGAATATGACATTTTGGGACATGTGAGCGATCGCAGTCAATGAAATGCAAGCTGGAAAAGATGGAAGGCGGAGCTTGTTTTCTACATCAGCACTGTTTACAGTATAAGCAAAATCGTGGTATGGATATCACAGCGTCCAGAGTGCCCAGACATTTGCTCTGCGCGCGTGTGTGTGTGTGTGTGTGTGTGTGTGTGTGTGTGTGTGTGTGTGTGTGTTGTGTGTGTGTGTGTGTTTATGGAGATTTCCGCAGAGCACTGATTGATTATGTTAAGTGAAGCAAAGGGGTTTTATGGCAGTGCCTCAATAACCTCCAGCAGCCTGCCACTGTCGGAAGATTTACATTCCCCTGAGCTCTCTGAGGGAACACACACACACACACACACACACACACACACACACACACACACACACACACACACACACACAAACACCCACATACACACACATGCGGATATGCACACACTCACTTCACACCATACATTTCATTTATTTAAATCTGGAGAATCACGTGGTCATTGAGGCGCCATATAAAATACAGAAGCATAAAGAAATACTTAACATAAGTAACAAATAAAAAGTCTCATTCATTTCTGTATTAAGTTTATGGAATATTAATAGATGAGGTCAGATTCTGAAAAACAATCATAAATATAATTGTGCTAATTTAGTTTTGATTCTGATGCGGATAATAATACCAGGTAGAATTCATAGGGGAAGGTGGTAGCTGAGTGGTTTAGATATTAATGGACTTCACAGCTCCACCAACCTGCCAATGCTGGGCCCCTGAGCAAGGCCCTTAACCTGCTCAGTATAAATGAAATGAATGTAAGTCACTCTGGATAAACACATCTAATTAACTCCCATAAATGGAAACCTTGTTTATTCGATCCTCATGATAACCCTCATGCAAAAGATTGTGTTTATATATATATATATATATATATATATATATATATATATATATATATATATATATATATATATATATATATACTTTGACAGGATTTGAGTGGAAACCTGAATTAAATGAAATGCCGCTATCATTTATATTTACTTTAAAAAAAATGTTTATGTATTTTTTCTAAATCTAAAATATTACTTCTGTTATTGTTACGGCTGGACCGTCATTTTGATGGCCTATCAATATAGCAGCCGCAAAAACATCTGTGTGCATTTGTGTTTGTGTGTGATGTAGATGACTCGGAGTCAGGAGCGAAACGTCCTCGTACCACCATCACAGCCAAACAGCTGGAGACACTGAAAAGCGCATATAAAAACTCACCTAAACCGGCACGGCACGTCCGAGAACAACTCTCCTCCGAGACGGGACTCGACATGCGAGTAGTACAGGTAGGTAAATGTTATATTTATATTTATATTATCATTTTACTTTATTATTTATACATATTATATATGTATATTATATATATATAACACATATTTAAATCATATTTATCTGATAAATAAAATACAAATATATACTATATACAAATTTTCAATATCCATAGAAATTCATCCCTTTCTTCCTTTTCTTCTTAGGTTTTATTATTCTCCCATTTTCATAATTTTTTTATTGTTTTCATGCCCTCCACCTTTCTTCAAAAACTTTTACTTTTCCTAGGAATTATTAAATGAATTCTCTGTTTTATTTTTGTTATTTCCTCCATATGTTAATATGTTTAATAATATACCATTCCACATGACCTCTATCACCATGGCCACACTCTCTCTCTCTCTGTCTCTCACAGGTGTGGTTCCAGAACAGACGAGCGAAGGAGAAGAGATTGAAGAAGGACGCCGGTCGCCATCGTTGGGGTCAGTTTTATAAAAGTGTGAAGCGGAACAGAGGGGCGACAAAGGTGGAGAAGGAAAGCTCGGCTGAGGATGGAGGGATCAGCGACAGCGAGCTCAGCTTCAGAGGTTCAGCAGCTTTACTTTCACATGTTTACCTTTCCATGTTTACTGTGACAAAAAGAAATGATGTCACTAATGATGATTTTGAACACAACACACACACACACACACACACACACACACACACACACACACACACAAACCTGTATGAATAAACATATGCAGACACACACATACTCTTGAATGAATGAATATGTAATCCTGTATGAACACACACACACACACACATAAAAGTACAAAAAAATTACACACGCCTGTATGAACACACACACACATGTGCACGCACACACACACACTCACACACACAAACACATGTAAGAGCATTTAAAAAAAAAAAGAGAGTACACAAATCCTACTGTATATACACTCATATATACTCTTTCCTGTATATATATATATATATATATATATATATATATATATATATATATATATATATATATATATATATATATACACACACAAACACACACACATTTGTATGAAAGAAAATACACGCACATGCGCACACAAACACAAACACATGTAAGGGTTTTTGTAAAAAAAAAAAAAAAAGCACACACACACACACACTCATTCCTATATAAATTAAAAAAAAAATGTATATATATATATATATATATATATATATATATACCCACACACTCCTGGATGAACACACACATACACAAACATATATACACTTTCCTGTATGAAAATACACAAATACACAAAATCTGCTATATGTACACACACACACACACACACACACACACACAACACACACACACACACACACACACTCCTATATCCACTGTGTATAGTGGATAGTTTATTAGGACGGTTTGATCTTGATGTTTGCGAGTCGGTTTCGGAAAACCCATAAAACTCCACGGTGACGTTTAAAAGTCAGCGTTTACAAGACGTGAAAAAGGAAAGCAAAGCACCGAGTCAATTAGACCGAAAAGCCTCGCATGCGAGAGGAACCGAGTTTCAACCCAGCGAATCAGAAACATTTCAAACGGCTGCAACGTTGTTTTTTTTTTTTGTTGTACTGTGAAATACAAATATGCATCGTTTACACTCTGACCAGTGACGTCATTTCCTGTCTCTGGCAAAGAAACAGATCCTTAGGGTGATAAACGAATGACACTAATTTACACTGTGATGATGATGTCATTTCCTGTCTCCCTCAGACGATCAGATCCTGTCCGAACTGAGTCACGCGAACGGCCTGTACGACAGCGTCGCGGACGTTTCCGGGGGCAACGTGATAAACGGCGGCTTTTCGTTAGAGGCGGCGAGTCCTTATTCACCCTCGTCCATCAGCTCGCTGCCCGGACACGCCCACCTACTCGGAGGCGTGACCTTCAGCATGGAGGGGCTAGCAGGGTCGGCAGGTCAGCCGCTCCGAGCCATGACCTCCGACCTCTCCACAGGCAGCAGCACCGGGTACCCGGACTTCCCCACGAGCCCTGCGTCCTGGCTGGATGAAATGGACCACGCCCAATTTTGAAGGTCAAACGATCATAGACACAAGAAACAAAAGAGATTGTGGGGATCCTTTTTTTTTTTTTTTTTTTTTTTTCCTCGGACAACATGACTTTAGTCTAGCGCAATTCATGAAGACGTAAAAAAAAAAGAAGAAGAAAAAATGGACACTACGAAGTGCACACTTTCCTGAAAGGACACTATTTTGGTTTTAATATTTTGGTTCCAGATAATCAACGTTTTATCGACATTTTTCTCTTCCGTGTCGGATTAATCCATCTAGATGAGTTTGATTCTGTAAAGAGTGTGTGAGTGTGTGTGTGTGTGTGTGTGTCATATACTTGCAAACATACACACACTACAATCATTACAAGGACAGTAGTCACACCCTCCTTCACTTTTTCCACTACTGTTTTTAATGCACCCTTGCTGACTTAAATGAGCAATCAAGTCAACATCGCTGTATACTTCAGGAGCACAACTTACCCAGAAGGCTTTGCTGATGACATGTTTATTGCTAGCTAAAAGCCATGCTAGAGTCTTACCAAGCCACTGTACAGGATGCTTAAAGCTGGTCTGTGTTCCTCTCAATCAACATGCAAACGAATGCGCACTTTGTAGTCACCTCATCAAGGGCGCGTTAGAAACAGTATCGGAACGTTCTCCCATACGGCATGGCTGCTAACGATCGCACTGGAGCTACGAACTATCCGGGTAATGCATGTTCTTTTATAGCGACAAAACCCCACAGCGAAGTTAAAGCCTTCTGATTGGCCACAGACCTAAAGCCCCACCCCCTCCCCAACACTAACAGGGAGAGGGATTAACTGCACAACAGTACGATCGCTTTTCGTCTTCACAGCGGCGCGAAAGCAGCAGCACAAGGTTTTGTGTTGTGAGGGCACTACCGAGCACCGAGGCACATTTTTATCCATTTTCTGTTGCTTAATATCCGCATTATAACGTAGCTGTATGTCACTTTCTCACGGAGGTAATAAACAATTCACATGATGCCATCCAGGGTTGCCAGAGATGATTGGTTTTATATATATATATATATATGCTGCTTTGGTCATAAACACAGTGAAAGTGTGTGGAATACAGTATAATAGGGAAAGGCCACGAAAAAAAAATACGATTGTATTCTTTATCACGCGCCAGTGATGAGAAAGCGCTCATGATCGTGCACTCTGATGGTTTGTCCAGTGGCTATTTTCATGATTAAACCTGTTCAACAGTGTTGTATTTATTTATTTATTTGTTTGTTTGTTTGTCAAAAATAACGAATCACGAAACCAACAAAAGTATTTCGTTTGAAGTGGCAGGAGATAATTATATGATGGTGCTTTTGAAAAAAGAGACATAGGCAATGTTTAGACACCCAAGAAATAACAAGTCTCATTCAGAAATTGAGATGAAAATAAACACATGATGATTCTTATTTATTTTGACATTCGACTACATTTTGGATTCAAATTTTTATTGCCGTGACTTGGTTAAGATAGAAAAGACATCCTCGAAAGCAAGCAGACGAAATGAAACGATTTGCCGCCTCTTAAACATGTGTTGTAAATTTTGTACAGTTTGAGAAAAGTGTTGAGCGTCTTGATTTTCTTTTTTAATTGTTTTTTTCCTGAGCACTATTTACTGTCATGTGTGTCTGAAACGTTCACGCCTTCTGTGCAAAGGTCTGATCTGTGCAGTCTAATCTATACATGAAAATAAAGCTGAATCATTTGGAGCAACCGATTGAGTCATCATTCAAGTGAAAAGCCAACAAAACCTACACTTATCCCAAATCAGTAATAAACATAAACATAAACATAAACATAAACATACACTCACCCTAAACCAACACAAAACTAACACAAACACAAACCCTAAACCAGCACAAACCCAACACCAACCCAAATCAAACACCAACCCAAACCCAACACCAACACAAACCTTACACCAACACAAACCCAGCACCAGCATAAACCCAACACCAACACAAACCTTACACCAACACAAACCATACACCAACAGTATTCCTACACCAACACACACCCAACACCAACACAAACCCTAAACCAACACAAACACAATTCAACACTAATCCTACACTCACACAAACCCAAATCAACACTAATCAAACACCAACAAAAACCCTAAAACAACACAAACCTTACACCAACACAAACCTTAAACCAACACAAACCAAACACCAACAAAAACCCAACACCAACACAACTCCTACACCAACACAAACCAACACACCAATTTCCACAAACCAACACTCACAAACCAACCCAACACACAACACAAACACCAAAACCAACACAACAACACAACAACCAATTCCTACACCAACCAAACCCAACACCAACACACAACCTTACCAACACCAACACAAACCTTACACAACCCAAAAACCTTACACCAACACTACAACCACAAACCACACAAACCAAACCAACAACTAAACACCAACCAACACAACAACACAAACCTAACCCAACACCAACAAAAACCCAACACACCAACACAAACCTTAAACCAACCAACCCACAACAACAACAAACACAAACCTTACAACCAAACACAAACCTTACAACCAACACAAACCTCAAACACCAACAAAAACCCAACACCAACACAAACCTTACACCCACACATTCCTACACCAACACAAACCTTACACCAACACTAATCAAACACCAACAAAAACCCTAAAACAACACAAATCTTACACCAACACAAAACCTTAAACCAACACAAACCTTACACCAACACAAACCCAACACCAACACAATTCACACACCAACACAAACCTTACACCAACACTATTCCTACACCAAAACCAACACCCAACAACCAACTCAAACCTTATTACACCAACACAACACATACACCAACACAAACCCTACACCAAAACCAACCCAACACCAACACTATTCCTACACCACCAACAAACCTGGAGAAGAAACAAAACCTACACCCAAAACACACCAACACTGACACACCAACACCAACACATACACACTCAAACACCAACAAAAACCCTAAAACAACACAAACCTTACACCAACACAAACCCAAATAAACACTGATCCTACACCAACACAAACCCTAAACCAACACTAATCCTACACTTACAAAACCCTAATCAACACTAATCAAACATCAACAAAAACCCTAAACCAACAGAAACCCTACACCAGCACAAAACCAAATCAATACTTATCCTACACCAACACAAACCCTACACCAACACTAATCATACACCAACACAATCCCTACACCAACACTAATCATACACCAACACAATCCCTACACCAACAGAAACCGTATACCAACACTAATGCTATACCAACATTAATCATACACCAACACGAGTCTACACAAAGTCTACATCAACACAAACCCTACAACTATACTAATCCTTCACCAACACTAATCCTACACAAAAACAAACCATACACCAACACTAATCCTAATCAACACTTACCCCAAATCAACACTAACCGTATACTAATACTAAAACCAACACTAATCCTAATCAACACTTACCCCAAATCAACACTAACCGTATACTAATACTAAAACCAACACAAACCTTACACCAAACAAAAACCCAAATCATCACTATCCCAAAACCAAAACTAACCCTAATCCAATCTCTTATTCTAAACTAAATATCATTTAAAACCATTAAGCATCACCTAGCACTAAATCTTACCTAACATTATCTCTAAATCAGTGCCAAACCAACGGCACTATAAATATATTTTGTTAACATTATAATATTGACAATATAATTATATTCGAATTTAATCCAAAAAATACGGATCATTATTTCAAAACTATCTTAATCCAAGAAGAATTTCCAACATGTAACACAAATATGGTTAAAACATAAATATTTTTTTCTGATCACAATTTTGGAATTCATATATTTTTATAAAAAGGTTATAATTTATGAAATTGATAAAATAAGTTTTGTAAAATAAAAATCTTTTCAATCATTTAAAAAAAAAATAGGATCCAATGTTCGCCAATGGAAAGCCTTTCGGATCCTTGTTAACAACCTAAATTAATGAAATAAATAAAAATAAATAAAAAGGAAATAAAGAAATAAAAGGACAATTTTTGTTAAATGCAAATGAACTTTTCGATCTTTACCTTTTTTTTGAAGGAAACCATGCAAACAATCAACTCTACAATCACATGTTTGCGTCGCACTGCCACATTGAGCTCACTATCTAGAGCAGGGGTCACCAACGTGGTGCCCGTGGGCACCAGGTAGCCCCCAAGGAGCACATGAGTAGCTCTCAGGCTTGCTATAAAAAGTGCACACTCATCAGTGAGATGCGTCTATAATGTAAAATGTAGTTATTCGTTGTTGAAGTCACTGTCAAGTGTATTTACATAGATAAATGAGTATCATTAATAATAATAATAATAATAATAATATATAACTAAAGGTAAATTTGTTATTTCAGAGGAGTATTTCAAACTGGTAGCCCTTTATATGACTCGGTGTCCATGTAGTAGCTCTCAGTTACAAAAAGGTTGGTGATCCCTGATCTAGAGCAACATTTGTACTTTACACAACTGTTAGATTCCTGGTGTTGTTTTTTTTTTTTAAAAAAAAAACCTCTGACAGGAAAAACGAAATAAAGATTCTTACTCTAATCAAAGGCATGAAACTCTAAACACATGCTCTCGCTGCATAAAAAAAACACATGCGACACAAAAGCCTTTTTCTAGATGGAAAGTTGTGAAGTTGCAAAGCCAATTTGAAAGCTTTAAAACTTAAATATTTCCAGGTCGAATTGTTGTTGTTGTACGTCTGGAAACTTGTGGTCCCAGAATGCCGTCGTTGTTTTACCATCGGCTGACCATGAAAAAGCCTGGAGCAGTTTGAACTTTGTGGTGAGATGGTTCATATAGTTTTAGTAGAAGTGCCAATTGCACTGCGGAATGCCACAACACAAGATCTGGATGGAAACTCTGAGGCTGGAGTTGATAGAGGACGGTCCTGGTATCAGTTGATCTTCTGGGTCTGCTTGGTGGTTTTGTTTTTGCGGGTTCTTCTAACTTCTTTATTTGTCTTTCTGCTGAACATTCGGTCCTCTGTCTCCCTTTATGAACATGAACGTCTTCTCTGAACGTCTTACTGGCGGTCAAATTCTTGCCATCTTGGATGAAGATCCAGATATAAATATAGAGATTAAAATGTATTTTTTTTAGTCGATTAACATACATACATCCACAGAGGTCACCTTACTCATTATCACTGCTTGAGCTTTGACCTATTTATCACTGTACATTTCATCTGAAGGACAGAATGTTCATTTGGAAGTTTGTTTTCTGGTGGAATGTGAACCCGGCATACAAACATAAAAACACCATAAACTGTAAACAATTCCGTACCGTTGAATAACTCTTTATTTTACACCACTCTTTACTCTACACATAATTCGAGAACACCATGAACCTCAAACATTTAACCCTAGATCTGTACTAACCCTGGACTACACTTAAACTTAGGTCACAATTAACTCTACACCACTTCTTACACTAGAACACTAAGCTAATTCTAAACCTAGACCACTTATAACCCTAGACTAGTTCTGGCCTAAACAACTAACAATAGTAGAGAACTTGTAACCCTAGTCTATTTCTACCCTAAACCACTTATAATATTATACCACTTCTACTCTAGATCATTTATAACTGTAGACTAGTTCTACCCTAAACCACGTGTAATCGTAGAAACACATATAACCTAGACCACTTATAACCCTAGGCCAGTTCATACTTAGACCACTTATAATCCTTGACCACATCTTCTCTATATCATCTATAACCCTAGACCACCTAGACTAGTCTAGACTGGTTCAAATCTGGACCAATTATAACCCTATAACTTTTACTCTAGATCACCTACAACCCTAGACCACTTATAACCCTAGGACACTTCTATCCTAGACTACTTATAACCCTAGACCAGTTCATCCTTACACCACTTATAACCCTTGACCACTTCTTCTCTACATAATCTATAACCCTAGACCAGCTAGACTACTCTAGACTAGTACAAACCTGGACCACTTATAACCCTAGACCACTTTTACTCTAGATCACCTACAACCCTTGACCACTTATAACCCTAGGACACTTCTACCCTAGACCACCTATAACCCTAGACCAATTCATCCTTAGGCTACTTTTAACCCTTGACCACTTCTTCTCTACATCATCTATAACCCTAGACCACTTTTACTCTAGATCACCTACAACCCTTGACCACTTATAACCCTAGACCAGTTCATCCTTAGATCACTTATAACTATAACCCTAGACTACTTCTACTTTAGATCACCAATATCCCAATACCAGTTCTACCTTAAACCACTTATAATCATTCATTCATTCATCTTCTACCGCTTTATCAGATCTCCCCTCGGGTCACGGGGAGCCTGTGCCTATCTCAGGCGTCTATGGAATGCCAGCCCATCGCAGGGCACACACACACACACACACACACACACACACACACACACACACACACACACACACACACACACTCACACACACACATTCATACACTAGGGACAATTTTCCAAGCTGCCAATCAACCTACCGTGCATGTTTTTGGACTGGGGGGAAACCGGAGAACCCGGAAAAAAACCCTTAAGGCACGGGGAGAACATGCAAACTCCACAGACACATGGCCGAGACGGGAATCGAACCCGTACCCTGGCGGTGTGAGGCAAACATGCTAACCAGTAAGCCATCGTGCCTCTCCACTTATAATCCTAGACCACAATTTCCATAGACCACATAACCCTTGACCACTTCTTCTATACATCAACTATAACCCAAGACCACCTAGACTACTCTAGACTAGTTCTACCCTAGACCACTTATAACCCTAGATCACATCTACTCTAGATCATTATAAGCCTAGATCACTGATAACCCAAGACCAGTTCCTCCCTAGACCACTTTGGGCCTAGATCACCAATAAGCCTAGAACAGTTCTGCCCTAGCCCTCTTGTTATACCCTAGACTAGATCTACCCTTGACCCCCTATTTCCTAGACTATTTATAACTACACCACTTCTATCAAATACCACCTATTACCCTAGATCAAAGATGTTTTTTTATTCTTCAGTCCTAAAATACCTTTTTTATACACAAAGTAAGTATTTATTCGACACATGGTTTCTTTTAAATCAATACGGTTATGTTTTTGTGTTTATTTTCTTCTCTTTTTACTCACAGTCTCTTGTAAATGTACTTCCTAAAGAATGTTTTCCACACGTTTACATGGGCCGCCATAGACACCGTAGCACAGACAATACCTCGTCTGCACACATTCCGTGTACCCTAATAATAAACACACAATACACAAGCACAGATTGTGAGTTTCTCTCATGACCCCATAAATCCAGCAGGACTGGAAACTTCTGTGGACCAACGCTAACTGTATCTCAACTGACCCTAAACAAATCAAATCCCTAAACTGGAGCAGTCTTGTCCATCATTTCCACACACACACATACAAACACACACACACACACACACACACACACACACACACACACACACACACACACACACACACACACAGAAGCAACCCATGTGTTCAGCAGACTGGAGTTTTTCCAGGCAGTAAAATCTCCGTAATCCGCTCACTGTGGGAAACAGGGACAAATAGCTTTACACTGAGCGTTTCAAAGGGACACACAAACACACACACACACACACATATAAAGCTAAATATACACACCTAAACACTACATAAATAAGCACAAAAATGTGCGTAAACAAACCCATATACAGAGACACATGAGGAGAAAGTAAAAGACACATAAATAATGAGGAGCGCGTGCATTAGACGAGCGGCGTGGCGGCGTACGGCTCGTCCATTGATCGCCTCATTAATGTCTGAGTGCAACAGAGCGACTATACCAAGACAAACCGCCACACACTCATTCAGGATAATTTACACACCACTTACAGCTCTGAGATACGGATAAATCTGAACAAATTCTTCCGCGCTACGCTTTTGCAAAGATGACAAACACGCGCAAATGCCATTATCATCGATTGGGGGCTTTTATTACAAACTTCCTGAGGAGAACGATTCCGAAAGAATAAATAACTGTAGGAATAGCCGTTTCGGGTCTGAATTTACACCCGCACACAAACTCGCACTAAAACACGCGCAGAGGTATTTATTAGCAGGAGAAAGGAAAGCTTTGTCATGTCCACAAAAAAAGCGCTGTGACGCAGAAAGGCGTATTTCCACTAGCTCTTAGTCGAGTGCACTTCACCATCGTAATAACAGTTCAATTACTGTTACAAAATGCGTGCTGGGGATGAGAGATCGAGTTAACCCTTTACCCAGAAGCCGAAATTTTAAAAGCACTTAATTGGCTTAAATCTTAAATGAAAGTTCTGCTGTGCAGCAGAAGATCAGGAAAGTGTTTTGGGTCCAAAATCTAGAAGACTTGGGACAACAAAGCAATGGTATGGAACCATCAGAAACCAGAGAAGAGCAAAAAAATGTATATCTCTCGCAGAGCCACCGCATGGTCTGCATATTGGATTTGGTGCATGTTTTACGCTGGATGCCCTTCCTAACGCAACCCTCCCCATCTATCTGGGTTTGGGACCAGGACTAGGAACCAGGACTGGGTTTTGCTCTGTCTTGTGCAACCCCAAATGGGGTTGCTCATGGGCCCATGGACCTGCGACGTTTCGCTCCTTAACCACTGGGCTTCCACCTCCCCTGGATCCCCTGGGCTATGACCTCCCATGGATATATATATATATATTATATATTATATATATATATATATATATATATATATATATATATATATATATATACACACACATGCAGTGAGAATCGAAAATATGGGCACCCCAGGTAAAGATAAATATTTTTAAATATTAATAAATGATTATTATTAAATGATTATTCTATGTATTAATGTGCATAAAAAAGAACTTCAAACAAGAAGGTGATATTTTTTCCAAAGGTGCTAAAGGGGGCAGTACACTATATGAACTCTTCAGGGTGCCCAAAGTTTCTGCATCTGCAGACGCCATTTTTTTTTTTTTGTTTTCTGTCATTTTGAAAGTGTAAATGACGGAAATAAAATCTTTTTTTGACATATCATAAGAATGTCTAATCAGTAATTTGATGCCTTTTGAAGATTTTTCCATCATTCATTGTCTTCTTTATATATATATATATATATATATATATATATATATATATATATATATATATATATATATATATATATATATATATATATATATTGGTTGAGGAGAGCCGCTCTGATTATAATATCACTCTACTCTATAATATCAGCCGTATAACTCTTACAGAATGTTCAGTGACAGTCTGTATCTGTAGAAGCTGCTCAGTGTTAATAGTGTCAATATCAACAATGCTAATAGCTTAGCTACCATTCTCCTTTCTCCTCTCTCCTGTAAAATGTCCAGGGGGTTCCACAGAACTGACCTGGCCTTCCTGATCAACTTTTTCAATGTCTTGTCTAGCCATCAGCAGAGATGCTGCTGCACCAGCAGATGGCTGAGGCCACCACAGAGCCAAAATGGTCCGTCTCCGTCTCTGGTCTTCAGTAGCACTCCCAAACAACTGGGTTCTCTACGGCCGAAAGAGTCTGCGTGCTGTTCAGTCCAGTTTGCTGTTCAGATGAACAATCAGGTATTAACGAGTTCATTCTCTTGATGACCTTTCCCCACGCTCCTGCAGGATCCTCAATCCTGCCTACTTTTGACCAATAAATAAATAAATACATTTAAGCACAGTGTCTATAACTCAGATGCGTGTGTGGAGAATTTTTTGCATGTCCTCTCCCTTCCTCCCCGTGCCTCAGGGGTTTTTCTCCGGGTTTCTCCGGGTTGTCCGGTTCCCCCCCTCCCCCCGTCCAAAAACATGCATGGTAGGTTGATTGGCACCTTGGAAAATTGTCCCTACTGTATGAGTGTGTGTGTGCGTGTGTGTGTGCCCTGCAATGGGTTGGCATTCCATCCAGGGTGTATCCTGCCTTAATGCCCATAGACGCCTGAGATAGGCACAGACTCCCCGTGACCCGAGGGAAGATTGAATAAAGCGGTAGAAGATGAATGAATGAATGAATGAATGTAACATGTTTACATACTTTAGAGGGGATGGATTATCACTTTCCCTCCATCAAGCTAGAAAAGGGCAATGAAATACATTTAAAAACATCAAAATGATTAAAGATTAATCATAAAGATTAAAATAGCAACTTTTATTCATCACGAATTAGCATTAATCTAAAAAAAGAGTTCAAACCTCGAAACCTTCAAAATCTCAGTTGTAAGTCGCTCTTTGAGGGGCACGGTGGTTTAGTGGTTAGCAGGTTTGCCTCACACTGCCAGGGTCCGGGTTCGATTCCCGTCTCGGCCATGTGTGTGTGGAGTTTGCATGTTCTCCCCGTGCCTCAGGGTTTTTTTTCCGGGTTCTCCGGTTTCCCTTCATTCCAAAAACATGTACAATAGGTTGATTTCGCACCTTGGAAAATTGTCCCTAGTGTATGAATGTGAGTGTGTGTGTGTTCTGCGAGGGGTTGGCAGTCCATCCAGGGTGTATCCTGCCAGAATGCCCATAGACGCCTGAGATAGGCACAGACTCCCCGTGACCCGAGGGAAGATTGGATATAGCGGTAGATGATGTATGTATGTATAATTTTCTTTGTACAGCTACAACACAGCATCTTTTTTTCCTTCTGTATATTGTTCTCCCCTAGCTGGAACGAATTCCAGTAAGGACTCCTATAATAAGTATTTGGGATGCAGCCATGCTTTTTTTTCCCTCCTCACATAGCGGCTGAGAGGAGTGTTTGAGGAGGGTATTAGCGTCCAGAGTTTGTGTGGCGCAGCGTTTTTCAAACCCTGGGGAATGTTAAGCAGAGCTGAAGCTGCATTAAGCGAAGGCCAGTAGGATGAC
Organism: Kryptopterus vitreolus; assembly: GCA_030449085.1. Classification (NCBI taxonomy): domain Eukaryota; kingdom Metazoa; phylum Chordata; class Actinopteri; order Siluriformes; family Siluridae; genus Kryptopterus; species Kryptopterus vitreolus. The sequence continues at coordinate 11,910,977 of JACRUU010000020.1, forward strand.
ATGCCATTGCTTTTATCCTGAAAAGGATGGAGAGAGAGAGAGAGAGAGAGAGAGAGAGAGGGAGAGAGAGAACAAACCCTGCCATCTGGCAATAATGGTGTTAGAGAGAAGCAGACGTGTAAAACATACACGAGTGTTTAACCCTTCCGTTCTGCTCGAAATGACCCATTTTAAATCTTTACTCACAGTGTGTACCTGTGTGTGTGTGTGTGTGTCTTAAGCAGCAGGATGGGATGCAGATGAAATGAGATTTATGGAGCGAGTAAGATTGGCAAACTTCCAGTCAGCTTTCAGAATAATGCATGGCTATAAGCAGAGCGCGTTCACATGACATAACACTCACATAACACCCTGGGCTGTGATTGGTCACAAAGGGTTGAATCATTCTATATCACAGCAATACTGATAGTGTTATAACAGTGCTCTGGTTCTGATATGTCACACTGCATACAAAGGTGTTAAAAGATTGTCAGGTTATATTATAAAATCTTCATTTTTACGTAACGAGTCTCCAGGCGTCAGTTTATATCAGTCATTATTGAAATGAGAAAAAGAATTTAGTTCGATAAATTCATAAAAGGTCAGTAAGTTGCTGTAGAATAAAATGTTAATAATATGAAAAGTTGTTAAGAGATTATTCCAAGGGTAAATTGAATAAAGTATTTCCAGAAGTCTCCCCATTGTGTGAGAAATGTCAGATTGGAGTTTAGAGAGTCTCATTCCTTTGTTGTGTCCCAAATTGGACAAAATATTTCGGAGAACAGAAATATTGAACATTATATAATTCTAATATTAACTCTATTTGGAGTTTCCAAAGAATTCCTGAAACATACACGGGTACAACAGCAATTTGTGTCATATGGGTTTGATCTCAGCCAAAAAAAAAACAAACATATCATTTTGATAAAGGCACGGTGTTTTAGTGGTTAACACATTCGCCTCACACCGCCAGGGTTCCGGGTTTGATTCCCATCTCGGCCATGTGTGTGTGGAGTTTGCACGTTCTCCCCGTGCCTCAGGGGTTTTTTCTCCGGTTTCCTCCCGGTCCAAAAACATGCACGTTAGGTTGATTGGCACCTTGGAAAATTGTCCCTAGTGTATGAATGTGTGTGCGCCCTGCGATGGGTTGGCATTCCATCCAGGGTGTATCCTGCCTTACGCAGACGCCTGAGATAGGCACAGACTCCCCGTGACCCGAGGGAAGATCGGATATAGCGGTAGAAGATGAATGAATGAACATATCGTTTTGTTTTGTAAGAAAAAATAAGTTCGTACTCTTAAATTTAGTTTGACAGAGTTGGTATATACACTACATCTGGAAAGAATCGGGTATACCCTTATCGACAAGATTTTGTTATTCTTTTATTTACTTTCTACAAACTTGTGGTTTATATGTTTACTATGCCCTTAGTTGGCCGCAGGTTCAAATCCCACCACATGTTTCATTGTTAAAAGTTTTATATATTTTTACAGGATATTAACTAGAATTGCCAATAATAAAATATCTGAACCAAAAACCGTTACATTTACGGCATTTGGCAGACGCCCTTATCCAGAGCGACTAACAACTGAGAAATTGAGGGTTAAGGGCCTTGCTCAAGGGCCCACTAGTGGCAGCTTGGTGGTGGCGGGGTTTGAACCCGTGATCTTCCGGTCCAGAGTCCAACACCTTAACCTCTTGGCTACCACCTCCCCCGTTAAAACTTCATCACCACACGTTCACACACATCAGTGTATAAATTTGTGTAAAATACGATCATATAGTAACGACGACGTTCACTTTTTATTGTACTTGTGTCTCGGAACAGGCAAAAAATCTGGAACCCTAACAGGAATAAATCTCCAGCACTCCAGAAAACATGTAGGATCACGTTTCTTTTAAGATTCAAAATTTTAATAGAACAATTACACTAGATCATAATTTTACTATTATTTTTTAAATAAAACCGGAATGTGTGTGTGTGTGTGTACTCTGCAGGAAGTTCACAACTTGTAGCGGGTGAAAAGAGGAATTCAGCTTTGTTTATTCTGCATCAAATGAAAGAGAGGTAGAATTAGGGATTAGGGTTTGGGGATTAGGGACCAGGAATGAAGGTGGTTATTGGTTAAATTTGTGGGGTTACAGATTAGGAAATTGACCTAAAATCATGTTCCCTGATATTCCAACTCCAAAAACTCTCAATCCACTAAACCGTATTCAATAAAGAGTGACATCCACTGAATTCACAGGGAAATATTTGGAGCAAACACAATGTTCCCAAATCCCAAACCCACCTAGTGTACTGTCTCCAGAAACACAGTCCCTGTTATATCTAGGACAGACCCGAATTTGCTAAGAGAAGAGGAAGGAAGTAATATAGGTCAAGTGATACAGGTGGAGCGATACAGGTGGTGTGTGTGTGTGTGTGTGTTTTATCCTTTGGGAGCGCTGTATTGTCGAAGGAGAGACGAGATGGAACTGGACTCTGTCACTTCCTCAGGGAGAGAACCTTCTCCGTCCTTAATGGAGGGATCAGCGCCGCTCTGCAGGAGGAGCTCCACGATCTCCCCGAACTCACACGCAGACGCTGAGAGCACAAGACAGGCAAAGGAAGAGTGAACAAGAAAGAGAGAGAGAGGGGCAGAAAAAAGACAGGGAAAGGGAGAGAAAGTCAGGCAGGGAGAAGAAAGGGGAAGAAAGTGAGAGAGAGAGATGCAGATGAACAGAGAAAGAAACAGAGAGACAAGGAGAGAGACACAAGCAGATTAATATAGAAAGAAATAGAGACAGAGCGACAGGCAGAAGAGGAGATACAAAGAAGGGGAAAGTAGAGAAAGATACATTGAAGAAAATAGACAATTTACGGCAATGAGGGACAGGTGTATTCACACTTAAGTCTCCTCTGTGTGTGTGTGTGTGTGTATGTGTGTATGTGTGTGTGTGTGTCCGTCCATAACTGGGTTAGTGAACCTCATGAGCTGATGCTGAAAAATTTGGGAGAGCTTTTACACACCAGAGTCAATCACTCACCTGCACACACACACAGACACACACACACACACACACACACACACACCCCTACACACTTTACTCAAAAGTAAAATGCTGACTGACAAAGAGCTTTTAACCTCAAGACCCAGAGAGACACACAGAGAGAGAGAGAGAGAGAGAGAGAGAGAGAGAGAGAGAGGAGAAGGAGAAAACAAAAAGAGAGAGCACAAGAAAGAGAGTGACCACAGGTGGCAGAGAGCCAGACAGCAGGACACAGAGAGAGAGAGAGAGAGAGAGAGAGAGAGAGAGAGAGAGAGAGAGGAAGCTAGAGGCCAGACAGATAAAGACAGATGAGAGAGAGAGAGAGAGCGCAGCAGAACTAGAGAAATGCAGGGAGAGACCTGCTTTTGCTTTACATGCTTAAAATTAAGCAGCACATGAAGATCTTTCGGAACTGTGTGTGTGTTTCCTTCAGAGTAATTCAGGCTGTGGAGCCGAGCGACACATCGTTTTTACTGATTAGTTCGAGTTCATGTCGACGTTGAAAAAACAAAACTCGATTTTACGGTCTCACTTTGGTTCACTTCACATCGAGTAGTTCTCCGTATTTCGTGAAATACGAAATACACCATGGCGGCGCGCTCTAACGAATCCGAAGAGTTTGTTTCCGAGAGGGGCGGGGTTTCATCAGTCGTATGGAAATGCTTCGGGTTTGCAACTTTGGACAGTGAACAAGAAAAAAGCCACTCTGTAAAAATTTGTGGCAACTGAATGTAGCAGCACGAATAATTTATTCCAGCACTGCAAACAGAACCATGATGTTGAATGAGAAGGTTTGTGTGTGTGTGTGTGTGTGTGTGTGTGTGTGTGTGTGTGTGTGTGTGTGTGTGTGTGTGTGTGTGTGTGTGTGTGTGTGTGGCGCTGCGGCGAACCCCAAAACACCGCCTAAAAACAGGTAAAAATAGCGGACACGTTTTCCCCACTGTATCTAAAATACCAATACCAAATCCTTCATTCCAATACTTCTGTTCCACTACTCTTACAATAATTGAAGACTTCCTTATAACATTCCTGGTCTGGGTTTACACTGTACATGGATCCTGTTTATGACCCTTCAATGCGTGTATGTGTGTGTTTTATTATGCATAATAAAGCTACTTGTCATGAATATTGGAAGCCCGCAGCCACACACACACTTCATCTTTAACATTTTTTTTTTTTTGGTTCATCCTGCCAAGTGTACAGTCCGTGGACAGATGGTGTGTGCGCGCACACACACACACACACACACACACACACACACACACACACACACACACACACCACACACGTGGGTGTTGTTATGTGACATGGAAAGAGAGCTGATTTCCTCTGGGATAACTGGTGATTGATCACATCCACACACACACACACACACACACACACACCACACACACACACACACACACACACAAAAGAGACAGTGATGGATGAAATTCACTTGATGGAACAATGAGAGAAGATGCAGCTGCAGTCACTGCGTTTCCAATGTGTGTTCCAATCTCATTGTTCCCTTCATGCCAAGACCCCTATTTCTCACTCCCTCGTTCCCTCGTCACTCCTCAAACTTATTTCCATGTTCTATAGTTTACATTTCTAGAGTCCTTGTTTCTTTTCCTTACTTTCCTGTTTCCCCGGCCCTATTCCAAAAATCATTATTTCATAAACTGCTTACTTCCCTTTTTTCGACCTGTTTTAATGCGTCCCTAAACTCGACGTTCTTTATATCCTTTCCTTTTTTTAATATTAGATTTGTGTTCTTTTCAAACTTCCACTTTGTACAGCTTGTTTTATTAGACATAATTAAAAGGAACAAAAATGTTTCTGAATGTGTCCCATTACTTTATAGAGTGATTCAGATCCCAGGAAACATGAGGTTCTTACCATAATGCAGAGGGGTCTGACCTTCATTGTCCTAAAATTAGAGAGAGAGAAAGAGAGTGAGAGAGAGAGAGAGAGAGAGAGATGTAAGTGAGACAGAAAGTACACACAGTATTTAATTCTGAGCAATCAAGATGATCCAATATGAAATAATTGTTTTACTCCACAACACTGCTGTATACTGAGTGTTCTGAAGATAAAACCTTAAAAGCTAAAGAAATAAAATCCAAAAAGGTTGTTTTGTTTTTTTTTTTTTTTTTTTTTTAATTAAAAATAAACTTAAAACCAAAGCAGGAAATCAAGCTGCTAAAAACAGACAAAAAAGATAGACTGAAATAAGTGATTTAGGAAGTTGGTATATACAGATGAAAAGTATACTATGCGTACCAAACCGTGGTCCGTTACACCATCATTATTTATACATAATGTGTTCAAAAAGTCCTTCCGCAGTGGCGTGTAAAGCAATAAGTGCTGACATTTTTTTTTTTTTAAACTGACGATAAATACACATATTTAGTTCATGGAAAATTTCAATCATCTTTTCTGGAGACAGGAATACCACTTCACTATACAGTGCAAGAATTAATAAATAAATACATGAGTGAGAATTATAAGGATTCTAATTAAACACGTAGTTTCCCCTTGACATGCAGCCACTGTGGAGTAGTTTTTAGAACGCACTGTATTTGTATTTTGCTATAATATGGCAATTAACTACACTAAATGGGTTTAGTTTTCAAATAATTACTTGTATGCGATTTCAGCAATAAAATGCAGATTTTTCTAAAAAATAAGTAAATAAATCTACATGTTTAAATAAAACAGCCCTGTCTTTCTCTCTCTCTCTCTCTCTCTCTCTTACTTTTTCTTTACGTGCGATACAAAGTATTTTTTATCCGGTGTTTTATTCAATTGCTCGATGGGATAATTGTAAAAAATAATACATACAACATCCCTACTAGTGATAAAGTAAGCAAGGCACCATGAGGCTGACTTAAAAGTGCAAACACACAAAGGACACGAACATAAAGGATTCATCATCTGAGGATAAAATTATGAAATTATGAAATTTAGGGAGAAAGAGCAGAAGGCCAGTGATGGAGCAATAAACCAATAAAGTCACAATCGATCAAAGTGATGAAGCAACTGATCAAAGTATGGCGTGTTTGACTGCACAACAGAAGGATAGAGCAAAAGGCAGAGCGATATACCAAAGTGCAGACGGAAGCAGCAACAGGTAGAAAGATAAAGCAAAACACAGAGGACAGAGCAACACACCAGGTCAAAGAGCGATAGAACAAGGAATGAATTCAAAACCTGACGACAGTCATAGAGTGAGGAAGGAGCGATAGACAGAAGATACAATTTGAATCATTATCAAAGAGAATAAAACACAATTCTGTCATTCTGGCACCTAAGTGATGTATTGTGAGAGTCGGAAAGAGGGAGCAAAAAAGAAGAGAGAAAGAGAAGGAATGAGAGAGCAATACAACAATTAAAAAATTAACATGTTAATATTTAGGATGAAGTCCATGACCATGTTCTGTAAATCAAGACTTTTAGCAGATGCCACACACACACACACACACACACACACACACACACACACACACACACACACACACACACACACACACACACACAATCCGGGTTAAATGATGCTTAATTGCCCGCTGGTCACGCCTGTCACATGAGTGATGACCTTTTAATTGCCCCCAATCATTTGTTGCCCCAGTGTGTGCGTGCGTGCGTGCGTGCGTACCTACATACACACACACACACACACACCACACACACACACACACACACACACACACACACACACACACATATATATACATACAGTGGCAAGAAAAAGTATGTGAACCTTTTGGAATTTCATGGTTTTCTGAATAAATTTGTCATAAAATGTTATCTGATCTTCATCTAATTTATTGGTATTGACAAACACAATGTGTCTAAAAATAATACCACAAAAAAATCCAATCTTTCTTGTCTTTATTGAACACAATAATTCAACATTCAAAATGGCAGTGGAAAAAGTAAGTGAAACCTTAGAATGAATAACTGGTTGACCCCCCCTGGCAGCAATAACCTCAACCAGGCGCTTCCTGTAGCTGTGGATCAGACCTGCACATCGCTGAGGAGGAATTTTAGCCCATTCTTCCTGGCAGAACTGCTTTAGCTCTGTCATATTCTTTGGACGTCTCATGTGTATGGCCCTCTTCAAGTCAATCCATAGCATCTCTATTGGGTTGAGGTCTGGGCTCTGACTTGGCCACTCCAAAAGGCGGATTTTGTTTTTCTGAAGCCATTCTGTTAATGTTTGAGGTCATTAACTCAAGGTTTCACTTACTTTTTCCACTGCCATTTTGAATGTTGAATGATTGTGTTCAATAAAGACAAGAAAGATCGGATTTTTTTGGTGTTATTATTTTTAGACACATTGTGTTTGTCAATACCAATGAATTAGATGAAGATCAGATAACATTTTATGACAAATTTATTCAGAAAACCATGAAATTCCAAAAGGTTCACATACTTTTTCTTGCCACTGTATATATATATATATATATATATATATATATATATATATATATATATAATATATTATATATATATATATATATATATATATAATATAAAATCACACACAATCAGTGTAACATGGAAACAAATCAGTAGTGATCCAGAGATCTCAGTGTGTTTGTGTGTTTGTGTGTGCGTGTGTGCACGTATTTAGCAGATGTAAACTCATTTTAGTAATGTGTAACACCCATACACAGGTCACAGCACATCAGTTACTACAGGAAAACATCACAGATCACTGTGTGTTTTGTGTGTGTGTGGTGTGTGTGTGTGTGTGTGTGTGTGTGTGTGTGTGTGTGTGTGTGTTTGTGTGTTTATGGTCGGGCAAATGAATCAGGAGCAGTCTGATGGGATCGAGGAAAAATTGGATTGCCGGCCATTTTGTAGGGGCTGAGTGTGAGGTGTGACCCTGTACATCGTCTATCCATTAAGACACAAACACACACACTTTTTAAAATCTATTCAGGTTTCATTATGATAATTCACCTTTTCTCTTTTCCTGCTATCATTTATTCATTCATCTTCTACCACTACCGCTATATCCGATCTCCCCTCGGGTCACCGGGAGTCTGTGCCTATCTCAGGCGTCTATGGGCATTAAAGCACGATACACCCTGGATGGAATGCCAACCCATCGCAGGACGGACACACACACACCATCATCCTTCATTTTTCTTTTTTTTAATCAACAACACTATATGTCCACTGATCCACTTTTTTACTTTATCTTCTTCTTTCTTTGTTTAATTTTTTTCTCTATCTTTCTTCCGTCCACTAGGACTGACGACAGATTGTAAAGGATCACAGTCAAGGATCATTTAGAACCAGATCAATAAAAATGGGAACAGATATAAATAAACAAATAGATAAATAAATATTATTATTAATATGAACTATAAGAATTATTATTACTGTGTTATTAATCTGAAGAATTAATTAACAATAAATATGACTAATAAATTATATTAAAATATTTCAGCGCTGAGTGCATGTGCTTGTACTCCATGGACTCTATCAATATTCCACTCTCGCGCTATCGCTCTACGTCTCGAGCCAAAAACCCCTGAGTATTCACCAATTGGATTATAAGAGCAGTGTAGACACACACACACACACACACACACACACACACAGAAGAGGGAGGAGAGAAAATATGAGGAAAAGAGACACAAACAGACAAAAAAAAAACCCATAAAGAATAAAGAGGGAATTTATAGAGAAAAGTAGGTCTCATATGATGGTCTTTCTTCTTCTTCTCTCTCTCTTTTGCACTCTCTTTCGTTCTCTCACCTCCTCCATGTCATCCTTGTCATATTCCTTCTTTCTATTCTCTATTTCTTATTTTTTCCACTCTATCTCTCTAAATGTGTTTCTTCTTTCATCTTTTAGTCACGTAATCTACCTTTAATCCCTTCTTTCTTTCCTCATCTCCTCTCTCCCTCTCTCTCTAGCTTTCTGACAGTACAGTTGGAGAAGTGAGGGAAATGGGTAAGTAATGATGATTTATGATGAAAGAGTGCAGCGGCTGGAGGGATCGATAGAGCTTTGCTCTGTTCTTATGCAGATCCACACTAATCAGCAAATGCCATTCATCAGAACAAATACATACACACACACACACACACACACACACACACTACTCTTGAAAAACAAATGGATCTGTACACACTGTTCTGCATGTGTTTGTGTGTGTAGCTGTTTTAAAGGGATCAGGACACCCGGTTAGTCCTAATTGCATCTGCTGCACCTGTGTGTGTGTGTGTGTGTGTGTTCACCTTGTCACTCAATGTGTGTTGTGGTAGTCAGTGTTTGTGTGGACCCATTATACCCTTCAGTCTGCCCTTGAGATGGCTACAGTTGCTGTAAATTACAGCATCAAAACCTACTTAGGGTGCCTACTAAGACATAAGTTTTAGTGATCTATTTAGTAGCACCTTTTCCCCCCAGGTAACACGAGCTAAAAACAGTGCAAAACTAATCACTGATCCAATGCAGAGATCATTAGCAGTCTTCTACACCGGCACAAACTACATCATCGATGAAATTTAGGGTAAATGAGAGATCCATCTGAAGCAATTCGTGTTTGTAAATGAGGATTCAGTTAAAATACTGTATATAAGGTATAACGTTAGGCAGCTGGGGCCGTGCTGGCAAGTCTGTTTTCTGTATTTTTGAGGAATCTACAGAAGGATTCTATGGGGTTTGGGTAATATATCTACTCGCAATCTTTTTTTTGGAAGAAACCAATGATGTAGTTTTTGCAGGTGTAGAAGACTGCTAACGATATTTGCATTGGATCAGTGATTGGTTTTTAGCTCATGTGGTACCTGAGCAAGAAGTGCTACTAAATAAATCACTCATATATTTCATGTCTTAGTAGGCAACATAAATAGGTTTGATGCTGTAATTTATAGGCTCAGTGGCCTACAGACTGGAAGATCGCAGGTTCAAATCGCTCCCCCACCAAGTTACCACTAGTGGCTCTTGGGCCCATCACTAGTGTTCCCTAGAGCAAGTTCTCTTGCAAATGCTGCAAATGTCTAAATGACTACCTGGTGCAATATGAGTTAGGAAAGGAGGATGGTTCAGTTCTCCTTGAATATTAGACCTGGAAGCTCAAAGACATGTTAGAACTGTAGTGAACTACTTTACAAAGGGGTAAAATGGGTTCTTAAACAGCACAATAGAAGGGTGTCTATCACCGCAGGACTGAGAAATGGAATTCCAACAAGAGTGTACATGCCCAAAATTGGAAGTCCAAAACAGCATGAGGTCAGTATCTTCTCCAATTGTCTTTCATCAGTCATTCCATAAGTCACTAAAGTCAACATCTCTATAGAATATCACAATAGAGTTACAATTCCCCAACACAGTTTCAGCATGACAATGCGTTGGTGCACAAAGCAAAGCTCCATGCAGACAATGTCGCTGATGAGGAGGATTTGACGGGAAAATCTCAATTGTCCCACACAGAGACCAGACCGCCACCCCCCCCCCCCACCCAAAGTCCACTAAGTGCATTTGAAGAACAGGAAACTCCTCAACATCCAGACCTCGGTGTCTGACCTGACTAATGCTCTTGTAGTTAAATGAATACCAATGTACTCAACAAGTACATCACTGGTGAGCGCTATACATACTTTTAACCATAGATCATACAGTCCCAACTACTAAACCCCACTGAAATGCCTTAGGAAATCAGGGACGCACCCCGATGCGGTGCCAGTAGGAGGACAGATCAGCATTCACTCTAGTCCTCCTCCATCTTTGATTTTTTTTTTCTTCCATTTTTTTTTAACCGCTGATGGTTTCTCGCCATTGATTTACCCCAGTATTTTCTCAGTGTGCCTATTCAGCATTTAGAGAGCGTCTCTGTAAACAAAACACTAACCATATTCAGTCCTCCCTCCCTCACGGCCTCCATCCATCCATCCCTTTATCCCCCCCCCTTCTCCATCCATCCCCCCTGGGACATCTTAGGCTCCATTAAGTGATTCCACTTTAGGCCAGGAGTGGCAGGGAATTAACATGGGCAAGCGCGGGATCATCTGCACAGTTTAAAAACAAATACTGAAAATAAATAAATGCATAAACCACACTAATATGAAAATCAATGCTGCAGGCGAGGCTAAAGAGCTCATGTGGGGAAAAGACCAATAAAGCAGGAACAGCAGCAGAAGGGCAATTCCAGCCTCTGCTGGGAAATACTTTAATTCATTCTCTCTCTCCCTCTCCCTCCCTCCATCTCTCTCTCTCTCTCTCTCTCTCTGTGGACAGCTTTAATGTTCTGCAGTATTTATGTGGACGCTTTATGTGAGCAGCAGGATAAAGCTGTTGAGTGTCCATATTGTGGCTGGCAGCAACGAATGAAAGAAGCAGCAAGGGAAAAAAAAATAGGGATGTACGACGATGATGCTCGTCACATGTTTCGCGCTTTTTTTTTTAACATTTTAAATTTTTTTACATCCTGTTCAGGTCAAATTTGAAAATAAACTCAACAACTGTACAGACGGTGAAAGCAAAAAAGGTGATGTTAGTGTCAGCTAATGGACTGTTGCGCTCAATTCAATACACATTAGTGTGCTAGCAATTTGACCAATATTAACCTTCTAACAAGTGGATACACATTAATATGCTACCTAAAAGAGAAATGTTAGCTATACTAGCAGAAATAATTATATATAAAGTAGAAAAAGCAAGAAGTAAAAGTAAGTTAGTCAGGGGTAAAGTCACAAGTGTGGGCGTAAAGTCGAAAGTAAGAGTACAAGTTGTTAATTCACTGTAACAACGCAAAAATATTAAATACGGGTGTAAAGTGATGGTGTGATGTCAAAAGTCGGCGTATTAAGTAGGTCTCCGGTGTAATATCATAAATTGGACTGTAAATGAGCAAAAGGGTGCGTATTAAAACAAGTGCTATATTCATATCTTAAGCTGAAAAATGTAACTGATGGTGTATAGTCATATGTCGGGGGAATTTGTAAATAAAGATAGAATGCATGTCAGGGGGAAAGTGTAAATAAGGGTGTAAAGTAACAAGTCAGATCGTAAAGTATTAAGTCTGGGGGTCATTTGATTCATTTTATATGAATATTTAAGCACATTTATGTGGTTTATGTGGTTAGAATTGTGTATAATATTACATTGTTTTTCATATATAGGAGTATAAACTTATAAGATATTCACCAAAATGACTGATTCTCCAAACAATATTTAAGATCAGTGAGCAAGCGAGGGGTGTTGTGTGAGAAATCGGCATGTTTCTGACGGATTGAGTGCACGATCGGTTATGATGCAGAGATCAGGGTGATTTGTTGCACGGTGAAAAAAACATGAGGGGTCTGAAGGTAAAGTTGCTCTCACCTCTGAATCTCAAACAGCTGCTAAGACTCTGTGTGTGTGTGTGAGAGAGAGTGGAGAGAGAGAGGAGAGAGAGAGAGAGAGAGAGAGAGAGAGAGAGAGAGAGAGAGAGAGAGAGAGAGAGAGAGAGAGAGAGAGAGAGAGAGAGAGAGAGATCCAGCCTGTAGCCTGGGTTTAACATGGTGCCATCCATCATGTACATTGAATTCCTCAGTATATACGGACACACACATCGACTAACACACAAACACACACACACACACACACACACACACACACACACACAAATAACCGTTTCTACAATGAGTATGTGACTTGGTGTTTCTGTTAATCACAAAGAGTGTGTATTGTAGAAAAAACAGTGTTGAGTTTCAGTGTTGTGTAATGAAGCTACATGTAATGAAGTTATTGTTCCCACTTTGAAGTCCTGATTGTTTTATATCCTCTTGCTATGCAACAACTTTGCCATTTAATTTGGATTTCTTCTAAACGTGACCATCATAACTCACATATTACAGCAATTATAAATGTTTTTATAAATGTCATTAAAATGCTCTTTGTTCTCTCTTTCTCGCTCTGTCAATTAACATTAAAACAAACCCGTAAACCTGTCAGAGCTGATGTCAGCTAAACGTTTTGTTAAACCTTCTATGGGTGACACAAGAAATTAATGTGTATTAAAAAACAACAAACAAACAAACAAAAACAAAGAAGCTGAAGCGATTGAGGATGGAGCTGCTACCTGTTGTGGTCTCCTTGATCCAGGATTACTGATAAATATAGCGCTACCATCAACTGATTCATTTTAATATTATTAAAATTATAATGGCAGCCCCCCCACACACACACGCACACACACACACACACACACACAAACAAACAATCAACAAATGAAAATAATCACCTTTATTCAATGGCTATATAAAAGCGGATTTGTGCAGATGAATAACTCGGACCTTGCTCCAGAAACTATATAATGGATTGAATAAATATAAAGAGGACCCCCAGAGTCAAAAGTGTGGAGCTAAACTCTAGAATATTAGATGTAAATAAACATGTAACAGATGTAAATGTTTTAAAGTGAAGTTTTTTCTTAAAGACAATAGTGATACTAATATCAGCAACCGTATAAAATTACACAATATTTCAATTAAAGTGCAGCTGTGATAGCAGTGGTGACAGTGTGATGTCAGTTGTATTTAAACTTATGGTAATCTGTGGCTGGGCGATATATCGAATATTAGTGATATATTGTAATAATTATGATAATGTAACATTTTAAAATATCATGAATATCGAATAGTCCAAATTCAAGCATACTTTCCCAAAAGAAATTTCCCAAATATTATGTTCCCTTATGAATTACAGCACAAGTTTTGTTTTGGTTTTTTTTTTGTTTTTTTTAACACATATGCAGTTGTGGAAAGAGAGATGATGGAGGGGATGATGAATTAGTCAGCAAAAAAATGCATAACGTGTTTTTTTTATGTTAATGCAAGCATACCAAGATTGAGATTATCAATATCAAATTGTATGTGAATCCTGAGATCGGAAATACGAGATCAATGTGAAGCAGTTTTGTATTTTGCTGTGCTCCAAAATTCAAGCTTGAATCTGATCTAAAGTAGAGCTGTAACGATTCCTCGAGTAACTCGATTACAATAATTAATCGAGGGAAATTAATGTGCCCCGATGGTTTCATGCAGTTCATTCAAGTCAATATGAACTAAAAATGATTACTGCGGTACCATCCACTAAACTATGCTATGGACAGGTAACAGTGGAGGCTGTAGAATGAAAAAGTGGAGAAATGTTTTGGACCACTTTAAACTAAAACAAAGAAAACACCATACAGTGTGGTTAACATTTATAAAGTAATTTGAAATATATTTTTCATATTTTTATTTATCGGCGGTGCAACGGGAAACAAAAACTCACGGTTACTTA
>JACRUU010000020.1:11932763-11990263 GCA_030449085.1 Kryptopterus vitreolus
ATCATTTATCTCAGAGGGTGACATTAATTCAGGTGTTGCAACCTTCTGACCAGTAGACCACACACACACACACCACACACCACACACACACACACACACACACACACACACACCACACACACACACATACATACACACATATACACACACATTAGAGAATGCTGCAGTGAATGATCAGAATGTTTTAACTTGTACTGAAAAGTATGTGTTGTGTGTGTGTGTGTGTGTGTGTGTGTGTGTGTGTGTGTGTGTGTGTGTGTGTGTGTGTGTGACCTGATCGTCTCTTGCTGGTACAAACAGCTCACTGCTGCTCCACCAAATGCCGTCCTGCGCTCTCCTCTCCTTCTCTCGGACGTTCCCTACATAACACACATGAAGATACACACACACCACACACCACACCACACACACACACACACACACACACACACACACACACACACACACACACACACACACACACACACACACACACACACACACACACACACACACAGAGACACACACAGAGACAATTGAAGGCAAAACTAAAAGCAGTATTATATCCGAGACACAACCTGGTGTAATTTTATTTTTGAACAAAAAACAGGAGCAGTGTGTGTATGTGTGTATGTGTGTGTGTGTGTGTGTGTGTGTGTATGTGTGTGCGAGTGCTTGTGCGCGCACACGCACGTTTCCCTGACAGGTGCATTGTGTGTGTATTCAATGACCAACACAGCAGTGAGTGAAAAAGCGTGCGGGCGAGCACTTTCCCTGAGCGAAGTGCACTCGCTGTGATTAAAACAGCGCCGCTGGTGACGCGCCCTCACTTTCTTCTCACTCGTATAACAAAAGAAGAGATGGAGAGCAGCTGCGCACTCATCCGTCTGTCCTCGTAAAGAAAGTGTGTGTAGTCAGAATGTGTTATATCACAGGGGGAAGGAGAAAAAAAAAAGAGACATCTCAGTTCACACAGAGGAGAAGAAGGGAAAAGAGAGAGTCAAAGACAGATAGGAATAATGCAAGAAATTATTTAAATAGAGGGAGAGCGAGACAAACAGTGAGACAGAAAAGAGCACATGGAAGAAATACGAAGAAAAAGAAAGACAACCAAGACAGGCAGAAGTTAACAATGAGAGAGAGAAGGATAGAGAGAGAGGGGGTGATGACACAAAGGTCATGAACGTCTAAATGAGAAATGTAATTATACTGCCCCCTACTGGATATACTACGTTTGTTCAGTGTGTGTGTGTGCGTGTTTTATTACCTTAAATCCGTCTGGATCGAGTGTGTGAACAGATGAAATGTACTCCTGCATGGCCTGCTCCTTATTCATATCACCCAACTGCTTCCATGCTTCCCTGAACTCACACACAAACACATTAGATTTAACGGCACTCGTTTTATTAACGCATAATTAGCGCATTACTACGTCAGTGATCTGCGCCTTCACTCTGCATTGTATTGGCGAATGAACGAGACCCAAACAAAACAAAAGTGCTTGGGAAGATACTTCAGATTGCCCTTCCCAGATAATTCCAGCATCTTTCCTCAGCCTCGCTTAGTGCTTGTAATGTTAGGATGAAATATAAAAGAGGTGATAGACGTGTGTTATTAACAAACAAAAGAAACGCAGGAATGTGCATCCACTCACGTTTCCTCATTTCCCCAAATTACGCCTACTAGCTGTGCATTCGCAACAGGCATGAGTGCCTCACTATATATATATATATATATATATATATTATATATATATATATATATATATATATATATATATATATATATATATATATACACATACATATACACATACATTACAACTGCCATGAGTTAACTCGTGATTAATCACACATTTTTATGTTCTCAATGTACCATAAATAAATAGTTTGTGTTTCTAGTACTGTAACTAATTGTAGCAGATGTTATAAATATACACATTTCATTCAATATAAAATTTAGAAAATTGAATTTCAATAAGATTTCTTTTTAATAAAATCATAAATCTTTGAGTATCAATTTCAAACTGGAAATTATCCTTTTCATATTCATTTCTTTTTCATTCAATGTACATTTTTTCAGTGATTGTTTTAATTGCTAAATATGGTACGTGGCTCCTTTAAAAATTCTGTTCCGGTTTTTGTTGCTTTCCATATAAACTGGTTTTGGTTCCATATAGTAATATACAGTTATATAGTGAGGAGCTCATACCTGTTGTTACATGAGCACCTAGTGGGCATAATTCGGGGTAATTTAGGAAGAGTGGGCAGATGCATCTCTGTTTTTTTTGTTAATAAATGGTTCAGAACACTCTTCTATATTCCATCTAACATTACATGCAGTAAGTGCGCATGAGGAAAGGTCAATGCTGAAATTATCTGGGAAGGACAACGACTGAAGTGTCCTATATAAAACTGCATGTATATAACTATATAATTACACCTAAATAAATAGATACATTTCAACAGTGTTCTGTGTTACTATGGAAACAGGAAAACATTATTGACATTGAAAAACACCGTGCCTCACCACTTCCTCTGACCCTCGAAATCAAAGAACCCTGGCTTGGGTGTGTTACATTTCCCCACTGTGGCCTGTCAAACACACACACACACACAAAATATTACACAATAACACATGATGATAGTCCTGTAACACACACACACACACAGAGTTCATGAACCAGATCACACACATACACACCTCAGGGGTAAATTGGATTCTCTGTTCCAGTGTGTGTGTGTGTGTGTATTTCCGACCATAATGATTGTTATGTGCTTTTTCAACATCACCATTCAACATCGCCAAACGATAGTGGATTGCACCGATACCTAGGTTGGATCGTACTGGCTGATCACTGATTAATCAACCAATAATTTTTAAAATGGATACAGCATTTACATTTTTTTTTTTAAACAGTACTAAATCATAAAAACATGCTAAATTAAACAAACATGTATATTCATTATATTAATTAATATACATGTTTAAAGGGGCACGGTGGCTTAGTGGTTAGCACGTTCGCCTCACACCGCCAGGATCCAGGTTCGATTCCCGTCTCGGCCATGTGTGTGTGGAGTTTGCATGTTCTCCCAGTGCCTCAGGGTTTTTTTTTCCGGGTTCTCCGGTTTCCCCCCCGGTCCAAAAACATGCATGGTAGGTTGGTACCTTGGAAAATTGTCCCTAGTGTAAGAATGTGAGTGTGTATGTCCTGCGATGGGTTGGCATTCCATCCAGGGTGTATCCTGCCTTAATGCCCATAGACGCCTGAGATAGGCACACCATAGGCACAGGCTCCCCGTGACCCGAGGGAAGATCGAATATAGCGGTAGAAGATGAATGAATGAATGAATATACAATTTTAATCTCCGTGCAGCACAGTTACTGATTCTCCTCTAGAGGGCGCTCTCATAAGGACAGTAGAAATTACTATCGGTACTGATACTTTCGGCGATTAAGCGACAAAAGCGATTAATCAGTTGACCTCTAATGAAAACCTCCACTATTATAGGAAGATCTTCCACTAGATTTTGGAGTGTGTTTGTGGAGATTCAGTCAGCCATAGGGGTTTTAATAAAGGATGAAGGTGAGGAGAGGCTCAGGTGCCACAATACTTTTGTCAATGTAGTGTGTGTGTGTGTGTGTGTGTGTGTGTAGAGATGTGTTGGTGTGTCTATAAAAGCACGTGAATGTATGTGTGTTTTGGTGAAGCTGTGAGGGGGTACGTATGTGTGTGTATAAATGTGTTGGTGTTTATGTAAAAGCACATGAATGTATGTGTGTTTTGGTGGGGGGGGGGGGGTGTGTGTGTGTGTGTGTGTGTGTGTGTGTGTGTGTGTGTGTGTGTGTGTGTGTGTAGAGAGATGTGTGTTGATGTGTCTGTAAAAGTGTGTGTGTGTGTGTTTTGGTGAAGCTGTGAGGGGGTATGTGTGTGTGTGTGTGTGTGTGTGTGTGTGTGTGTGTGTAGAAATATGTTCGTGTTTATGAAAAAGCACGTGTATATGTGTTTTGGTGTAGTTGTGCGTGTGTGTGTGTGTGTGTGTGTGTGTGTGTGTGTAAAAGCATGTGAGTGTATGTGTGTTTTTTAGTGTAGTTGTGAGGGCGTGTGTGTGTGTGTCTGTCTGTCTAAGCACATGAGTGTATGTGTGTTTTGGTGAAGTTCTGCGGGGGTACGTGTGTGTGTAGAGATGTGTTGATGTGTCTGTAAAAGTGTGTGTGTGTGTGTGTGTGTTTTGGTGAAGCTGTGAGGGGGTATGTGTGTGTGTGTGTGTGTGTAGAAATATGTTCGTGTTTATGAAAAAGCACGTGTATATGTGTTTTGGTGTGTGTGTGTGTGTGTCTGTCTAAGCACATGAGTGTATGTGTGTTTTGGTGAAGTTCTGCGGGGGTACGTGTGTGTGTGTGTGTGTGTGTGTGTGTGTGTGTGTGTGTGTGTTACCTGTTTGTACCTGGCGTACAGGTAAAGAAGCTCGTCCCTGCTCGCGGTCTGCGCGAGCTCGCGCACTCTCTCTGCGGCGCACTCAAAGTCGCGCTCGAGCTCATCTCCCTCCATCCCCGAGCCGCTACCGGACTCCACACTGCGCTCTTCCCCCGCCTCAGGCCTCCCCGAGTCGGATCCCCACCCTGCCGCCGAGTCGGGGGACGAGGACACGGACCGGGACGCCATTTTCTCCCTTGAAGGAGCTCTGTGTCGGGGGGAGAAGTTGAAGCGTGAACCCGGTGTAGTGTTTATACCGCGGCTTTCTCTCGCTGCTGCGCTTCTCCCACTCAAGTCCGACTTTCCCCCTGAGCTGTATCCCAAATCCCTATTTCTCCCCTACATAAGTGCACTTCACGAAATAGAGTGGGGGGGGGACTCCCCCTGAATTTGCAAAAGATGAATAATATGTGCTGTAACACTTCTCTGTAGATTTTTATATTAGGAAATAAACGAGTGTGCAAATGTTCGAGTAAACTCTTTAACCGTATTTAGTGCACTTATACAGGAAGTGCACAGTAGTTTGGTATGGGTCCCGCTACAGCGCGGCGCTAAGGATATTCCGGAAGAAAGCCGTTGCAACGAATAACAGTTCCGGATAAACAAACACATCGTGTGTCTATTGTGAGATCACGCTTTAAAAAATATAATTCCATATTTTTTATGTTTATTATCAGCGCCTGTGTGTTTTTTATGGACTTTAGAAACTTAATAATGTATGTGTATAATGTATGTGAACTGTTTTAATATTTACTTTATAAATGTTTTGCCACTGGGATCAGAATTTATTTTATTTTTATTTTATTTTACAATAATGAGAGTTTTTTGTTTCAATTATTGTCGATTTACTAATTGGGTTTTAAACATGATTTTAAAAAACCCACATGAAAAAATTATTTGATTAACGATCAATGTTATTTGTTTGTTTGTTTGTGGCTGCTTCTTCGGCAACTTTGCGCCTGTGCAGTGTTTAAAAGTCAACCACGGGGCTACAAGGTCACCCCCCCCCCTTTATTTAATTTCATATAAATGGAAAACTTTAAAAACACATTTCAAATTGTTGGGTAATTTTTCAAATGTTCTAAAAAGTAGATTTTGAGTGTTTGTTTGTTGAATGTATTTGTTTGTTCATCTTTAATCTTCTAATCTTTATTTCTAAGCTCTTTTACTTTCAGAGACATGTGTACACATCAAGTAGGGGGTCTGACCTCAGCCACCATTTCATCCTAAACATGCAATGTTTAATGGCAATGCAATGTTACACACACACACACACACACACACACACACACACACACACACCAGGTAGGCCATTCATTACACATGATCCATGTTAAAAAAAAACACTAGAAACCCCTGACTCACATGTTTCCAGACTACACTAAATGTGCTCTTATCTCTTTTACCGTTAAGTACAGCATTTTGTCAACAAGAGGCAAGTCTCCTAACAACTGCTCTCCTGTTCTCTGTCTTAAAGAATTGTGCTAGAGCCTGAAAAATACCCGAAAATATTACATATTAATATCTAATTGGTTAGCACGTTCGCCTCAACCCCCTCCAGGGTCGGGGGTTCGATTCCCGCCTCCACCATGTGTGTGTGGAGTTTGCATGTTCTCCCAATGCCTCGTTTTTTTTCTCCGGGTTCTCCGGTTTCCTCCCCGAGTCCAAACACATGCACGGTTGATTGATTGGCACCTTGGAAATTTGTCCCTAGTGTATGAATGTGTGTGTGTGTGTGCCCTGCGATGGGTTGGCATTCCATACAGGGTGTATCCTGCCTTGATGCCCTAAGACGCCTGAGATAGGCACAGGCACTAAATGGGCACTTATCTCTTTTACTGTTAAGTACAGCATTTTGTCAACATGGTGAAAGTTCTGTTAGTCAAGGTGTATTATATGAAACGGTAATGACAAACTACTCTACTAAAGCAATGTAGCCTGTAAGCATGTCACAGGAGGCCCAAAACTGTAGCAGACGGTTCAACTTTAATGTTATATAAATACATTTGTCATTATATTTCTTTATGTTAAAACAAAATCCCATCCCTATAAATCCTAATGGCCTAATAATCTGAGGAAATAAAATTAAAGATGAATTTAAAATAAATAAATAAATGTAAATAAAACTGAAGTTTAATAGTGACTAATATGTAGGGTAGAAATGAAGTAAAATAATGGAAAACATTTCAAGTAAAAAAAAAAAAAAAAAGAAAGTTCTGGATATTAATGAAACCTTGAAAAGAGGCCATTATTTTCATTTCATTTTTCTTGATTTGCTTGTCATGTCAGTGCACCATTTTCTGTCCCGGATCTGTCATTACTTTGTGTATGTGTGCATGTGTGTGTGTGTGTGTGTGCACGCTATGCCATAATGAGGTCAAAACCCTTTTGTAATGAGTATCCTAAACATCATAAATCCTTTCTCCACGTTCTCAGTGAACTCTGTACTCAATACAACATATGTGACGAAGTTTATGTCCTTATTGTTTGCTTTTCATACTCACAGCACTACAAAAGAACCCGTACTCCACTTACATTCTCACCGAAACAGGGAGATTCGATATCATTTTATTTGACTTTGAACAATGAAATCTTGTCCTAAAGACGCCTTCCAGCAGCTTTTCATCATTGCTGAGGTTTTAACCCTTTATGGTTAAACTTGGTTTTGACCTTTATGTTGTTCTTATGAAGCCATGCTCAGCTCAGATTGAAGAGAACTTCATCTAGAAGGATACGCTTGTGCTCTCACCACTGTGGTGGGCTACGCGCCTCTGAAATGCAGCACAGAAAAGTGATAATAAATAATGACATAAAATTAAATATGGCAAATGAACATGCAGTGAAGTAAAAGTTTCAGATACAGACAAAATGGATTTAAAATGCACCACCAACTGTCAAATGCACCACCAAAATGCACCACCACATGTCAAAAAGTTTACAAACACCCTAGATGTTTTTCTATGCAACACTAGGTATTTAAACGATATGACCAAAACAATTATATACATATACAAATGTAAAATTTTATTTTCATTAGAAAATATCCTATTTTAGCATGAATAACAGCTTTGCTCACACACACACACACACACACACACACACTCTTGGCATCTGGATAGTTTCTACAAAACCTACAACTGAAATGACTCAAACTGAAGGGGTGAGTCAAGTCTCCTAACAACTGCTCTCCTGTTCTCTGTCTTAGAGAATTGTGTCAGAGCCTGAAAAATACCCGAAAATATTACATTTTAATAGTTAATCGGTTAGCACGTTCGTCTCAACACCTCCCGGGGCGGGGGTTCAATTCCCGCCTCCACCATGTGTGTGTGGAGTTTTTGCATGTTCTCCCCGTGCCTCAGGGGGTTTTTCTCCGGGTTCTCCGCTTTCCTCCCCGGGTCCGAAAACATGCACGGTTGATTGATTGGCAGCTTGGAAAATTGTCCCTAGTGTCTGAATGAGTGTATGAATGTGTGTGTGTGTGTGTGTGTGTGTGTGTGTGTGATGGGTTGGCATTCTATCCAGGGTGTGTCCTGCCTTAATGCCCATAGACGCCTGAGATAGGCCCAGACTCCCCGTGACCCGAGACATAAGTCGGGTAGAAGATGAATGAAATGAATGAATGAATAGCTAATCGTTAATAGGTTGCAGTTACATTGTATTCTAATTTTGGTGCTTGAATATGACATTTAGCACATAAACACCAAATGTTTTCTACGTATTCAATATCTCGGTGTGATCATAATTATTGTACGTAAACGAGCGTACAATACACACACACACACACACACACACACACACACACACACACACACACACACACACACGAACGTCCTTCAAATGTGTACAAATTATATTTAATAAAGCACCGATTTACATTTGCTAAGCATGAGGTGTGGGGCTTTTCTCGTCGCGTGGGGGCGACAAGAGCGCGAGCAAAACAACCGACCGGTTTATATTTGGCACGCGCTCAGACTCGTGCATACGCAGTTTAATGGTGGAGAGGAGAGAGAGAGAGAGAGAGAGCGAGCGAGAGAGCGAGAGAGAGAGAGAGAGAGAGAGAGAGAGATGCAATTCACATGCACTCGCACACACACACACACACACACAAGCGCGCGCGCATGCGGCTTTGCAGGCGCGATACCGCCGTCGCGCAGTCTGTACCGTCGGGTGCGCGAGATCGACTTCACCCTCAACTTTCACGCGTCGAAAGAAGAGAAAAGCGTAAATGAAAGAGGGAACGAGGGAATGAAAGAGTTGAAACCGAGAGGATTAGCACGCGAGCCAGCAAACCGGAAGCCGAAGGACCGAAACCACAGATTGAGATAGTTGATTTATTATTTATTATTATTGTTTTGTTGTTGTTGTTGTTGTTGTTGGTGTTTATTCCCGGGACAGAATGAAGTTCGCGGAGCACCTTTCCGCTCACATCACCCCCGAATGGAGGAAACAGTACATCCAGTACGAGGTGAGAGACCGGACACGCACGCGCATTTCCTAACTCGCGACCGACCTGGACACCGCGCACGCGAGCCCCGACTGCGCGTCCCGAGAAGTGCGCTCGCTGTCGTGCGCGTGTTCTGTGGCGCGTTGCATGTCGAAACGGCGCAGCGCGGTCATGGAGAGTTCATAACGCATTCATGTAACGTATTGTAGTCACATACATTCTATACAATCTAAATCATTAGATAGTAAACAGCTTGTTTAGTGAGTTAATGAGGGAGTTCGGTAATGAGGTAGCTAGTTGAGGTGGGGTAATAATAAGGTAGAGTTATAATGAGGTAAAGCTTGTATTTGGTAGTGAGGCGTCCACAAGGGAAGAAGTGAGCTATTGAGGTAGGAGCAGTGAGTAACGAGGTACTTGTGATAGAGAGGTAATGAGATAATGAGGTAGTTCGGTAATGAGGTAGCTAGTTGAGGTGGGGTAATAATAAGGTAGGGTTATAATGAGGTAAAGCTTGTATTTGGTAATGAGGCGTCCACAAGGGAGGAAGTGAGGTATTCGAGGTATGGGCAGTGAGTAACGAGGTAGTTGTGATAGAGAGGTAATGAGGTAAAGAGGTAGGAGTAATGAGGTAGTTCGTTAATGAGGCACAGCAGTGAGAAGGAAATGGAGTATTGAGGTGATTTAGAGGTTCTGAAGAGGATATGTGATGAGGTAGATTTTAGCAAAGTATGTAGGTAAGGAGGTAGATTTGTAACGAGGCAGGCATATTTAATGAGGTAGTTAGTTAACGAAGGTCGTGAGGCAGGGAATTTATGTGATAGTTAGATTACGAGGTAACACGGAGACCCAGTGACTGTAAACACTAGTGTAAACACTAGTGTTTGCAGTAGAAGTGCGCAGGTTCGTGAAGGATTTAACCAGCCATGGTTTATAGCACCCGTATGATGTTTACGTGTTGTGTAGTTTAGTGATTTATTTGTGAAAGTTTTGTATATTGTGTGGAAAAGCTGTGAATAAACCCACAGAAACATGTTCATGAAGGTTAGTGTTAATATGTCATATTATTACTTAAGATAAAGGGATAACTTTAAGACATGCTTTAAAATATACAATGTAAATGTATTAAGGCAAAAAACATATAATATATAGATAATATATGTTTATGATTCACAAAATGAAGTGTATAATATGTACAGTCAATCGTATTAACTGTACACAATTCAAATAATGTTCAAATAAAATAGTATAGATCTTATATCACATGTAATTTGGAATATAGAAATATATATATCGACATTCTTTCATGTGTGTGTGTGTGTGTATGTGTGTGTGTGTTTTTAATATAAACAATATGAATCATGCAGGTGTGTGTAAAAAAAAAACACCACTGAGTCATGCATGTTATTCTTTCTCTTCTAAAAAACAGAAAAAAAATTGAACAAAAGAATGTGTATTTTATATATTATATATATATATATATATATATATATATATATATATATATACATACATATAACTGAAAATGAAATGAATAAAGGAGAAACATAGCAGTACGATAAATAATGATAAATATTTTAAAAATCAAAATAATTACTTAAAAAAATAAATTCCAATTTTTTTGTGCATTTTATAAAAAAAAAACAGAAAAAAACAACAACAATGGAACAGCAAACAGTCTCCTGCGGCATCACTCCTAAAGAACCTGTTCTAAGCGCATAAATATATGCCGTAGTTGTGTTTATGTAAAAATACATGTAAATAAACATGTATTGTGTTTTACTTTGGAGTAAGGTAATCAGTTGCGATCCATTTTATGATACATGTAAATATATTGGCACCCCCTTTTTCATTTTATTGATATGTTTGTGTTACATTAGTTGTAGTATATAAACTATACAATAAAGTATACAAAAAATATCCACAACAAAGTATTAAATTATAGAGTTTTATTGTAGAATTACATAGAAATACACACACAAAAAGTATATATATGTGTGTGTATGTGTGTGTGTGTGTATGCATGTACGTATGAATGTATGTATATATACATAATGATCTGTAAGTGTTGCTGTATATTGCTGTAAATTGAGGTGTGGAAAAATGAATCAAGTCTTGTTTGCGTTTAATCGATAAACGTTTTAGCACCACCGTGTTTAAGGCAATAAAATCCGTCATCGTTTTAGTCCTGAAGAACAATGTCCTTGTTCATGCTCCCCCTCTCTCTCTCTCTCGCTCTCTCTCTCAGATTAATAAAGGGATAAAAATCAAGTAAAAATTATAGTTTTTGACATTTTCATTTTCTTGTTTCGTCTTAATTTATTTCATCAATAATTTTGTTTTCTCGCCGTTTGTTCTTTCTTGCCGTCCCCCCCTTCATCCTGTTTTTTTTCTTTCTTGGCTTTCGGGTGCCTTCGTGTAACAAAGAGAATAGCTTAGGGATGTTTTTTTTTATCTCCCTTTAGGACAGACAGTAATCATAATCATAGTAATAATAATAATAATAATAATAATACATATATTGTCAGATTATTTAACAATCTCTTTTTTTAATCAAATAAAAAATAAAATGAATATTTAAAATAATAATAATAAATAAGTGCTTAACAATACGTGATGAAATGATGATGAGGATAATAATAATGTTTTTATTGGGCTTAGCACAAACCTGTCAGTAATTCTTGTTTACGTTCTGTTGATTTTGTATATTTGATTTTCATTCTGCTTTTGGTCGAGTGAGAGCAGTTGAGCGAAGCGGACTTGTGGTTGTAGAATTTGTGGTAGGCGGAGCAAGGAGCTGTGTTAAAAACAAAACGGGAGGAGCAAAGTAATGTCATTTACAGCATTTAGCAGATGCTATTATCCACGATGACTTAGTGTTGTCTGATTCACCCGACTGATCAGTTAAGGGCCTCGCTCAAGGGCCCGGTTTAGTGGTGGTGGGATTTTCATCTCACAGTCTTCTGATCAGACCACCTTAACCACTGACCAACCCTTTCTCAGTAGGATCATAGTAAGATGAATGGAGAGATGTGGTAGATCACAGTGAAATAGTTATGAAAGTGGAAAATGTTAAGGTACAAAGTTAACGTAAGAGAATGCAGAATTTAAAACATGCAACAGTGGGTGGAGTTTAGAGGTGTTGTACCACACATGGTGGGAGGAGCTAAAAGAGCGTCATGGAATTCATTGTTGGCCAATCTGGGTGGTTGGTGTTAAGTGGTGCAGTGGAATGCATGGTAATTTGAGACATGTGGTAGCAGGTGGATTTAGGAAATGTGGTGGAGTGCATGGTGGTGAAGGTGAGTGGTGTGGTAGACAACATAAAACGGTGTGATTGAAGACATAGGACTTAATTGTGATAGGAGATAAAGTGGGATCAAAAGGGTGGAGCTAACAGGTGTGGTGGGTGGAGCTAACAGGTGTGGTGGGCGGAGATAACAGGTGTGGTGGGTGGAGATAACAGGGCATAGAGCAAAGCAATATGCATATTATTCACATATTGTTTTTTTTTTTTTACAAATCTGTCAACATAAATGTGGCAGTATGTATTTTTTTATGATTTTTTTTTTAAATCATCTAATTCACAAACAAGAATAAAGCTGTAAAAACAAACAAATAAACAAAAATATATACAAGTATATAACATTAGATATAATGAAATGATTTTATTGCATTACATAATTTAGAAATCAGCAGAAATCTGATGTCACATCTACAGTTTCAGTCTGTTCCGTGATTAAAATGTATGGAGACCTGCTGCCCTACACACACACACACACACACACACACACACACACACACACACACACAAACACACACACACAGACACACTCTCCTGCTGGGACTACATCTGCTCTCGGCCTGGCTGACCGTATGGATCCAGCCAAATCCCTGAACAATACACACACACACACACACACACACACTCAAACACACACACGCAGAAATACACACACTGCTGCACCTGTAGGCTGTCTTTAGGACGAGGAAGAAAAAAATACATGTTGCCTTTGTGTGTATGTTGCTGCGGCGGCCATTTTGATGAATCGCTTGTCATGAATATTTAGAACGACAATTATAAAAGAAATAAATGAATAATAATCAAAATATTTAATCATTTTATTAGTAGTAGTAGTGATATTGATAACTATGTAAGTATCACTACTACTACTAATAGAAGAATTGAATTTTTTTTATTATGATTTATGTACATTAATGCATTCTGGCTCGCCACAATATAATGTTTTTATTGATAATGAAGGCCTGTGAGGTATTATATCGTGTAAACATAATTGCATGTATTTAATCTTATATACTAACCCTAACTCTAACCCATCATAATCGCATCATTAGTGAAAACATTTCGTCTACTAATTTCATTTCCATTTTGCTGTATTTAAGATTCAGCGCAATTCTTAGTGCTATCTATCTGTCTGTCTGTCTGTCTGTCTGTCTGTCTGTCTGTCTGTCTGTCTGTCTATCTATCTATCTGTCAAACTGCCTGTCTGTTTATCCATCCATCCATTCACCAATCATCAATCCATCCTCCAATAAATCCATTCAGAATCCACCCATCAATTTATCAGATACACATACATCCTCATTTTTCTAGCCATTTTCTAGGTCATCTGTCTGACCCTCCATCCATCCATCCATCCATCCATCCATCAATCAGTTTATCCTTCTAGACATCAGTGGACCCATCTTCACCTGTATCTATTACACATCTATCTATCTATTACATCTATCTATCTATCTATCTATGATGTTTGATTTTGGGTGGTTGCTCATTGGTTGCAAACTTTGTTGTTTATCATAGAAAGTAAATTGAGAATATTAATGTGACATTTTAATTGTACTGTCCAGTCCTGCAGTTTGTACAAATTATTATAAATAACTCTATAATCTATAAGAAGTGTAGAAAATATATGTTTTGTAGTTCGGGTATTTTCAACGACAATTTATTAAATTAAAAATGTAATAGAAAAATATATCACATTATTTTCAATGTCTCAAGAATTAAGTGTTTTGAAAAACAATTAAAAAAATATAAATCATCCCCATTTATATTATTATTATTATTATTATTATTATTGTTGGTAGTATTAGTAGTAGTAGTTGTTGTTATTGTCTGTAGTTTAAATAAATAATTTTTTTAGTTTTTACTTTTAACCACAGTTGATTGCTGGCACCTCATCTCTCACACACACACACACACACACACACACACACACACACACACACGCACACACACACACACACACACACACACACACACACACACATAATATAGGCATCATAGTAGATCAGATAAACACTAATTCTCAGTGTAGATCAGAGGAGTAGATATCAGATTTATATAGGAGTGAAAAGCTTTGTGGAGGAATGAATAGAGAAGCGTGTAAAAGAGTGGTGGGCTGGAGGATTGTATAGAGAGATGGATGGAGGAGAGGAATAGCGGATTGTATAGAGAGATGGATGGATTGTATAGAGAGATGGATAGAGGAGGAGGAGAGCAGAGGTAGAGGAATAGAGGATTGTATAGAGAGATGGATGGAGGAGAGTAATAGAGGATTGTATAGAGAGATGGATGGAGGAGAGCAATAGAGGAATAAAGGAATGTATAGAGAGATGGATGGAGAGATGGTGGAATGAATAGTGAGGTAAATGCATGAGGAATGGAGGAATTAACAGGGAGATGAATGGGGGAGTAAATAGAGTGATGGAGGAATTCATAGAGAGATGGATGGATGGATGGAGGTACAGGAATTAACGGAGGAGTAAATGGAGCGATGGAAAAATGAATAGAAAGACAAATGAAGGAGTAAAGGAATTGAGATGGAGAAGGATGGAGTTAAATGAATAAAAAGGATAAATGGAGGAGTAACGGACGGATGGAGGAATCAATACAGGGATGGATGGATGGCTATAAATATGGGTGTTGAAGTAAATGGAGGTATATGGAAATGAACTGATATAGCTAGAGGTGTATAAATAGAGGAAAAATTGGAATAAAGAGAAAGACAAAGGAATAAACAGATGTGTTTCAGTCTGTAGATGGAGGACAAGGAAGAGAGAAAAAAATAGAACAATATTGTTAAGGTAAATAAATTGAACCAATATGCAGACAGAGAGTTATAAACACACACACACACACACACACACACACACACACACACACACACACACACACACAACACACAACACACACAACACACACAACACACAACACACATACACACACAAAATAAATCCACAGGAGTGTCTTCATGGAGTTATTCAACACATTATCATACATCGCAGCACTGCTGAATTCTGATTGGTCAGGAGGATTTGTATTCATTCTCTACAAATGAATGAGTGTGATGATCAGTAACCATAGACAGTAACCATGTGACCAATTTCAACCAATGGAGAGCTGCATTTGATGCATCAGGATGGAGCTTACTCTGTACACATCTATTAACATCTATTAAACATCTATTATCGCATTACAGTTTGTTTAACGTTCAGAAAAGAACATTTTTGTCAAAGTCTGTCAAAGTGGGCGGGGTCTATACTCGATCACGTGACGTCAGTACGGTTGTTGTATACTTCGATTGCTCTTAACACTTAAAGATGTGTGTGTTTTTGTGTTGTAGGCATTCAAAGAGATGCTGTACGCAGCGCAGGATCAGGCTCCGTCTATAGAGGGTAAGAATAAAGAATGAAGAAGAGCTCAAATGAAAGACATACACACACACACACGCACACACACAGATGCACACTAAAACATACACCAACAAATACACAGTAACTAAAACGTACACATACACAGACTTTTGCACGCATAAGGACAAACACACACTCTCACCCTGTGGCCCAGAATAACACACTATTAATAGAGAGCAACTCAGAAATGCTGGGACTTACACTGCAGACACACACACACATACACACACACACACACACACACACACACGGGGGGGGGGGAACACACACACATGGTACACATGGATGGGGGATCGGAGAGTTCATGGTTGCATGTTGGCATCAAAAATGGCAAAAATGCTAACGAAGTGTTTATTAGAAATGTTAATGTGGTTAATAATTCATTACACTTCGCTAATACCTGCTGTGTGTGTGTGTGTGTGTGTGTGTGCGCACTTTTTACAGTAACTTGTTTTAAATTAGGTCTCTCGCCAAAAACAATGTGGTATGTGAGGGTCTGTCCGTTTGTCCGTATCTTGGTTGGGGACGGACGGAGTTTGGTGGAGTTTGTGGAAGAAGTGAAAAGATGATGAACAGATAAAGGAATCGGTATATGGAGTGATCTCTCTATCAAAGGGAGATAGAGAGATGAACAAAGAGATAGAGGCATGAGCATGGGCCTGGATAGAGAAAAGGGTTGCTGGATGGAGGAATATATGGATAGAGAGATGGATGGGGGAAGGGGCTGAGAGATTGATGGATGAATAAATGAATAGAAGGGAGGATGGATGGAGGGATGAAACAATCAAAATGGAGAAAAGTGATGTGTGGTGAAGTAAATGGAAGGATGGAGGAATGGATAGAGAGATAGACTGAGGAATGCCTGGATGGATGGATGGATGGATGAATGGATAGATATGACCAGTGGAGTAAATAGATGATAGAGGAATGAAAGGATGATTTATCTGATTTTGTTCCTCAGCAGACACATATTATTTATTTATTGACTGCTCTGTTTGTTGATTGAGGGACAGAGACGGAGAGGTGGAGCAAAAGATCAGGGGATAGAGGGATGAGCGAAAAAGGAATAAAGTAACAGAGTGAAAGCCTGCAGTAGCTCAGATATTTACTCCCACAAGCCGCTGATATGATTTGTGGCTCAGTGCATTGGATCTGTACAGATCAGATTATCCCTTTAAATCAGACTCAATCAGCTCAGGTTCGATCCACCTGTCTATCTTCCTGCCTGTCTATCTGCTCTGTGGAAATCAGTTCATCCAATAACCTGGGAGTCTCTTTATCAGGCGTCCCTGCCAACCTCTGTCTGTCTGTCTGTCTGTCTATTTATCTCTCTGTCTGTTGAGCTACCTGTCTGCCTGCCTGCCTGTCTATCTGCTCTATAAAGATTATTTTATCCGGTTAACTCAATCAGCCTGGAGTCTCATTACTACCAGTGTCTAATGTCTACCTGTCTATCAGTTCACCTGTCTGTCTACTTGTCTGTATGTCTGTTTCCATATATGCATACCTGTCTGTCTATTCACTTGCCTGTCTATCTGTCTGCCTGTTTGTTTGTTTGTCTGTCTGTCTGACCGTCAGTTCAGATATTTCTCTTCCTTTTTGTCTGTCTGTTCACATATCTGTCTAACTGACTTTCTAGCTGTTAACAAATCTGCTTACCTGTCTGTCTCTCTGTCTGTCAGTCTCTTTGACTGTGTCGGACTGTTCACATATTTCTCTTCATTTTTGTCTGTCTGTTCACCTGCCTGTCTCTCTGTCTATCTGTTTACCTATCTGTCTAACTGTCCGTCTCTCTGTCTATCTGTCTACCTATCTGTTTATCTGTCTTACTGTCTCTTCACATATTTCTCTTTCTTTTTGTCTGTCTGGTTACCTATCTGGCTACCTCCATATTTACCTGTCTGTCTGTTCACATGTCTACATGTCTGTCTGTACATTTACATATGGGTCTACCTGTTTGTCTGTACTGTTCCTCTTTTCACACATCCGTCTCTCTGTCTGTCTGTCTTTTCACCATCTGTCCATCTATTCACCTATCTCCCTACCTGCCTGTATGTCTTTCTATTTGCATACATGTCTGTCTGATTGCTTTTATCATGTCTTTATATTTGTTTGTCTTCCCGTCTTTCTGTCCACCTGTCTTCCCACCTGTTTTACCTGTCCATGCGAGATTAGAATGGAATTCAACCAGTTATCTTTCTCACTGGCCACCTGTCTTTCTGGCTGCCAGTGTACACAAACAGGATGTGTCTCACTATCATGGAGAGAGAGACAGATAGAGAGAGAGAGAGAGAGAGAGAGAGAGAAAGAGATGAAGAATGAAACTAAACACTGACAGGATGTTGGAGTTACTCCTCCTCACTCGTTAAAAGCTTGCCTCACACACTCGTCCTCTTCCACTCTTCCTCTCCTACACTCTTCTTCTCCTTTCATCTGCATATCCTCTTTGATTTTTCCCTTTTCTCTTTTTTTTCCTTCTATTCTCATTTTTTCCAGTCTTCTTTCTTTCCTCTTCTCCCTATATGTTTTTTTTGTTGTTTCTACATTTTTTTTTCCATGTATGTCCTTTGTCTGTCCTTCTCACTCTCTCTTCTACTCTCGTCATCCCTCTCTCCCTCTCTCTCTCTCTCTCACAGTCTCTGTGTTCCGCAGATTGCACTCGTTCTGCGCCTGCAGGAATCTCAGAGTTTAATAAAAGCTCCGAGGAGCTGGCGATCAAAAGATCAAACACGAGCTTTCTCATAACGAGGCGGCCGAGTGCAAAAGTTTGTGCGCCCCCTCAAGACAAGATCAACCAAATCATTGCGCCGAAAAACAGCCAGGCGTGCAGCATGTCGGATTTCTCTCGGTTTAGTTCTACATGATGTTGTTGTTTTTTTATTAATAATTTACCTACAACAATCTCAACAGTGTCATCTTTGCCGTGAGAGAAGTTTCTGGTGTCGATTTTCTGGTGGAAATTTCTGGTGGAGTTTCAGGTTTAAATGATTAAACTCCTTTCGTGTGCGCTTTACACTTTTGCGGTTGCCAGATTTTTCTTGAGTAGAAGCGTCTTTATTTCCCCTGAAAACCCGAGGAAAATAGAAGAAAATGTTTACTAGAAAACAGATGATGACATCCACCTGGATGATTATTCAAACGAATAGAGCACAACACATGCGTACTTGTAAACAAGCTCAAGTCGGTACTTACTGAACGCACCTCTGAATACAGAAATCTTTTGGGGAGTGTGTGTGTGTGTGTGTGTGTGTGTGAACCCTGAGGTCAGGGTTTACCAGCTATGCTCTTCCCCCACCTGCTGCATTATTAATAGTCACAGCCCCCACAATCCAACACACACACACACACACACACACACACACACACACAAATTCACACTAATTAAAATAAAGGAGGAGGAGGCCATGATTAGAACAACTACACACACATGCCACAGCAACCCTTTCAGCTCATGGATATGTGTGTGTGTGTGTGTGTGTGTGTGTGTGTGGGTGTGTCCGACTCAAATAAACACACAGACAGTCAGGCTGCGAGAGGAGGATTGCCCTCCATCCATTATTCATCTGTCAATTACATCCAGGCTGAGTGCAGTGTGCGTGCGTATGTGTGTGTGTGCGTGTGTGTGTGTGTGTGTGTGTGTGTGTGTGTGTGTGTGCTTGTGTGTGAGGAAGAAAAGGCCAACTGCAGGGCAGCAGTGGTTTTGTGAACAGGAGTGCAGGTGATTTATAAGATATCCTATAATCTTTTTTTCTCTGCGGAAACAGGAAGTCCAGGTCCACACAAAATCCGCAAGCGTTTTTCATAAACCCGTGTAGGACAGACACCACTGCGCTATCACACACACTCGGCCTGAGAAATAAAAAATAAAAAAAAACTCAAATCTAATGTTGCAAACCAGAGTAGATTGGTTCATGTGATTATTTAAGCTCTTATATACCATGTGTTATATTTGTATGATAATTCAATATTTTATGAATAAAATACAAACTAATATGAATTGAATATGTTTATAGGCTGACTTTCGGCAAGGATTAGCATGAGAAGCTTTCAGTATGTTGTCTCTCTCTCGCTCTCTCCCTCACACACACACACACACACACACACATACATACACACACACACACACACACACATATACCTATCTACAAATGAGCTCATTTACATTTTTAAAGTATATTGAAAGTAAACCACCATCAGTAAATTAGTCGTAGTGAGTGGATAAATAGAGAGAGACCGTCAGATGGATGATTAGTCAGGTGCATTCATTGTGTAATTGACAGACAAAGAGGTGGATAGATGTATAGATTGCTGAGTACAGGGATAAGTGGTCAGAAGGATGGATGGAAGGTTGTATGAATGTTCAGAGTGGTGTTGGCTGATGGTTGGATGAATGGATGGATGGATGGAGGGTCAGACAGATGACCAGATGATGGCTAGCAAAGTGAGGATGCATGGATATACTGTAAATTGATAGATGGATGCTGAATATATAGCACATTAATGATTAGATTGATTGGTGGATGGATAAATGATTGGTTAATGTATGTAAGGATGGATGGATAAACAGACAGACAGGTTAATAGATGGATGGATGGATTAATTGATGGTGTAATAGATACATGTGAGGATGGCTCAATGGATGGCTAGACAGATTAATTAAGGGATGGATGGATGGGGGGGTCAGACAGATGACCAGACAATGGCTAGAAAAGAGGATGTAGGTGTATCTGATAAATTGATGGATGGATGGGTGGATGATTGGTCAATGGATGGATGGATGGATGGTTGTATAAACAGACAGACAGGTTAATAGATAGATGGATGGATGGAGATGGATTAATTGATGGTGTAATAGATACATGTGAGGATGGATCAACTAATGGCTAGACAGATAAACTAATGGATGGATGGATGGAGGGTCAGACAGATGACCAGACGATGGCTAGAAAAGAGTATGTATGTGTATCTGATAAATTGATGGGTGGATGCTGAGTAAATTGATTGGTGGATGGATGGATGGATGATTGGTGAATGTATGGATGGATGGATGGATAAATAGACAGACAGTTTGGCAGATAGATAGATAGATAGACAGATAGATAGATAGAAAGGGATGGATTAATTGATGTAATAGATACATGGATCAGTTGATGGCTAGAAAGATAAACTGATGGATGGGTGAATGGATTGATTGATTGATTGATTGATTGATTGATTGAGTCTAACAGGTGGACAGAAATAGGCTGTTGATGAAGGATGGATATATGGATGTATACATTTATGTATAAAAAAAGGATGGATGTTAGATGAATAGAGATATACTGGTTAGACAAATAGCCACATCATGAATGAACGGTTCGATGAATGTTAGTATGGATGAACAGATTGCTTAGAGAGCAGAGAGAGTGTCCTGTAATGTGTGTTTCTCTCTGTGTGTGTGTGTGTGTGTGTGTGTGAAAAAGAACACCACCCGTGTGGGTCTATAGGAGGTGGCAGCTCTAACATATGTTCAGTTATTTAATGTGTTACATGTTAAAATCGCGCACAGTGCTGCCAGGTCCGTGTTGCATTAGTGTGTGTTCTTGTGTGTTGTGCTGCGTTAGTGTAAACAGGACAACACTAATTTAAATTCTTCACCTAAATGCCTTGTCGTGATATCAGTCTTTGTTACACACATCATAGAGGGATTGATAGGTGTCAACCTTGCACAAAATCATACATGTGACACCGAGACCAAATTAGAGCTTGTCCCTTTTTTTTGTCCTGAATATTGGACGATTTAAAATCACCTTGACCTGCTTCCTTTGTCGCAGCGGCTCGTTCTCGATTAGAACAGAATAATAATCAGATATATTTTGCTGTAAGGGTTGAAATAATCCCACTGCCTGTGAGAGCTGTAGCAGGTGGGCATGAAATTGAGTTTAACCTCCTGGGGTGTGCTGTGTGAGTGTGTGTGTGTGTGTGTGTGTGTGTGTGTGTGTGTGTGTGTACAGTGTGGGTGGGTGTGTGTGTGTGGTGTGTGTGTGTGTGTGTGTGGGGGGGGGGGGGGGGGTCTCTGGAGCTTTAGCGTAGCCTCAGGCTATGCTGTAAAAGAACACACCATGTTGACATTGACAGTGATTGGCCTATGGTCCACAAAGTGGGCGGAGTCAAAAGCAGTTAAAAGGCACTGTAGAAGTGAAAAAATATATATATTTTATATATATAATATATATTATATATATATATATATATATATGTATATATGTATGTAATATATATATATATATATATATATATATATATACATACACATGCACATACATATATATATATATGTGTGTGTGTGTGTGTGTGTGTGTGTGTGTGTGTGTGTGTGTGTGTGTGTGTGTGTGTGTGTAAATTGAATAGAGTAGAGTGAATTTGCGTTAATGCGTTAATTGTGACATTATATATATATATATATATATATATATATATATATATATATATATATATATGTTTGTTTGTTTGTTTATTTATTTATTTGCACTACACACACTCACACACATACACTCACTCACAAATTCTGGTTTCATGTGTATAACGGCATCCAAGTGCACATACAAACACACATACACTCTCTCACACACACACACACACACACACACACACACACACAGAACAGAAGAGCGGAGCTCAGGGATTTGACCTACCGATCAATAACCGCTAAGCCTTCAGTGCCCTGTAATAATAGCATATCTACATAAAACACACACACACACACACACACACAAATGAAATAAAATGCTACAATAAAATAAAACAAATCTCATTCCCCGGTCTAGACAGCGTGGGTGTAAGGGAAGAGGCCGTGTGATTTATTTATGACCGTTCTTCGCGCTAGCTTCCGTTTTATTATGTGCTGAATTATTAAAGGAAGAGAACGGAAGATGAAACTCGGGCACTGTGCCTTTCATCATGTGGGTAAAAAATGAAAGTGAATTTCCAACTGTCCACGTCAAAGTCTAAAACAGGAAGCAGTAAAGGAGTTGATGAAGTTCAGACCGATTACACTGAAAGATTAATGAACGCAGCGTAAAACTGACTGGAGGGATAAAAATAGCACTTCATTTTGATTACATTGTTTATATATGACTTGTTAGACGCTAGAACTATAAATCGCACGTGTAGGTGAAGTCTTTATAGGTAGTTATTAGAGAGAGAAAGAGAAAGACAGAGAGAGAAGAACTTGTGTCTGTGTCATGTGTCTTACCTATAATCAAGCTGTTAACTCCTTATTATATTTCTCATTTGAAAATAGTACATTAAATTCATCATGTGTAACGAACCCATTTAGCAGCTTCATCATATTCACCATATAAGTTAAAAATCAAGTAAAAAAAAACTCTATGTAGCTCAGTATGGTCATTATGAAATGTTTATAACCACTGTGTCACTCTATATGGAATTTTAAGTTGTTGCTGTTACAGGCGTTTATAAGCAGCACTTTCATTTACACCAGGGGTGTGATTGTCACCGTGGGCCACATCAGCATTATGGTTGCCCTCAAAGGGCCAATTGTAGCTATAAGACATTGTAGTGTTTGATGAGCGACGCCACCTCATAACACAAAAACGCTTTTTCTCACCCTCGGTAAACGTCGATGTGGGATACGCTGCACTCTAGTGGCGGGGTGCCGTCACTTCACGGGTAACCTAGTCGCATGCGTTGTGGGAGATTGTCAGTGCACGCTTTAATAGCCTTATTTTAAGACGATCATACACCTAGCGGGTTTGACACGAGTGGTTCTGAACGTTGATTAAGATAACCGCCGTGTTTAAAAATGCGAACTCGCGCATAATGCTCCAGCCAATCACAATCGAGCCTTCACACTGGAGCAGGGCATAAATATTTACATAACGAGAACGAAGTGCTTTAGAATCATGGCGGTTTTGCCACTTCAGAAGGGAAGAGCAGGATTTGCGCAGCTATTCCTGAAGAAGATTTACGGTTTCTGTTGCATCACAGTTCCTCGTTCCTCGTGAGCTGATCCTCCGCAGCAAAAACAGGCATTTGTTTTTTACTCAATACTAATAAAACACTGCAGGACTGTTCCTCCTCCTGATCTTTTTGTATTTTTACATTTAGCAGATGCCTTTATTCGGAGCAACTTAAAATTGATTGTTAACAGCCTTGCTCAAGGGCCCACATGTGGCAGCTTGGTGGTGGTGGGATTTGAACATGTGATCTTCTGGTCCAGTGGCCAATGCCTTAAGTAAACGCCTCCCTCTATCACGCGGCATAGCATTATTTCTCTTTCTATTTTTCCTTTGTGGTCATTACGTTGTTTTCTTTCACTGTATACTGCACTATATATTGTTGAAATGACAATAAAAACCTACTTGACTTGACCTGATATATATATATATATATATATATATATATATATATATATACATGCGCAGTACACAGTGAAATGAGACAACGTTTCCTCCAGAACCTTGGTGCTACACAAAACAACATATCACACAACATAGAGCTACACAACACAGAGCTGAGGACTAGACTGGTGGGAGGTGGTAGCCCAGTGATTAAGGTGTTGGACTGAACCTTTTGTATCAAACCCCACCACCACATGAAGCTGCTTCTTGTGGGCCCTTAACCCTCAATTACTCAGTTGTAAGTCGCTCTGGATAAGGGCACCTGCCAATTCTCTCTCTCTCTCTCTCTCTCTCTCTCTCTCTCATTATATCTCTCTATATATATATATATATATATATATCTATATATATATATATATAAATAGTGCTAATGATTCTCTTATTACTACGAAACATGAAATAATGACTTTAAGCATCTAATGTTAATTTTCACCAAGTTCGCACCTGATGAACTTCTTACTTATTGCTTTAAAAATGTAGCTTGAACTTTTCATATACGCCGGATCATTAATACATAAGAAAACTGCAAACGCTGGTCTAATTCGATAAATACATGTGCTAACAAAAAGCTATAAAATGATATTATTTTGCACATTATCGACCTGATCCTAGATGCATTAGAGCCGTTTTTTAAAAATTAGAATCTGTTAGCACAGTTCACATTAATCGGAACCCACCATAACAACAACAATAATAATAATAATAATAATAATAATAATAAACATTGTAATCATATCTGTGTAAGAGTGTTTTAACATTCAGTGTTACTCGGAGCTAATTAGCGCAATAAGATTATTCTAAATGCAACAGAGTCCAAATCACACACACACAGATGGTACAGGCTCCAACCCGGAGAGAGTGAGAGGTTGGGGGTGGAGATGTAAAGGCACAGACAGAAGAGAAATGAGAGACGGCGAGATGGAGGAGATGTGGTAACAGAATTGAAAACTTTGGTGGCTTTATCATAAAATATTCGGTTTCTATTTACTGTAATGCCGTTTGAGGTTTTCCTGTTTGCCGAGATGAATATCGAACTATTTATCTGTCTGTCTGTCCATCAGTCTCCATCAGCCTAAACACATTCCGTATTTAAATACTCTGATCGAGGACATCTCCGTGGACCGTCCATTAGCATTTTCCTTCTCATCTTGTTGGCGAAAAACGCGTCCCTCGTTCGAATACAGCAATAATAACTCACGCTGTAATTAAACTCGGTGTTCAAACACTTCGTCTGCGAGCTCATTATCGTCCCAGCATGCCTGGATCTCACGGCACAAATTCATTAGTGCCAATCAAAGCATTCAAAAAAATAAATGAAAAATGCTGATTTGTCTTATACCCTTTGTCTTAAATACTTTTTACAATAATTATAATCCTTTAGGAGAACGTCTTCTACTCTGAGCTACAGCATTTATTTAGCACACTGCAGAGTGTTAATGATTCCTCCAGGGCCCCTAAACAGGGAATAACGGATAGGGAATAATGTGACGCCGCTTTCCGATTCGCTGACGTGTATTATACCTCTTGCTTCGGGGTCTGAAAGGGGGACGATTTTATTTCAGTGTTTATTTTTTCCCGCGGCTTGTATACACTACAAACATCAGCTTTACTGGAGTTGTTTTTTTCTTCAGTAAAACCAGTTGCTTTAATCGTCTATGGATTCTTGGAATATGTTTGTTTAATATTAGCTTGTTTTACATTTCTATTTTATTATTAGGATTAATGGTAGTAGTATTGTAGTGGTAGCAGGGTCTACATCTGTGAAAACCTATTTCTCCCTCCCTCACACACACACACACATACACACACACACACACACACACACACACACACACGTTAAGTCTTATTCCCCCCTGCACAGTGGGATTAGTAGCCGTCGTCTCTGGTGGAGGTTGTTTAGGGATCAGGGTTAATCTGTGTCGAATGTCTGATGTCAAAAGTGGAATCGAATCCCAGTCCATAAGAACACTATGTTTCAGACCAGTATTACTGAAAAACCGTGTTTTTAGTTGTGTGTGTGTGTGTGTGTGTGTGCAGTTATAAAGCTTACAGCTAAGTGCGGGAATGCAGCACTGATCAGATTAGAACCCATTTCCCCGAATGATTCAATAAGCGCACA
Organism: Kryptopterus vitreolus; assembly: GCA_030449085.1. NCBI lineage: Eukaryota > Metazoa > Chordata > Actinopteri > Siluriformes > Siluridae > Kryptopterus > Kryptopterus vitreolus. The sequence continues at coordinate 11,958,896 of JACRUU010000020.1, forward strand.
TCCGGCCTGCCTTGTCTTCACCTGGACCTACATCACAATCGTTACAGGGAACTGGTGAGCGTGTATATCTGTCTCCATTCATGGATTTTTTCATGGATATTGAAGTGGATTGTGTGAATCACGCTGTTCCATGAGCTGGTCAGATTTGGATGTTTTGATGGATCTGTTTCAGATTCTGTTTTCTGCTGTGAAATTGTTTTTCTTTTTTTTTTATTCGAGTTTTTGACATCAAACTCTATGGAGAAAAAAATGTGGATGGTTTTTTTTTCCCAGTCTACATTTAGTATCCGTTTACTGTTATAATAACTCGTTTGAGAAGATGTTAAGTTTGAAGTCTGCATATTACATTTACAGCATTTGGCGACTTACAACTGAGCAATTGAGGGGCCTCGAGGGCTCAAGGGCCCACTAGTGGCAGCTTGGTGGTGGGATTTGAACCTGTGATCTTTTGAACCTGTGCTGAATGATTTAATATATTCATTGTAATATATTACATTAATGAAATTACATTCATTAAATTTCCCTTTTCCTAATTTATAGGCCTTTTTATATGGTGCATATATTGTTTAATATATAATAACAATAATAAAATAACATTTAACTACAAAAAAAAGTTAATATGTTGTAAAAAGTTAATTGTAGCTATTGCTTTGTTTTTACAGCACTAATATATATATATATATATATATATATATATATATATATATATATATATATATGATGTGTGTGTGTGTGTGTGTGTGTGTGTGTGTGTGTGTGTGTATAAAAAACTCTTGATTAAAAGCATTTTATTCTATTTGATATATTTAATAATTTTTTTATTACATTTTTATATTGTAAATATAAAATGCTCTTATAAAATTTATATAGTAAATCACATAGAATCATATTTTTGCTATTGTTTAATATTTAAAAAAAATTAATCTCATTTTAAACAGATATATTATTAAATCATCCATTATAGTAATAATTAAAACAAGTGTGTTTATACATGTAATTTCACCGTCACTAATTTCTACTAATAAATAAGTTTTAATGTTACGTATTGCAGTGACATCGAACTGTCAGATGGTGGCGCTGAATTTGAGAAGATAAAATGTTACAATTGTGCTGAGCTTTGACAAACTTCGCCTCCTCGTGCAGCAACTCTCACGTAACTTTCTGAATTACGTCGTTGCGTCAGAGGTTAAGTACTTTAAACCTTCATGTTTGTTGATTCCGATGTCGTATCGCGGTGTCAGTAAATTTACTATGGTGCCGGGACTAATCCCCAGCACTGTCTGGAGACTGGAGTCACAGAGTGCAGCGATTTCTCCTGCATGAGTCTCTTTGTATTTCAGCCTCCTTATTTTCCTGGAGGAGAAACTCAAGGTCGTTTCCATCCTTCCGTCTGCATCGTCTAATTCTTATCAAGACCAGGCAGCTTTTCCTCAGGGATAGGTCTCTCTCTCTCTGTCTCTCTCTCTCTCTCTCTCGTACTTTCACTCTCTCACTCTCTCGCACTCTTTCTGCCAAAGTGCTTTATTTATTCATTTACCTTCTCCACCCCAGACCTCCACCTTTAGTTTTTCTTTCACGGAGAGCAGAAATCATTTGCCCGAGCGGCTCGAATGTCAGTCTGAAGTACACCTTCAGGTCAAACTGAGACAAAAAAGCTGCTACTGATTTCACACGAGCAAGCTAATGATACATTTAGCATGTTGAGATATGTTCCAGACAAAGAATAATAAACACATACTATCATCCCTACCAATGTTGTGTTGTTTCCATTTCTGTGCCACGGCCATCTCAGCATGCTGAGTCATGTTTTTTTTTTCCCCATTTTTCTAAAAGCAGCACTCAGGTCTTGACGAATGTCCTGCGTTAGCGTTATTGACACTGCACTTAGCTTAGCATTTACATGGCCGGAGGATCGTATGTCACAACTAATGTATAAGGTAATGTATCGCCATACATTAACCCCATGTTAAATAAGTCCAGGTTAGAAAGAAGAAGCTGGCTAACATTTGACTGATTAATAGCAGCTGAGTTTAAACCAAGCTTTAAGCCTTAATTTATTATTATTCTAATCGTATTATTTTAATACTTTGTGGTACGTACAAAATGGAGCTCTGTGAGATGAAAACATATCGTGGTAAATTATCTCACAATATTCTTTTTTGATTTATTGGTAATTTATTCATTTATATATATATTATATATATATATATATATATATATATATATATATATATATATATATATCATTTTTGTATACTGTCAAGTAATATATTTCGTTTGACAATCTTTTTTTAAATACAAGTTTCTGTATTTCTATATTTTTAGTCTTCAATATATTTAGTCTTTTTGGACATTGTAAAAAATTTTTAAATATATATTTTTGTAAATTTGTACTCTTTATATTTTTTATTATAGTATTGTAAAATGTATACATATACACAAGAATAATTCACATTATTTTATTATATTAAATGTTAGATATATATATTAATATATATATATATATATATATATATATATATACATAGACACATATATAACATATATCACTATATACTTATATATACACATACATACACACATATATCCACACCACCACCACCACAAACAACAAATCCCCAAATTATTATTATTATTTTCTTTTTATAATTTATAGGCCTTTTCTATATAATATGTATATTGTGCTATTTTAATATATTATATGTAGTGTATGCAGTAAAATTTTGTGACTTTTAATCTTTTGAAAAATATATACTTTTAAAATACAAAAAAAGCTTAATATGCAAGTAATTATGTAGATTTTTTTGGCAGCACTAATTTGTTATAAACTTTTATTCTGTGTGTATTTGAAATGGGCATGTATTATGATCAGGGCTGTCAATAGATTAATGGCAATTAATCGCACAACGGCGATGAGTTAACTTATGATTAAACTTACATTTTTCTGTTCTCAGTGTACCATAAATTAATACTTTTCATGTTTTTATTACTCTAACTTATCATGACAGATGTTATAAATATATACACTTATTCAAAAATCTCTCCCTTATCTAGGTAATTAATTTGGGATGGAATGTAGCTTAGTGTTTAAGGTGCTGTGTATTGATCAGAAGGTCAGGGTTCGAGTCCTGGTATCACCAAGCTGCCGGCCTTGGCTCCTTGAGCAAGGCCCTTAACCGCCTGTGCTCCATGGACGCTTTATCATGGCCGACCCTGAGCTCTGACCCCAGCTTCCAAAATAAGCTGGGATATGTGAAGGGGCACCATGGCTTAGTGGTTAGCATATTCGCCTCACACCGCTAGGCCCGGATTGATTCCCGTCTCGGCCATGTGTGTGTGGAGTTTGCATGTTGTCCCCGTGCCTCAGAAGGTCCAAAAACATCCACTGTAGGTTGATTGGCACCTTGGAAAATTGTCCTGTGTGTGTGAATGTGTGTGTGATTGTGTGTGTGTGCCCTGCGATGGGTTGGCATTCCATCCAGGGTGTATCATGCCTTAATGCCCATAGACGCCTGAGACGGCACAGGCTCCCCGTGTCCCGAGGGAAGATCAGATAAAACGGTAGAAGATGAATAAATGAATGAATGAATGTGAAGAAACTGTAAAATTTCACTGTACATTTTTTTGTGGTTCTTTTAATTGTTAAATATGGTACATCACTGCTTTAAGAATTATGTTCCGCTTTTGGTTGCTTCCCATAGAATCTGGCGATATGTTTATATACTTTAATATGCAATAATATAGTGAGTTGCTCATACCTGTTGTGAATGTGCAGCTAGTAGGTATATTTCGTAGAAATTTAGGAAGCTTGAGTGGATGCACGCTGCTGGTGTTTTTAGTTAATAAAACACATCCATCTTAACATTACATTTGCTAAGAGCGACTGAGGAAAGGTCAATGCTGATGCTATCTAAGAAGGCTACAGACAGAAGTACCTTTATTAATTTGTTCAGCATGGAAAGAGGCTAGTGTCTCATTCATTCCCTAATACAACGCAGAGTGAAGGAGCACATCGCTCACATAGTAATGTGCCACGCTAATCATACGTTAAATAAATTAATGCTGTTAAAGTGAATTGACAGCCCTATTTATGATACTTAATATTTTTGTCATATTGAATTGCAGATGGGTACGGTGGCTTAGTGGTTAGCACATTAGCCTCACACCGCCAGGGTCCGGGTCTGGGCCATGTGTGTGTGTGTGAGTTTGCATGTTCTCCCCGTGCCTCAGGGGTTTTTTTCTCCGGGTTCTCCGGTTTCCCCCGGTCCAAAAACATGCACGGTAGGTTGATTGGCACCTTGGAAAATTGTCCCTAGTGTATGAATGTGAGTGTGTGTGTGTGTGTGTGTCCTGTGATGGGTTGGCATTCCATCCAGGGTGTATCCTGCCTTAATGCCCATAGACACCTGAGATAGGCACAGACTCCCCGTGACCTGAGGGAAGATCGGATATAGCGGTAGAAGATGAATGGATAAATGAATGAAAGAATGAATTGCAGATTATGTTTTTCTAAGTTGTTACTAAAAAGTTTGCTACAGCTAGAATGCTAACTAGCACCAATTTAACAACAGGGCAATTGAGTTTGGATCGCTGATTATGTTATCGAATATTGTTAAACTTTCAAATTGGTTCATTTTAATTAAGAAAACTGTACTATATATATCTATATATATATATATATATATATATATATATATATATATATATATATATATATATAGATATATATATATATATATATATAAATCATCTTTATCTCATCATTTATTTGTGTTTTTCCATTGGTGCTCAGGTTAAGATTGATGACCTGCGCTATTGTTATTGAGACAGGGGTTAGCATTAGTGTTTATGAGGCAGCAGGTTCGGGCTGCATGTCCTCATTGATGCTCACTAAGCGCTAATGACACGCTGAACACTGCTCTTGTCTTCCTGAACGTTTCCGCGGTGGCAGAGCTGAAGGCAGTGATGGAACGTTTTCCCCCTCAGGGCTGCGACGCTTTTTACCTGAGTGATCAAATGAGCGCCGCAGTTAGCATCACTCAGCCTGTCAGCCAACATTAGCATAGCAGTTAGAGCTCTCTGCATGGTGCGTGTTCATGCCTGAAGAGCTCTGAGTGTGTGTATGTGTGTGTGTGTGTGTTTGTGTGTGTGTGTGTGTGTGTGTGTGTGTTGTGTGTGTGTGTGTGTGATGAGAGAGAGAGAGAGAGAGAGAGAGAGAGAGAGAGAGAGATGGCTTGATGAAATGTATTTGGATCAGTGAGTTTAGAGTTGTTGTGTATTTAGACATAGTAGTGTTGTGTATTTAAACATAAATGTGTTGTTGTGTGTTATGTTTTGAGACAGTGGTATTGCTGTGTGGCCTGTGGTTATGTGTGTTTGCCGGAGTGGTTTTGTGTGTTTAACAGAGTGGTTTTGTGTGTTTAACAGAGTGGTGTTGTTTTGTGTGTTTGACGGAGTGGTTTTGTGTGTTTAGTGGTGTTGTGTGTTTGACAGAGTGGTGTTGTTTTGTGTGTTTGACAGAGTGGTGTTGTTTTGTGTGTTTGACGGAGTGGTTTTGTGTGTTTGACATAGTGGTTTTATGTGTTTAACAGAGTGGTGTTGTTTTGTGTGTTTGACGGAGTGGTTTTGTGTGTTTAACAGAGTGGTGTTGTTTTGTGTGTTTGACGGAGTGGTTTTGTGTGTTTGTCAGAGTGGTGTTGTTTTTTGTGACAGTGTGTGTGTTTGTTTAAGTGGTGTTGTGTGTTTGACAGAGTGGTGTTGTTTTGTGTGTTTGACAGAGTGGTGTTGTTTTGTGTGTTTGACGGAGTGGTTTTGTGTGTTTAACAGAGTGGTGTTGTTTTGTGTGTTTGACGGAGTGGTTTTGTGTGTTTAACAGAGTGGTGTTGTTTTGTGTGTTTGACGGAGTGGTGTTGTGTGTTGTTTTGTGTGTTTGACAGAGTGGTGTTGTGTGTTTGTCAGAGTGGTGTTTTGTATTTGACAGTTGTTTTTGTGTGTTTGTTTAACAGAGTGGTGTTGTTTTGTGTGTTTGACGGAGTGGTTTTGTGTGTTTAACAGTGGTGTTGTTTTGTGTGTTTCGATTGGTGTTTTTTTCGGTGGTGTTGTTTTGTGTGTTTGACAGAGTGTGTTGTTTTGTGTGTTTGACGGAGTGGTTTTGTGTGTTTAAGAACAGAGTGGTGTTGTTTTGTGTGTTTGACGGAGTGGTTTTGTGTGGAGTGGTTTTGTGTGTTTGTTTTGTGTGTTTGACAGAGTGGTGTTGTTTTGTGCAGAGTGTTTTGTTGTTTCAGTGGTTTTGTGTGTTTGACAGAGTTTTGTGTGTTTGAAATGTGCTGTTTGTGCTGTTTTGGTGTGTTTTTGTGCGGAAGTGTTTTTTGTGCTGTGTTGGTAGTGGGTTTGCAGTGGTGGTGTTTGTTTGACAGATTGGTGTGTGATTGTTATGTGTGTATTTTATGTTTTAGTGGTTTTGTGGTTTGGTTGTTTTGTGTGTTTGACAGTGGTGTGGTTTTGTGTGTTTGTTGTTTTGTGTATTTGACAGAGTGGTTTTGTGTGTTTAAAAGAGTAGTTTTGTGTGTTTTACAGAGTGGTGTTGGTTTGTGTGTTTGACAGAGTGGTTTTGTATGTTTAACAGAGTGGCTTCTGTGTGTTTGGCAGTAAGGTTTGACAGAGTTTTGTGTGTTTGACAGTTTTGTGTGTAGTTTTGTGTGTTTGACAGTGGTTTTGTGTGTTTGACAGTGGTTTTGTGTGTTTGACAGTGGTTTTTTGTGTTTGACAGTAGTGGTTTTGTGTGTTTGACAGTGTGTGTTTGACAGTGGTTTTGTGTGTTTGACAGTAGTTGTTTTGTGTGTTTTGTGTGTTTGACAGTGGTTTTGTGTGTTTGACAGTAGTTTTGTGTGTTTGTTTTGTGTGTTTGACAGTGGTTTTGTTTGTAGTTTTGTGTGTTTGACAGTTAGTTTTGTGTGTTTGACAGTGGTTTTGTGTGTTTGACAGTTGTTTGTGTTGTTTTGTGTGTTTGACAGTGACAGTGGTTTTGTTGTGTTTGACAGTTTGACAGGTTTTGTGTGTTTGACAGTAGTTTTGTGTGTTTTGTGTGTTTGACAGTTTTTGTGTTTGACAGTTTTGTGTGTTTGACAGTGGTTTTGTGTGTTTGACAGTGGTTTTGTGTGTTTGACAGTAGTTTTGTTTTGTGTTTGACAGTGGTTTTGTGTGTTTGACAGTAGTTCTGTGTGTTTTGTGTGTTTGACAGTGGTTTTGTGTGTTTGACAGTGGTTTTGTGTGTTTGACAGTAGTTTTGTGTGTTTGACAGTAGTGGTTTTGTGTGTTTGACAGTGACAATTTTTGTGTGTTTGACAGTAGTTTTGTGTTTGACAGTGGTTTTGTGTGTTTGACAGTTTTGTGTGTTGACAGTTTTGTGTGTTTGACAGTGTTTTGTGTTTGACAGTGGTTTTGTGTGTTTGACAGTAGTTTTGTGTGTTTGACAGTTGGTTTTGTTTTGTGTTTGACAGTGGTTTTGTGTGTTTGACAGTAGTTTTGTGTGTTTGACAGTAGTGGTGGTTTGTGTGTTTGACAGTAGTTTTGTGTGTTTGACAATTTTTGTGTGTTTGACAGTAGTTTTTGTGTTTGACAGTGGACAATTTTTGTGTGTTTGACAGTGGTTTTGTTTGTAGTGGTTTTGTGTGTTTGACAGTGACAGTGTTTTGTGTGTTTGACAGTGGTTTTGTTGTGTTTGACAGTGGTTTTGTGTGTTTGACAGTAGTTTTGGTTTTGTGTGTTTGACAGTGACAGTTTTGTGTGTTTGACAGTGTTTGTTGTTTGACAGTAGTTTTGTGTGTTTGACATTGGTTTTGTGTGTTTGACAGTGGTTTTGTGTGTTTGACAGTGGTTTTGTGTGTTTGACAGTTGTTTTGTGTGTTTGACAGTAGTTGGTTTTGTGTGTTTGACAGTTTGACAATTTTTGTGTGTTTGACAGTAGTTTTGTGTGTTTGACAATTGGTTTTGTGTGTTTGACAGTAGTTTTGTGTGTTTGACAATGGTTTTGTTGTTTTGTGTGTTTGACAGTGGTTTTGTGTGTTTGACAGTGGTTTTGTGTGTTTGACAGTGGTTTTGTGTTGACAGTGGTTTTGTGTGTTTGACAGTGGTTTTGTGTGTTTGACAGTGGTTTTGTGTGTTTGACAGTGTTTGACAGTGGTTTTGTGTGTTTGACAGTTGTTTTGTGTGTTTGACAGTGGTTTTGTTTGTTTGACAGTGGTTTTGTGTGTTTGACATTGGTTTGTGTGTTTGACAGTAGTTTTGTGTGTTTGACAGTGGTTTTGTTTGTTTGACAGGTTTTGTGTGTTTGACATTGGTTTGTGTGTTTGACAGTAGTTTTGTGTGTTTGACAATTGGTTTGTGTGTTTGACAGTAGTTTTGTGTGTTTGACATTGGTTTGTGTGTTTTTGTGTGACAGTAGTTTTGTGTGTTTGACAGTGGTTTTGTGTGTTTGACAGTAGTTTTGTGTGTTTGACAGTTGGTTTTGTGTGTTTGACAGTAGTTTTGTGTGTTTGACAGTTGGTTTTGTGTGTTTGACAGTAGTTTTGTGTGTTTGACAGTACAGAGTGGTTTGTGTGTTTGACAGTAGTGGTTTTGTGTGTTTGACAGAGTGTGTTTTGTGTGTTTGACAGTGTTTGTGTTTGACAGAGGTTTTGTGTGTTTGAGTGGTGTTGTGTGTTTGTCAGTAGTTTTGTGTGTTTGTGTCAGAGTGGTTTGTGTGTTTGACAGTGGTTTTGTGTGTTTGACAGAGTGGTTTGTGTGTTTGACAGAGTGGTGTTGTGTGTTTGTTGTTTCACAGAGTGAGTTTTGTGTGTTTGACACAGTTGTTGTGTGTTTCACAGAGTGGTGTTGTGTGTTTGAGTGGTGTTGTGTGTTTGTCAGAGTGGTGTTGTGTGTTTGAGTGGTGTTGTGTGTTTGTCAGAGTGTGTTGTGTGTTTGACAGTCAGAGTGGTTTGTGTGTTTGACAGAGTGGTGTTGTGTGTTTCAGAGTGTGTTGTTTGACAGAGTGTTTGTGTTGTTTTGTGTGTTTGACAGAGTGGTGTTGTGTGTTTGAGTGGTGTTGTGTGTTTGTCAGAGTGGTTTGTGTGTTTGACAGTAGTGTGTGTTGTTTCACAGAGTGGTTGTGTGTTTGTTTCACAGAGTGGTGTTGTGTGTTTCACAGAGTGGTTTGTGTGTTTGACAGAGTGGTGTTGTGTGTTTGACAGAGTGGTGTTGTGTGTTTGACAGAGTGGTGTTGTGTGTTTGACAGAGTGGTGTTGTGTGTTTGTTTGACAGAGTGGTGTTGTGTATTTCAGAGTGGTGTTGTGTGTTTGACAGAGTGGTGTTGTGTGTTTGACAGAGTGGTGTTTGTGTGTTTTTGTTGTCAGAGTGGTGTTGTGTATTTGACAGTTGTTTTGTGTGTGTCAGAGTGGTGTTGTGTGTTTGTCAGAGTGGTGTTGTGTGTTTGTCAGAGTGGTGTTGTGTGTTTGTCAGAGTGTGTTTTGTATTTGACAGTTGTTTTTGTGTGTTTTTGTGTGTTGACAGAGTACAGTGTTATGTTGTTTCATTGTTGATTGTTTTTGTGTAAGTGTTGTGTGTGTTAGACAGCTCGGTGTGGTTGTATGTTGTGTGTTAAGGTAGATAGAGTTGTGTGTGGTGTTTAGACAAAAGTGTGTTGTTGTTGTATGTTGTTGTGTGTTGTGTTTTCCGAAGCTGTATTGTGATGTTTGAGAAACTCTCCTGTAGTGGTGTTGTGTGTTTGTCAGAGTGGTGTTGTGTGTTTGTCAGTGTGACTGTGCTGAGTGGTGATTGTTGTGTTGGAGCGATGGCGTCAGAGTGGTCCAGGCGATCGGTGGTGTGCCTGTAACAGCACAGCCGCATTATGTGAGTGGCCTTGGGAATGAGTTTAAAAGCTCCATTACATTATGTGTGTTGACAGTGGTTTTGTGTGTTTGTTGGTTTGTGTGTTTGACAGTAGTTTTGTGTGTTTGTATTGGTTTGTGTGTTTGAGTGGTTTTGTTGTTTGACAGTGTTTTGTGTGTTTGACATTGGTTTGTGTGTTTGACAGTGGTTTTGTGTGTTTGACAGTTGGTTTGTGTGTTTGACAGTGGTTTTGTGTGTTTGACAATTGGTTTGTGTGTTTGACAGTGTTTTGTGTGTTTGACAGAGTGGTGTTGTGTGTTTGACAGCTCCATTACATTATGTGTGTTTGACAGTGGTTTTGTGTGTTTGACAGTGGTTTTGTGTGTTTGACAGTTGTTTTGTGGTGACAGTAGTTTTGTGTGTTTGACAGTGGTTTTGTGTGTTTGACAGTAGTTTTGTGTGTTTGACAGCTGGTTTGTGTGTTTGACAGTGGTTTTGTGTGTTTGACAGTTGGTTTGTGTGTTTGACAGTAGTTTTGTGTGTGACAGTGTTGTGTGTTTGACAGAGTGGTGTTGTATGTTTCACAGAGTGGTGTTGTGTGTTTGTTTCACAGAGTGGTGTGGTGTATTTGTGTGTTTGTTTGACAGAGTGGTGTTGTGTGTTTGGCAGTTTGACAGAGTGTGTGTTTGAGTGTGTGTGTGTCACAGAGTGGTGTTTGTGTTTGTGTGTTTGACAGAGTGGTGTTGTTTGACAGAGTGGTGTTGTGTGTTTGACAGAGTGGTGTTGTGTGTTTCACAGAGTGGTGTTGTGTGTTTGACAGAGTGGTGTTGTGTGTTTGACAGAGTGGTGTTGTGTGTTTGTCAGAGTGGTGTTTTGTATTTGACAGTTGTTTTTGTGTGTTTGACAGAGTGGTGTTGTGTGTTTGACAGAGTGGTGTGTATGTTTGACAGAGTGGTGTTGTTGTTGTGTTCACAGAGTGGTGTTGTGTGTTTGTCAGAGTGGTATTGTGTGTTTCACAGAGTGGTGTTGTGTGTTTCACAGAGTGGTGTTGTGTGTTTGACAGAGTGGTGTTGTGTGTTGACAGAGTGGTGTTGTGTGTTTGACAGAGTGGTGTTGTGTGTTTGTGTGTATTGTTTCACAGAGTGGTGTTGTGTTTCAGTGGTGTTGTGTGTTTGTCAGAGTGGTGTGAGTGGTGTTGTTTTTCACAGAGTGTGTTTTGTTTCACAGAGTGGTGTGACAGAGTGTGTTTGTTTCACAGAGTGGTGTTGTGTGTTTGGCAGAGTGGTGTTGTGTATTTGACAGTTGTTTTTGTGTGTTTGACAGAGTGGTGTTGTGTGTTTGACAGAGTGGTGTTGTGTGTTTGACAGAGTGGTGTTGTGTGTTTGACAGAGTAGTGGTATTGTGTTTGACAGAGTGTGTAGTATGCTTCAAAGAGTGGTGTTGTGTGTTTGACAGAGTGGTGTTGTGTATTTGACAGTTGTTTTTGTGTGTTTGAGTGTTGTTGTACAGAACATATTTAACAAAGTTATAATATAACAGCCTCGATAAATTGTTGTAAACAATTGTTTTTGTGTAAGTGTATGGTTTGTGTTTAGACAGCTCGGTGTGGTTGTATGTTGTGTGTTAAGGTAGATAGGTGTAGTTGTGTGTCGTGTGTTTAGACAAAAGTGGTATGGTTGTGCATGTTGTATGTTGTTGTGTGTTGTGTTTTCCGAAGCTGTATCTCTTGAGTTGAGAAACTCTCCTGTACTTTGTAGCAGTGGTCACAGCAGACTTGTGTGCTGGGGGGTCGGTTCTAAAGGTTAGTGGGTCCAGTGTGACTGTGCTGATCTCTGATTGGTTGATAGATGGAGCGATGGCGTTGGTATCCAGGCGATCGGTGGTGTTGCCTGGTAACAGCACAGCCGCATTATGTGAGTGGCCTTGGGAATGAGTGACATGCTAAAAGCTCCATTATACCTGAAAACCACTCAGGAGTCTGCACTAGTCTCTCTCTCTCTCTCTCTCTCTCTCTCTCTCTCTCTCTCTGTCTTTTCATCTCTCTTTCACTCTTCACCTTTCTCTCTCTCTCCATATTTCTCTCTCTTCATCTTCTTCATATATCATTTCTTTCCATCACTATCTATCCAAAATTCAAAGGTTGCATCATTGGCATTAACTTTCTTCCGTTCTTTCTTTCGTTCGTTCGTTCGTTCATTCGTTTCTGTCACTCTCTTTCCTTGTATCTATCACTTACCATGTCACTGTCTTATTAACATGCTGTAGTCATTCATGGATAATTTGCGTCTCTCCCACAGAGGAATGAAATGTGTTCGCTCGAGCGAGACTCTGAATTGTAATTTGGGATTTATTTATCTACAGCGCTGTACAGCTGCAGTCAGGATTAACAGCATCATTAGGAAGCGTGTCCCGCATCGCACAACGTTTATTTCATCAATCAGACACGGACGAACGGGAGAACGAGTGAACGAACACTAATCTGATATTCCGCCGAGCTGATGATTGTTATTCAGGAGCCTGTAAATGACACAATTCATTTTTTTTATAAATGCTGAAATCCCCGCTCGTATTGAATTTAATTATTAAGGGTTTTTTTTTAAGGAAAAAAAATTGCATTATTATTATTGTCCATCATTACCCATCATTAATGAAAATTTGCTAAATTATACTATACTGTAGATTATAAGAGCATATTTTTTATCAGTCTGAAATTTCCCCACTGTTGGAAGAATTCAGGTTTATCTTATCTCTTATCTAATCAAGATTATACTATTTTCTTTTTAAATAATTGTATTAAACTTAGGACTAAGAAAATATATATTTAATGCAAAGAAAAATGTTAGTAGTTGTGTCTCCATTGTTTTCAATTTCCAAATACATTTTTTTGTTTTACTTTCATATCTCATTAATTACCTTTTGCAGCTTATTAATGGAATTAAGATCATTATCATAAACATTATATTGTATAACATTAATATTAAATATAATATAATATAATAATATATCAACATTATTTTATTATTATTATTATTACATTATTAGTAGTAGTAGTAGTAGTATTAGTATTATTTTACAAACTACAAATATTATTATTATTATTATTATTATTATATACTACAAATATTAAATAATTATGGATTTTAATTAATTTCACTTTTCATTTAATTTTAATGCCTTATTATGTAAAAAAAATGTTTTTTGTTTTCAAAAAATATTTTTGTTTTACTTTAATATCTCATTAATGACCCTTTGCAGCTTATTAATGGAATTAAGATAATTATCATAAATATTATATTGTATAACATTAATATTAAATATAATATAATAATATATCATCACATTATTATTATTATTATTATTATTATTATTATTATTATTATTACTGTATTATTATTATTATTATTATTATTATTATTACTTATTATTATTTATACTATTATTATCAACAGTTATTATTATTATTATTATATACAAACTACAAATATTATTATTATTATTATTATTATATATTATTATATACTACAAATATAAAATAATTATGGATTGTTATTTTTTAATTTCACTTTTCATTTAATTTTAATGCCTTTTTATGTAAAAAGAAATTGTCACAATTTGATACATTTACTCCAAATACCATTAGAGATTATGCAGAAAAAAAGTTTGTTTATATTATTATTATTATTATCATTATTATTATTATTATTATCATTATTATTATTATTAAATAAACAAAGAAAAATAAAAAAGATTTTGATTCACTCTCATAATTGATTATGTTTATTTATTTTGTATGTTTACCCCCTGAGGCACGGGGAGAACATGCAAACTCACACCACACACACACATGGCCGAGACGGGAATTGAACCCAGATCCTGGCGGTGTGAGGTGAACGTGCTAATCATGTTAATTTTACCATGTTTCATCCACTAAAGACAACGTTCTCAAGCACATGTGACGTGACTCAGTCATCTTTTAATTTCTATAATAAATTGCGTTTTCCGGGAGAAGGCCGTAATTAATCCTGTACGATTTTTTTGGGAACATAGGAATTTACAGTATATATTATGAAATAAAATTTCATTGACATCATAATAACATGTATTAATAACGTATAATATAATAATTATAATAATTTACATGAAATACTTTTTTTTCAGAAAGTGAATTCAGGTTGCTCCCTAGCAGCTTTCCAATTTCCACATTAACAGCATCCAACAAGTCTTCTGAACAAAGACTGGATCTCTCACTCACACACACACACACACACACACACACACACACACACACACACACAGCTATTGTGCTGCGTGTTAAATGACTAGAGATTCGGTGGGAATAATGGCAGTGAACGATAATTGTATCAGAAAACACACTGTCCCTCTTTCTCGTTTGTCGTTCATATCCACAGTGACCCTCCCACCTCTCGTTACCATGCCGACGGTGTGCGACCCTTTACCTCCGTTGTCATGACAACAGTTATTTATATGCCATAAAAGCTATAATTATGCAGATATGAACATCGCTCCATCAGCACCAATCACCAACTTGTGAGTGCGTTTGTGTGTGTGTGTGTGTGTGTGTGTGTATGTGTGTGTGTGTGTGTGTGTGTGTGTGGAAATTATGGGTATGAATGTGGTATTGTAAAAAATGAAATAAGAGCACAAGGAGCTAAGTTGAAGCCAATGAGGACTCCGAGCTCACCTGTCACTCATGGCTGTCTTTTGAGAAAAGCCCGCCCCCTGCACTAGTCTAGTTATATGTTGTTGGGGTGTGGCTTTGTGGAGGGAGGGGCCAAGTTTAATCAAGAATATTTATTACTGCAGACTGAACTGAGAGATAGATTACAGAGGAGGTAAAGAGAGATAAAGAGCGATACAGAGGAGACTGACAGACATAAAGGCAAAAAGAGACAGAATGAGTGAGAAAGAGAAAGACAGCACGAGATACAAGGAGAGAGTGCGAGACGAAAGGAGAGACAGAAGTAGACAGTGGAAAGATTGGCAGGTAAACTGAGGGAGTCTGTGATAGAAAGGGATAAAGAGAGAAACAGGAAGACCGAGAGAGATGTCAGTGAAAGAGTGCAAAATAGATAAGGAGACAGACTGAGAGAGAGAGAGAGAGAGAGAGAGAGAGAGAGAGAGAGAGAGAGAGAGAGAGAGAGAGAGAGAGAGAATTTACTTGGTCCTTCAGGCTCACGGTTATCAGCTGCTTTACTGTTAAGCACTTTGTTAGACATACATAACACACACAGCTAAGCATGTACACACACACACACACACACACACACACACACACACACACACACACACACACACACATCACACACACACACACACACACAACATCTCACACAGTCTCACACAGTTGAGGGTTTTCACACACATTAGCTGTGTGCTAACTTTATCCAGCGTTTATTGCGAATATTCCGACCCCAACCTCCCACACAGTCGTCTGACGCACACACACACACACACACACACACACACACACACACACACACACACACACACACACACACACACACACACACACACACACACACAAGCACACACAAGCACATGGGCTTTAGTTGAAACATAGCTGTTAGAAAGGTTAGACACCTCTTATCATCTTTGCTAGAAGAGTAGTGTATGTGTGTGTGTGTGTATGTGTGTGTGTGTGTGTGTCTGTGTGAGCAGACTATCTATATTTACAGGTGTTCGACGATTTTACCTTCAATGATGCGCACACACACACACACACACACACACACACACACACACACATGGTTACACTTTAATGCTAATACCAAATCGCTAGCTATTGATTTGCCTTGCACTTTATGTCTGTTTGCCACCCAGAGAGAGAGAGAGAGAGAGAGAGAGAGAGAGAGAGAGAGAGAGAGAAAGAGAGAGAGAGAGAGAGAAAGAGAGAGAGATCCTGTCAGTCACAGTGATATGATGACTTGTGTGTCCTTTCTGAACTGAATATGATCAGAAAAATCCCAAGACAACTCCATGTGTAATGAGATCAATAGTGTGATGGCTAGTGTGACAGAAAGACAGATACAGGCAGATAAAAAACAAGAGATAGAGAGAGATATAGAAAGAGGAAGAGAGGAAATTTAAATAAAGTATATGCGTCTGCCTTACTGTTTTGTCTGTCACTTTTTTCGAGAGACACTGGGTCTTTCTTCCTGTCTCACTGCGCAGCTGTCTGTCTCTCCCATTGTCTATCTGTCTGTCAGTTTTAGCGTTTCAGATTAGACGACTTGTAAGGAAAGACAGGGGTGAGTCAGATCAATCAATGTTTCTAATATTGTGGCCGGCCAGGGTTTATTCTACTGCAATCATTTTCTTCTCCTAGTAGAATCTGTCTGTCTCTCTGTCCCATCTGTCTACCTCTCACTCTACCTGTCTGTCTCTCATTCTACCAATGTCTGTCTTTCACTCGGTCTGTCTCACTTTATCTGTGTTTTTCTTTCACTGTATCTGTTTCTCTCTCACTCTATCCATGTCTGTCTTTCACTCTGTCTGAGTCTGCTTACTCTACCTGTCTGTCTCTCATTCTACCTATGTCTGTCACTCTGTCTATCTGTTTATCCCACAATCTAACTGTTTATCTCTATCTGTCACTATATTCATCTGTCTATCTGTCTCACACATTATCTGTCTCTCACGCCATGTCTGTCTCTCACTCTTTCAGCCTGTCTCTTACTCTATTTATCTGTCTGTCAGTCTGTCATCCCTTTATCTGTCAGTCTCTTACACTGTGTCTACCTCTCTCTCTCTCTCTCTCTCTCTCTCTCTCTCTCTCTCTCTTTCTCTCTATCAGTTTGTGTCTCACGCTTTTTGCCTGCTTGCACTTCATCTGTCTGTCTCTCTTAGAAAGGTCACCAATTATGCAGAAGCCCAGGCTGCATCCACTTCACTCATCTTTCTGTGTTCTTTGTATTTGTATTTGTGTGTGTGTGTGTGTGTGTGTGTGTCTTATGCTCAAGGCTAGAACATCATAAGAGCGAAAAGCACAGAAGTCAGCAGACACCTGCACATATAATGTCAGCACACGCGCACACACACAGACACGCGCGCACACACACACACACGCGCACACACACACACACACACACATACACACACACACACATTCAATCAGATCTACAGGACTGAAATAAAGATTAAAATGAACTAATACTGCGCTAACAAGGTTGCAGGAGAGATAACACAATCATCATTACTGAGACACACAGCAAGGACGCACACGCCACTGACGCGAATGAAAAAAAGACAGAAAGAAATAAAGGAGACAGTGAACATAATTAAATGAAAGACGATATAAGCAATAAATGAAAAAGAAAGATAAAGCAAAAGAAATGAACTCTCTTTCTCGAGATCCCTAAACTCTCGTTGTGTCTCTCTTTCTGAATATTTCTCACTCAATCATTTTATTCTCTAAATTCAATATCTCTGTGTCTCTTTCTTTCTGTCTCTTTTCTCAATCTTTCTATCTTTATGTATGTTTCTCTCTCTCTCTCTCTCTCCCTGGAGGATTCCTCTCATCATCACTCTGCTCCCTTTTATGGGGGGTGCTAATATATTCCCCCTGTCCCTCTCTCTCTCTGACACACACACACACACACTTCGCAAGGTCCCATATGAGCAGCTCACACTCTTCCAGTTGGTCACATGACTACTGGCTCCATGGTAACGAGGGACTTAATTAATCCAGCAGATAAAAACATACTGAGCGATTTCATCATGATGCGTTCGCTGACCTCTGACATCACACACGCTCACACACACGCACACACACACTGCTGACAGAGCCCAACCAGTCACCTGACACCAAGCAGGCCTTTGAAGAATTCTCTAGGGTTCTAGAATGAAGGGGATTCCGGTTCTTGCATTTCAAGTTGACTAGCATCTTTTTTTTTTTTGCTAATCTGATCTGAAACCAAAACCGACTTTTCCTAATAGATTTATAGTATAAAAAAAGAGCTTTTTAGATTAGATTAGCTGAGAAAAGATTGGATTAATACAGTGTGTAAACTTTCTCATATCCGCCGCACACCCACACGAGAGACTTCACCAAATTACTGTAATTAAAAATACCAACTAGCAGAACCTCCTTTCAGCTCAGAGTCCCATTGATCCGTGCTCTACGGTCTCATTAAAGCTGATTCAGTTCCATGTGTGTGGTGTGTGTGTGTGTGTGTGTGTGTGTGTGTGTGTGTGTGTGTGTGTGATTGATCGGACCGTATTGATTGTAAAGTTATACAGCTGGGTGCTTTTGTTTTTCCCAGGCTGCTCTAATCAGACCTTGCATTGATTAGCACTTCCTGCTGCCTGCAGTGTAAACTCCTCCCCCCCCCTCTCCCCTCCCCTCCCTCCCCCCCCCTCCTCCCCCTCCCCTACCAACCCATCAATTCTCCCAACCTTCGCTGCAATGCATGCTGGGAGATCCAACATCACCTCTTCATGTTTCTCTTTGTGTTCTGGTAAACGATTGTCTCGCCCTGCTGCGCATTGAAAATTGGTGGGAGAATGAAATGTAGACGAAAATGCAGGACGCACACACACACACACACACACACATACGTGCACGCGCTCAGAGTTAGAATTCTATTACGCCCACATTCACTCCTGATGCTGTCACACACACACACACACACACACACACACACATATGCACACACACTGTAGACACCTGTTCATTCAAATGCATGCACACACTCGTGCTTAAAAGGCCTTTGGCAATGTGTGTGTGTGTCGTTGCCTGGGCACTGGTTGCTAACGGCGACACGGCAACATGGCTCAATATCCGCAACATCAATCTCCATGCTCACTCTTACTTACGTACACACGCACACACACTGACATTTTTTATATGTGATTTATTCTTAAAATTTTTGGGGTGGAGTTTAGGGGTGGGGCTTGTTTTGGGAAGGCGGAGTAAAGAGTGTTGGTTCGATGGAACAAAAGGGAAATGCATCTATCGGAAAAAATGTTATGTGGGAATGTAGAGCTAGGCGATTAATCGTTATTATCGTTTATGTTTATGTTTATGTTTATGCCGATGTTGAAAAAAACTAAATCGATTTTACAATTTCGCCTTCGGTTTGAAACATCGAGCTTCCCTAGTCCTCCGCCATAGAACCACATATGAAAAGAAAAGAACTTTTGTCCCTGTAATATAATTATTGCTATTAATAATGTTACCTCTTCTTAGTAGTTGTTATAGTGTGTAATGTGCATTGTCTTTAGTATTAATTGTAGTTTAATCTTAACAGTCTTATAAAATTAACTTTAGTAGTCTTAGATTAATGTTAGTTCTCTTTAGTTTTCATTTTGGATACACTAGTTTAGTCTGGTAACTATGTTAAGCAAGTTTAGTTGTCTTTTTAAGCTCGCTTTGGTTTAGCAGTTTTAATTTCCTTTATGAAGCCGTTAGTATTTCCTCCTGTTTCTGTTGATACAGTACAAATGCAGAAATGATGACAGCAAGTTACACAACTTTGTGATTTTAAGTTGATTTCCATTTACAATGTTTTCACACCTGCGTATCCGGTCTCCTGCTCGTTTGTGTCGGTGTCAGAACACGGGCTCCTACTAGCTCACAGTGTAGTCTACGCTATGGGAGTCAAATTAATGAGAACACACACACACACACACACACACACACACACACACACACACACACACACACACATATCTATATATATATATATATATATCTATATATATATATATATATATATATATATATATATATATATATAACTGAACACACAGCAATGGCATCACCATGTTTATTCATTATAATCAAAGATACATGACCTTGAAATGGAAATGGAAGGATGGATGGATGGATGGATGGATGGATGGATGGATGGATGGATGGATGGATGGATATGGATAGATAGATAGATAGATAGATAGATAGATAGATAGATAGACACATTTCAGATTTATTTGCAACTAGAAACACACAGATAAACATACATACACCAGATCTGCTCAAACTCGGTCTTCCCAGTAAACAGATTTGTGTGTGTGTGTAGTTCAGGTTAGACACTAATTCTAAAGTAGTGAGGGCATAACTAGGTCACACACACACACACACACATATACACAAATAAACAGGGTAATGAATTGCAGACAGGAAATCCTAAAACAATTATAATATAAAGTGGAACTTCAGTCTGCGTTAGTGTCAGTGTATGTGTATGTGTGTGTGCATGTTTGTGTTTGTGTGCGTGCATGTTTGCGTGCAGCTCATTTATCTTCTTGGACTTGACCCTAAAGTGCACTTATCCATTATGGACATTTCACATCAGGGCTTCTTCTATCAGTACGTTTCAGATAACGATGTAAAAACCTTTAGGTTATGGGTGTGTGTACTATCACGCACATTACTTTGTTAGATACTGTGATGTGGCCGTGTACTAACATTATTGTAATCCATTGTGGGTGTGTATTAACACTACTGTAGTGTCTTGTGGGTCTGTGTTAACACTATTGTTATCTATTGCGGGCGTGCAATAACTCTTGTAATCGATTGTGGGCGTGTACAAACAGTTCTGTAGTCTCTTGTGGGCATTTACTACACCGTTGTATTCTCTTGTGGGCATGTACTATGACTTCTGTTGTATCTTGTGGGCGTGTACTAACACTATTGTATTCTCGTGTGGGTGTGTACTAACGCTACTGTAGTATTTTGTGGGCATTTACTACACCGTTGTATTCTCTTGTGGGCATGTACTATGACTTCTGTTGTATCTTGTGGGCGTGTACTAACACTATTGTATTCTCGTGTGGGTGTGTACTAACGCTACTGTAGTATCTTGTGGGCGTTTACTCACACTATTGTATTCTTTTGTGGGCGTGTACTATCATTTCTGCAGGCTCTTGTGGGCGTGTACTAACACTTCTGTAGCATCTTGTGGGCGTGTACTAACACTTCTGTAGTATCTTGTGGGCGTGTACTAACACATTAACATTTACGGCATTTGGCAGACGCCCTTATACAGAGTGACTTACAACTGAGCAATTGAGGGTTAAGGGCCTTGCTCAAGGGCCCACTAGTGGCAGCTTGGTGGTGGATGGGGTTTGAACCTGTGATTTTCTGGTCCACAGTCCAACACCTTAACCACTGGGCCACCACCTCCCTCTGTAGTATCTAGTGGGCGTGTACTAACACTTCTGTAGTATCTTGTGGGCGTGTACTAACACTTCTGTAGCATCTTGTGGGCGTGTACTAACACTTCTGTAGCATCTTGTGGGCGTGTACTAACACTTCTGTAGCATCTTGTGGGCTTGTACTAACACTTCTGTAGCATCTTGTGGGCTTGTACTAACACTTCTGTAGTATCTTGTGTGTGTGTACTAACAGTACTGTAGTATCTTGTGGGCGTGTACTAACACTTCTGTAGTATCTTGTGGGCGTGTACTAACACTACTGTAGTATCTTGTGGGCGTGTACTAACAGTGCTGTAGTATCTTGTGTGTGTGTGTGTGTATGTGTACTAACATTATTGCGTTATTTTGTGGCGGTGTTGCATTCTCTTGTGGGTGTATACTATAATTGCTGTAGTCTTCTGAGGGAGTATATTAAAATAGTTGTTTATAGTTTTTTTTGTCCATAGTTATAATATAACACGATTCTGGTATTGCGGATAACACTAATATTGTTTCTTGCGCTATGGTTATTTCTTATGGACATAATCAGGCTGCTACTGTTAACTCATCACTGTGAGTCAGAAACTTCATTAATGATGTCATCGCCATTCCTTGACATAGCCAACAATTCCAAAGTTGTGCTTACAGCGCATATCTTTATTTAGCTTAGAAGTCTTACAAGCAAACACACACACACACACACACACACACACACTTGCCAAGCTGCAGTTACTCAATGACCTCAGACTGCAGTAAAAACACTGGATTTACATTACAGCTTGGCATTCAAATGGACAAGATTTAAGTCATGCTTGTTCGGCAACTTTAGACTTGTGTATATGCGTCCGTGTGTGTGTGTGTGTGTGTGTGTGTGTGTGTATATGCATGTGTGTGTGTGTGTGTGTTTGTATAGTAGAAATGATATAAAAAGAAACATGTTCATATTTCTTATATAAAAAGAAACATGTGTGGGTGGAATGAATACATAAATAAGCATTAAATGAAGAACATTTTTGACGTTTACGTACCTCTGGATTCATTGTTTGTTTAAAATGTCATTGATTAGAATGTTGTATAAGTAGTTTTGCAGTTTTACGCCATTGTTATAGCGTTTCACCTATAGCACCGAATCAGAACCACTTTAATGTAATATTATCATGTAATGTAGTATCAGTAGTGATCATGATTGGCCTGCTGTAGCGTAGAGATCAGAGCTCTACACCAACCCATGTAAAAACATATCCCAGTGGTGCTAGCTTTGTTCACAAAGGCACACCTTGGGTGTCTGAACACTTTGATCCATATAATAGTAGATAGAATAACGTATATAATGTATAATATGTAGAAAGAATAACTAGTATCTCTTTTATTTTCTCATTACGTTTCAACCCAGCTGTATTTATATTACTGTGTATTGAAAGGAGACGCAAAAATCTACCAAACTATTAAGTAACTGATCTCCTGTTACTATAAAACCGCTGGGGTCGTTATGCCAGGTGATGATTCACAAGCATGTGACAGCAGTATTTATTTATTTATTTATTTATTTTTTTTTTCACACCTGGAGTAAAAAATAACTGATTATATCAGATTCTATGAGAGTATCACGAACAAGGGTTAAAAATAAATTGTCTCACACACACACACACACACACACACACACACACATGCACATGTGTGTGCTCGTACATGATTGAATATTTGCTGAATTGAGGAGATAAAGAGACAGCGAGCAATAGGAGAGCACTGTGTGAGAGATACAAACAGGAAATGAGGTGGAAAATAAGATTTTGTCTCACTCTTAGTAATATTGCACCATGGCTGTCTCTCAGATATAGCCATTGTCTGTCATTGTCTCAGATATAACCTCACAGCCGTCTCACTGTCTCACATATAACCTCACAGCTGTCTCACTGTCTCACATATAACCTCACAGCTATCTCACTGTCTCAGATATAACCTCACAGCTGTCTCACATATAACCTCACAGATGTCTCACTGTCTCAGGAATAACCTCAGCTGTATCACTGTCTCAGATATGACCTCCCAGCTGTCTCGCTGTCTTACATTTAACCGCACATCTGTCTCACTGTCTCAGCTATAACCTCACAACCTTCTCACTGTCTCACATATAACCTCACAGCTGTCGCACTGTCTCAGATATAACCTCATAGCTGTCTCACAGTCTCAGATATGACCTCACAGCTGTCTTGCTGTCTCACATATAACCTCACAGCTGTCTCACATATAACCTCACAGCTGTCTCACTGTCTCAGATATAACCTCACAGCGGACTCACTGTCTCACGCATATCCTCACAGCTGTTTCACTGTCTCGTATATAACCTCACAGCTGTCTCATTGTCTCAGATATAACCTCATAGCTGTCTCACTGTCTCACATATAACCACACCGCTTTCTTATTGTCTCACATACAACCTCATAGCTGTCTCACTGTCTCAGATATCACCTCACAGCGGTCTCACTGTCTCACGTATATCCTCACAGCAGTCTCACTGTCTCACATAAAACCTCACAGCTGTCTCATTGTCTCAGATATAACCTCTCAGCTGTCTCACTGTTTCACATATAACCTCACAGATGTCTCACTATCTCAGATATAACCTCACAGCTGTCTCACTGTTTCACATATAATCTCACAGTTGTTCTACACTCACAACAAACATACAATAGATCTGTCTCATTGTTAAATATCTTAATATTGTGTGTATGTGTGTGTGTGTGTGTGTGTTTCAGTGACAGACGAGGACACTGTTAAGAGGTATTACGCTAAATTTGAGGAGAAGTTCTTTCAGACATGCGAGAAGGAACTGTCCAAGATCAACACCTTCTACTCAGGTATTTCATTCAAATCCATGATACTGTGTGTGTGTGTGTGTGTGTGTGTGTGTGTTTAATCATGGGTAAAAGCACTAAATACATCCTAAATGACATGATATTCATTTGATTAAAGTGTGTGAGACTCTGTGTTGAGTCAGAATCAGACTGAAATGGATTTCGATTCTTTTGCTTTTTTGGCTTGGTTTCATTCTGCAAGCCATTAAATAAACAATAAAATGGAGAAAAACATACAAATGCATATATAAATTAGACAAGTAAAGAAGAAAAAAGTGTAAAAAAAAAAATATATATATATATATATATATATATATATATATATAAAAATTTTAAAAATGGGAGAGTCAGAATTAAATATATACATACCGTTTGATTCACTTGAATCAATTCAGAGGAGCCAGTTTGAGACCATAGTCACTGAATTCTCACGTAAACAAAAAGTATTTGTGTGTGTGTGTGTGTGTGTGTGTGTGTGTGTGTGTGTGTGTTTGTGTGTGTGTGTGTGTGTGTGTGTGTTTTGGTCCCCGGTTTACATGTCCTTAACAGAGCATGTGACCTTCAACTCACACACACCTCGGAAATACGTCGATTTATTTTTAACCCTTGTTCGTAATATTTACTGACATTCAGGGTTAGTGTTGCGTGTGTTGCGTGATAAGTGAAAGATAAATCGTGTGTGTGTGCGAGAGTGCACGCGTTTGTGTGTGTGTGTGTGTGTGTGTGTGTGTGTGTGAGAGGACATAACGATTTAGTTGGCGATGACACAAACCTCTTCTGGGAAGTGTTGCATTGGCAGCAATGTGTCTAAACCTCAAACACAATCGTATTGTCCCAATAGAGTCATCCCTGAAATCTACCTCCCATCCACACACACACACACACACACAAACACACACACACACACACACACACGTACACAGACACGCCCACACACTGTCACCTTCTTAATCATTCTCTGACCCTCATATGCCCCTGCTGCAGTCGTCTCTCTCTCTAACTCACTCTCTGTCACTTTGATTATTAATAGTGTGGGGTGTGGTATTTTGCTTAATGCCCATCCCATCCTCACACACACACACACACACACACACACACACACACACACACACACACACACACACACACACACACACAAACCCATTTGGGTACTTTTTTCCGGCAGGTGAGTATAATTGTGTGTGTGTGTGACAGAAA
Organism: Kryptopterus vitreolus; assembly: GCA_030449085.1. Taxonomy (NCBI): domain Eukaryota; kingdom Metazoa; phylum Chordata; class Actinopteri; order Siluriformes; family Siluridae; genus Kryptopterus; species Kryptopterus vitreolus. Next base: position 11,983,969 of record JACRUU010000020.1, read on the forward strand.
TAGGATACGGGAGGTACATTTTTGGGTCAATCTGCTCTTCTTGGCCCCCGGGCCGAGGGGGGGGGGTGGGGGGGTGGGGGGGGGGGGGGTTGGGTGTCTTGATTTGGGGGTGTGTAGTCTGGGGATCTCTCATACTCCGTGACACACTACCCGGTATTCACACGTCTGCGCAACTTGATCAGCCGGTCTACTTCCTGTGAAACAGAGATGCCTGTTTACCCTCCCCACACACACACACACACACACACACACACACACACACACACACACACACACACACACACACACACACACACCAACTCATGAAAGCGTTCCAGGAAATCCAAATCTATATTAGGAGCCGACTAGCACGAAAAAGAGCAGCAGTTGGGTGACGATTAATCGCTATATGATCGAATACCACAAAAAGTGTGACTGTGTTAACTCTAGCTGTTTGTGCCACGTGTAAAATATTCAACATTCCTTGAACATTTTGTGTAGCAGAACCGAAACGGACTACGTGGGGAATTATATGAGGGTGGTATCGAGATTGCTGTAGTTTTGTAACTTGCCAGTAGATGACCGCACGCATAGTCCCAGGGAGCACCGACACTTCATCGCAGAAGGTGCTTTAGACACTTTTTTTAGACATATTTGAGAATCTACAGGAACGTCGGGAGCGCTGTCCTGCTCCGGGAGGGGACGTTTAAAAAGTACTTTCTTGTAAATATTGGATGTACACACCATGGATGTACGTGAAATGTGCGTGTGTGTGTGTGTGTGTGTGTGTGTGTGTGTGTGTGTGTGTGTGTGTGTGTGTGTGTGTGCGTTTCCATGACAACTGTAGCCTGTCGTCCAAGAAATTTCAATCCGGATGATTCCGCAGACGTCGGTGGTGGGAAAATAACTTTGGCAGGGGTTTGTTTTTTAGCGTGGGAGGGGCACGCTGTTCCTCCACTGTCAATCAAGAGCCACAGCACTCAATCATGTGCATCTGGAGGTTCTAACGAGATGATAAGGATATTAACCAGGACCAAATGATACAGAAAATAAATCTACCTTGGCACTTGTTTTGGTAGAAAACAAACATATAATGTGGAGAACAGTCATGTTGTGTTAACGGGTTTCATTAGCGGGAACTGGGAGAACTGGTCGTGGTTTAGAGAACATTAGGATGCTAGTACGTAAGAAAGGTCAGCCCTCGATCCATGTGAGGATCCGCGATACGGCTTTGCTGGGGGTTGAAGATGTTTCGCTTGCACGCGTGTCTTGCAGAAAAGCTAGCAGAAGCTCAGCGCCGCTTTTCCACGCTGCAGAACGAGCTACAGACGTCTGTGGACGCTCAGCGGGAGAGCATCATGGGAAAGAGCAGGAAGACGGGTTTGGCACTGAGCAACGAGGAGAGGAACAAACACCGCAACATCAAAGACCTGAAACTGGCCTTTAGCGAGTTCTACCTCAGCCTCATCCTGTTGCAGAACTACCAGGTATACCTGTCTTACTCTCTGTCTACCTGCCTGTCTGCCTGTGCACCCTCAGGCTCATATTGTTCAGGACTGATAGACACTGTGGTCTGGCTGTTTGTCTGTATACATAATTCTCATCCTTCTAGTAGAACTACCAAGTACACCAATCTGTCTGTGTACCTCTGCTTCAGCTCAATGCTGAACTTCCATGTGCACCTGTCTGTCTGTCTGTCTGTCTGCCTGTCTATGTACCTCAGCTTCATCTCAGTGCAGAACTACAACGTGCATACCTGTCTGACTCTCTGTCTGTCTGTGTACCTCTGCTTCATCTAAATGCCGAACTACATGTGCATCTGTCTGTCTTTCTTTGTCTGTCTGTCTGTGTACCTCTGCTTCGTCTAAATGCAGAACCACCATGTGCACCTGTCTGTCTCGCTGTCTGTCTGTGTACCTCTGCTTCGTCCAAATGCAGAACCACCATGTGCACTTGTCTGTCTCTCTGTCTGTCTGTGTACATCTGCTTCATCTCAATGCAGAACTTCCATGTACACCTGTCTGTCTCTCTGTCTGTCTGTGTGCCCTGTCTGTCCACTCTCTGTCTGTCTGTCTGTGTACCTCTGCTTCATCTCAATGCAGAACTTCCATGTACACCTGTCTGTCTCTCTGTCTGTGTACCGCTGCTTCATAGCAATGCAGAACTTCCATGTACACCTGTCTGTCTCTCTGTCTGTGTACCGCTGCTTCATCTAAATGCCAAACTACATGTACACCTGTCTGTCTTTGTCTGTCTGTCTGTCTGTCTGTGTACCTCTGCTTCATCTCAGTGCCGAACTACCCACGTACACCTGTCTGTCTCTCTGTCTGTCTGTTTCTCCTACGTGTACCTGGTTCTCCTGTTTCGAGTCTGTTTACATGTCCGATAGTTCTCTTTCTGGCCCTCTGCAGAACCTGAACTTCACTGGGTTCCGTAAGATCCTGAAGAAACACGATAAGATCCTGGAGACGCAGCGTGGAGCGGACTGGCGTGTTTCCCACGTGGAGATCGCACCCTTTTACACGTGCAAAAAGATTACACAGCTCATCTCTGAGACAGAGGTACTCTCTTTCTGTCTCACACACACACACACACACACACACACACACACACACACACACGTTTAACACAAGTTTAATGCCACACAAAGCCGTAAGATATGATTTGTGATGCTTCCATAACTTTCAAAATGTTTAATCAATAATACGCTCCTATGGTGACCTAGTATGTATCTTGTCATCATAATGTGTGGTTTGGGACACAGCCCAGCGAAGTCTGCATGTTTAGAATAAATGATTGGTGTGTTTTCTTGGCTGTGTCCCAAATCATGTAGTGTATCAAATAGCAGCACGGCCACATCTTAAACCACATACACCTGGTACAACACATACAGGCTGCACTGACATCCTATTAACTGGAAGAGGTAAAACGTGGTTTGGGACTTTGGAATTAATACATTAAAATAACAATTAATTTTTTTTGATGGGCTGCGTCCCAAACCACACACCACATCAATAAAGATGATATCACTTATGTGAAGACACACTTATGTGAAGACACCTATGATGTATAATAGGTGAATTGTGCGCATAGGGTGCATACTGTTTAAGGGATTTCACAGTGACTACTGAGCATACTTGAATGAGATTTGGGACACAGACACATTAAAGAAAGCTTGGTAAATTCCTTGGACATAAAATGAATTACTCCTTTAACAAAATAGAAATTAATGTGTTTTTAGGAACCCTTAAGTGGACACACACACACTCACACACAGATTTTTATATTTTTTTAATCCTGTGTGTTTAAGACTCTGGTAACCACAGAGCTGGAGGGCGGAGATCGACAGAGAGCCATGAAAAGACTGAGGGTCCCACCGCTGGGGGCAGCTCAGGTACACACACACACACACACACACACACACACTCAAACATGCAGGCAGACTGATCTGGTCTTTACAAACTTACATCCATCTATTGTTAGCAACCTGTGTCTGGAAAATGTTTTATGTCTGTGTGTGTGTGTGTGTGTGTGTGTGTGTGTGTGTGTTTCCCTTCTCAGCCTGCTCCTGCATGGACTACCTTCAGAGTCGGATTATACTGTGGAATCTTTATCGTCCTCACTGTCACCTTCATCCTCAGCGGTACCATCCTCTTCCTCACCGTGTGCACTAGCACTACAGCCTCAAAGCCCACTACAGCAAATTCATTATTACTTCCTGCTGATCTAATTACAGACCAATCTTGGCCATGTTCCATTCAGCACTGCATCTAGGAGCCGGGAAGTGAAGTGACCTTCACAGTGTTTCCTGACGTGTGGTTTGGGGGTGTAGGTTGAAGGTATGGGTTAGAAGGGTGTATTGGAGTATTAGGTGTAGTGCAGGGAACGTGCAGGTTGGAGATGCGGTCCGGAATTTTGGGATGGAGATAGACGGGTTTGAGTGATGGGCTTAAGGAGTGTGTTTAAGATGTGCATTAAAGATTTAAGATTGTAGGTTGGAAGTGTTGTTTTGAGATATGGTTTTGACGTGTGTGTTTGTGGAGTGTGAGGTGTGGGTTTGTGTTGGAGGTGTGTGTTGGAAATGTGGGTTTGTGGAGTGGGTATGAGGTGTGGGTTTGTAGAGTGTGTTTGAGGTGTGTGTTAGAAGTGTGGGTTTGTGGGAGTGGGTTTGAGGTGTGGGTTTGAGGTGTGTGTTTGTGGAGTGTGTTTGAGGTGTGTGTTAGAAGTGTGGGTTTGTGAGGGTGGTGGGTTTGGGTTGTGTGTTTGTGGAGTGTGTTTGAGTGTGGTTTCGAAGTGGGGTTGTGATTGGGTTTGGGTTTGGGGCGGGAGGGGGGTGTGGGGGGGGGGGGGGGGATGCGGGTTGGTTTGTGGCGTGGTTTGAGGTGTGTTTGAGGGTGTGTTTTGTGGAGTGGTGTTTGAGGTGTGTGTTAGAAGTTTGGGTTTGAGGTGTGTGTGTTTGTGGAGTGTGTTTGAGGTGTGTTAGAAGTGTGGGTTTGTGGGAGTGGGTTAGAGGTTTGTGTTTGTGGGGTGTGTTTGAGGTGTGTGTTAGAAGTGGGTTTGAGGTGTGTGTGTTTGTGGAGCGGGTTTGAGGTGTGTGTTTGTGGAGTGTGTTTGAGGTGTGTGTTAGAAGTGTGGGTTTGAGGTGTGTGTGTTTGTGGAGCGGGTTTGAGGTGTGTGAGGTGTGAGGTGTGTGTGGAGTGTGTTTGAGGTGTGGTGTGTTAGAGTGTGGGTTTGGAGTGTGGGTTTGTGGTTTGAGGTGTGTGTTTGTGGAGCGGGTTTGAGGTGTGTGTTTGTGGAGTGTGTTTGAGGTGTGTGTTAGAAGTGTGGGTTTGTGGGAGTGGGTTTGAGGTGTGTGTGTTTGTGGAGCGGGTTTGAGGTGTGTGTTTGTGGAGTGTGTTTGAGGTGTGTGTTAGAAGTGTGGGTTTGAGGTGTGTGTGTTTGTGGAGCGGGTTTGAGGTGTGTGTTTGTGGAGTGTGTTTGAGGTGTGTGTTAGAAGTGTGGGTTTGAGGTGTGTGTGTTTGTGGAGCGTGTGTGTGTGGAGTGGGTTTGAGGTGTGTGTTTGTGAGGTGTGGGTTGTGAGGTGTGTGTTTGTGGAGTGTGTTTGAGGTGTGTGTTAGAAGTGTGGGTTTGAGGTGAGGTGTGTGTTTGTGGAGTGTGTTTGAGGTGTGTGTTAGAAGTGTGGGTTTGAGGTGTGTGTGTTTGTGGAGCGGGTTTGAGGTGTGTTAGAAGTGTGGGTTTGAGGTGTGTGTGTTTTGTGGAGCGGGTTTGAGGTGTGTTAGAAGTGTGGGTTTGAGGTGTGTGTGTTTGTGGAGCGGGTTTGAGGTGTGTGTTTGAGGTGTGTGTTTGTGGAGTGTGTTTGAGGTGTGTGTTAGAAGTGTGGGTTTGAGGTGTGTGTGTTTGTGGAGCGGGTTTGAGGTGTGTGTTTGTGGAGCGGGTTTGAGGTGTGTGTTTGTGGAGCGGGTTTGAGGTGTGTGTTAGAAGTGTGGGTTTGAGGTGTGTGTGTTTGTGGAGCGGGTTTGAGGTGTGTGTTTGTGGTGTGTGTTTGAGGTGTGTTAGAAGTTTGGGTTTGAGGTGTGTGTGTTTGTGGAGCAGGTTTGAGGTGTGTGTTTGTGGACTGGGTTAAAGATGTCGGTATGAGTTATCGGTTGGAGAGGCGGGTCGGAGGTCACAGGGGATTCTAACCAGTTGTTATTTTGAATGCAGCTATTTTGAAGGCAGTTCAATACGACCTTGAATTCTGCGGCGGCCATGTTTGATGCTTGTAAATGGATTTGTAAGACTCCTGTGACCTTATAATTGGCATGACAGTTTCATTGCATTAACACTGTTTAATGTGATCTAACACGAAGCGTGTCTCTTTCCTCTCCCGTGTTCCCAATCACACACGGGCTCAGTCCTTTCATTAAATGCACAACCTGCCGTATGTTTTGTATTACAGATGTTGCTGTCGATTATTTTAGTAATCGAGCATTCTGGCGATTATTATGTCGATTAATCGAGTAATTTGGATAAGAGGTTGTTTTTCTTTATTAAAGAGCGGTATTAAATAAGAGAGAGAAAAGGCCTCTTATCCGATTAATCGACACAATAATCGTTAGAATGCTCGATTACTAAAATAATCGACAGCAACATCTGCAATACAAAACATATCATTTAGAGTTCGTTCGTAACATGAACAAATAATTCGCTTTTCTTTTTCGAAAAATCTGCATTTTTGTTTATTGCTGCACACAAATATATCAGTAAACACTAAACCCATTTAATTACATCGTAATGCAAATACAGTGCGTTCAAAAAGCTCCTCCTCCAGTGTCCG
>JACRUU010000020.1:11995263-12047763 GCA_030449085.1 Kryptopterus vitreolus
TAGATAGATAGATAGATAGATAGAAAGACTCTGAAAGTACCATTAAAATGACAGACAGACAGACAGACAGACAGATAGATAGATAGATAGATAGATGGATCGATGGATGAATGGAGGATTGATGGATGGATAGATCTCTTTCTTTCTTTTTTTCTTTCTATATTTAATTTCTTCTTTCTTTGGCTATGTATATCTTGGTCCCACTCTGTATCTCTCTCTCTCTCTCTCTCTCTCTCTATCTCTCTCTCTCTCTCTCTCAGAACTCATGTATCTTCTCAGAAACAGAACCGCAGTCCAAATCGATCGGCTTTAAAACGCTGCACTAAGCCGCTTGATCCTTTTTATTATTTATATACAGAGAAGTTATTTATTTATTTCCTGTAAATGCTGCCTTTTAAACAAAACGCCGTTCTGACGCTCTCGCATTTTTTTCTCCCGGTCTTACCCTTGGACTGAACTCGGCTTCTGCATGGATTAGATTGCAGCCACGATGTCGGAGGTTGCAGGGAGAAAGTGTTACTCTTCCTGTTTGTTATTCACTCAGAGGAAATTGGTTCAGGACGGAGCCGAGCTCGTGCACAAACCTGCTGAGTCACTGCTGCTCGGTGGAATTCAGTCTGAGGATTTGATTTCCTTCAGCATGTGCTGGTGACGTGCACTAACGATAAAAACCAAGGGCTTCGTTAGAAAATGTACTCTAACCTCAAGTCTAATATTAAGAAAATTTAATCGGTATAAGTGGAATAAAGTGCAGGAAAATGCTAAAAAGCTAACGAGTTAAAATTTGCTCTTCACAGTAAGACTTTTTATTCCTCTTATGCCACAAGTTCCTGTTTGCACTTTCGTTATCACAGCTATAAATACAGGCATTATGCAGTCTTTCATAAGCGACACGGCGTCATACCACATAGACATAGCGGTTTTAGGCACAAACATGTATTTCGCTTTCCCATCTTTCTTGGAAGTGCATTCCATCTGTATAACTTTTTTTCAGGGGATCATTTGTAGGAATTTCTCAATTGTTGGTAATCACCGATGTGGGATACGCTGCACTCTAGTGGCGGGATGCCGTCACTTCGTGGGTAACGTGGTCGCATGCATTTTGAGAGTTTATTGTCAAAGCAGCTTATTTTAAGACAAGCATGCGCTCTTGCGGGACACATAAAATGATAAAATGATATGGTGGGCCACATTCGGCCTTGAGTTTGACACGTGAGCTAAGTAGAACAGCTAAATGGAACAGCTGGTCATGTGACAGAAAACTGCATCCTGAAGATGGCAGAAGTTTTTATACAGTACTATGCGAACGTTTAAGGTAGGTGTGGAAAAAATGCTGTAAACAATTAATGCTTTCAGAAATATAAATAACATTGTACAAAATGCAAAGTGAGCGAACAAAAGAAAAAAATCTAATCAATATTTGTTGTGAGTAACGTTTAGAAGAAGTAGAAGTAGTGGAAGGATGTCACGACCCCCACAGAGTCCTGATCTCAACATCATGGAGTGTGTGTGGGATTTACATGAAGAGACAGAAGGATGTGTAAACGTCTACATCCACAGAAGATCTGTGTTTACTCCTCCAAGTTTACCGAGTTCCTTCATAAACATTGTGTGCAAGTTTACGTAGAATTGCTGCTGTTTTGAAGGTAAAGTGTGTTCACACCAAATATTGATTTGATTTCGATTTCTCTTTTCTTCCTTCACTGCATTTCGTTCATTGATGATAGTAAATAATAATAACCTTTATTTGTCACATATACATTACAGCGCAGTGAAATTGCTTCTTCGCATATCCCAACTCGTTTTGGATGCCGGGGTCAGAATGCAGGGTCAGCCATGATATGTGTCCCCTGGAGCACAGAGGGTTATCGGCCTTGCTCAAGGGCGGCAGCTTGCCGATACCGGGACTCGAACCCCCGACCTTCCGATCACTAGCGCAATGCCTTAAACCATATATCTACTAGCACTGAGCTACATTGTTTTATAATGGACATCGTCTCAAAGCGGTTGTATAAAAGAATATATAAAGTTATTGTATATATAAGGTTACCATGATTAGTGAGCCAATGGCGACCATGGAAAGGACAAACTCCTTGTTTTGTGAACCCAGTCATTTCAGGCCAAAGGTGTTTGTAGGACTGAATATCTTCATGCAGGTGGCTTTGTGCACAGAGGCATTGTCGCAATGGAATAGGATCAGATCTGGTTGTTTATGGGAAGAGTATAAATGAATGCTAGCACATCCAAAGACCTCCTATACAAATGTAATTACCTAAGTAAAATTAACAACCTTCTGACCAATGAGAGTCCTGGATTTAAGAGTAAGGAAATGCATCCATCTTGTGTGTGTTTATGCAGTGTAGTGTAGTGTACTAAATAATGTTCATACAGATGTAAAGATAAAAGCAAGCAGATGTGAGAGAGGTGAGGAATTGAGAGAGAGAGAGAGAGAGAGAGAGAGAGAGAATAGAAGAGGGATGGGATCTTGTGGGCAGAAGGGTCGGGTCTGTAATCGCTCGCCCGCAGTGAGACAGACGACGCTCGAGGAATACGGATGAGGCTCCAACCGAGAGCGGGTCCTTTATGTAAAAGTCTTTTGTGATTGCCTTTTTTCACGCCTTATTTGTTTTAAGAGTCGTTCCTGTGCCGTGTGTAATTTGTTCTTTGACGTGAAGCAGCCTGGGGATTTTTATCGGAATGAAAATCGCCTTCTTATTGTAAAAACAAAATGGCTTTTAATCTTTTTTTTATAGTTAGAGCGGGTCTGGTGTTTTTGCCGATTCTTACCTCCTTTTGTTTGATTTGTGTGTGTGTGTGTGTGTGTGTGTGTGTGTGTGTGTGCGCATGTGTGCGCGTGTGTATAAAGCTCCTAACTTAATACAATAAGGCAAAAGAAACACAAATTGATGTGTTAGAGAGAAACCACAGAAGATGTGTAAATCCTCCGACCGGAAGATGTCAGAAAGTTACAGCTTGACACGTTACGGCTTGACACTGGAGACTCCTTTCTTCAATGTTACATATTTCAATACACAGATCGATCTATCTATCTATCTATCTATCTATCTATCTATCTATCTATCTATCTATCTCTATCTATCTATCTATCTGTCTGTAAATCTATTAGTCTATCACTTTCTCCTTTTGATGTATCTTCTTTCAAACTGCTGTAAAAGTCTAGTTTATTGTACATGAAATCTTTCTTTCTCAGAAAAAAATGACTTCTGGATTCTATACATCTAATTTAAAAACAAGCAAATGAGTAAACAAGTAAATAACAATATGCCTGTATTACACGTATTTCTAAAACTATTTGTTGCAAATTTTCCATTAAAAGAATGAAGTAAACTCTAGACGAGAGAAGAACAGGTGTAAAACGCAGTACCCAAATGAACTACGTGTGTAACGCGGTATGTATTAATAAAGATCTGACGCCCTCTGGTGGACATCACAAAAACAGCACGCTCCTTTGTCGGGTTTTTTTTTCTCTCAGGCGTTCAGTAAAGGTAATTATTGGGAATAGATAAGTACACACTTTGAGTGACTCTCTACTCTCGTTCTTTCCCTCTTTCTCTCTCTCTCTCTCTCTCTCTCAGATCAGGATGATGCTGATGCTGAGGCATTCCTCTACCTGCTCATTGTCTTCTCGACCATAAGCTCTCTCTACACACTTATCTGGGATCTGAAGATGGACTGGGGTCTGTTCGACCGCAACGCTGGGGAACACACTTTTCTTCGGGAGGAGATTGTCTATCCTCAGAAGGTAGGGCACACTGACTCCTGCTACACAATAATACTAATGATAATAATAATAATAATAATAATAAAGTGTAAAAAAAAAAAATATATATATATATATATATATATATATAAAAAAAATATATATATAAAAATATATATATATATATATATATATATATATATATATATAAATATAATAATAATAATATAGGGGCACGGTGGCTTAGTGGTGAGCACTGACACTTCCAGGGTCCGGGTTCGATTCCCGTCTCACCCATGGGTGTGTGGAGTTTGCATGTTGTCCCCGTGCCTCAAGGGGTTTTTCTCCCGGTTCTCCGGTTTCCTCCCGGTCCAAAAACATGCACGGTAGTTTGATTGACACCTTGGAAAATTGTCCCTAGTGTGTGAATGTGTGTGTGTGTGTGTGTGTGCCCTGCGATGGGTTGGCATTCCATCCAGGGTGTATCCTGCCTTAATGCCCATAGACGCCTGAGATAGGCACAGGATCCCCGTGACCCGAGGGAAGATCGGATATAGCGGAGGAAGATGAATGAATGAATAATAATAATAATAATAATAATGTGAGTGATTTCTTTCGGTTTCCTGCAGGCATATTATTATTGTGCTATTATCGAGGATGTGATCCTGCGCTTCTCCTGGACTCTTCAGATCGCTCTAACCAACATCACACACGTCTCCTCCGCCGACGTCGTGGCCACCGTTCTTGCGCCGCTGGAGGTGTTCAGGTACTTCCATGCGCATGGACGCAAAGACACTCTCGTTTGCGACGCAGGACGTTGTTAACGATAGCGTGTGTGTGTTGTAGGCGTTTTGTGTGGAACTTTTTCCGCCTGGAGAATGAGCACTTGAATAACTGTGGCGAGTTCCGAGCGGTAAGGGACATCTCTGTGGCTCCTTTGAACGCCGACGACCAGACGCTGCTCGAGCAGATGATGGACCACGAGGACGGGGTCAAACACCGGCAGGGCAAGAAGACCTGGAGGCGGAGCTACAGCCTCACACTGCGACGCCCACTGCTGCAATCCCAGTATGTCACTTATCATAATATTAAACCATTGTGGATTTTTTTGTTTGTTTGTTTGTTTTTTTGAAGGTAAATTCTGTACTTTTAATCAGGTGAAAGTATAAAAGGAGCACTTTTATTGGAGTAATATTTTACCAAATGAATCCCTACTTTTTTTAATATATGTATTTTGTAGAATAAACACTCTCCGAAACATAATCCATTGTGTTAAATATTAAACCATGTAATCATTGTGAATGCTGGATTCTGATTGGCCAATCGCAAGCACTGGTGTCAAAAGAATTCACCTTCATTCCTCCGGTAGAAGTATAGATACTAGGGTTTAAAAAGACAAGCTGTTTACTCAAGTAAAAGTGTAAAAGTACTGGTTTCACCGACTTAAAATATAAAAGTAATGTAAATGGTAAAAATGGCATAAAAATTGGTGGAGGATGAAGAGAAAGCACCCTTTTGGTAAATGAGCCGCTGTTTATTTATTTATTTATTTTAAATAATCATTTTTTTTCTCCGGGCCTTTTTCACCTTCGTGTCAGGCAGGGAACCCTGGAGTTACTCTTGAGCAGTAACTCGAGGCCAGTGGGCCGAATGTAATCCGCCACGTCATTTTATGTGGCCCTCAAAAGCTTAAAGAGCCCTAGTTTAATAAGGCTATGGTGCTTTAAAGCAATAAACTACATCTCCCACAATGCATGCGACGAATTGATGAAATCCCGCCACTAGAGTGCAGTGTTTCCCACATCAACGTTTCCCCGAGGGCGATTTTTCCAACAAATTTCTATCCCAAAATGTCCAGGACGTGAAAAATGGATGGATGGAAGGCACTTACAAGCGAATACATGTATGTGCTTCAAGGAGAAAAAGCCCTGTGTGTTTTGTGTTATGACGCGGCGTCGCTCATCAAACACTATATACTGGATTATAGTTACAACAGGCCCATCATAATACTGATGTGACCCACGGTGATAAAGAGTCAACTAAACATTCTATAAACGCAGACGTCTAGAACCACCACCACAGTCACTCTTATATGATGCTATAAAGGGAAGACAAAGAAAATATATAATTAGCTAGTGGGTGGAGTTTCAGGAAGAGCCACAACGTCATAACGGTGCATAAAGGTTCTTATAAAAACAAGAATATTACATTGCCTCTGTGTGTTTGTGTTTGTGTTTGTTAAACAGGTCCAAGAAGGACACCAAGGTGCTCATAGAGGACACGGATGACGAAGCCTTTAGCTGAACAACGTGAAGACGTTCCGCATCTGAAGAGCGCCGCACACAAACACACACACACACACACACACATATACACACACACATAAACATATATATATATACACACACACACACACGCCATTAGAGAGCAGGCTCGGCCTCACGAACACACACAACAGTAATTGAGCACAAAATAATCAAGATATTTCAGTACAAAGCACTAACAGGACACACACACATACACACACACACACACACACACACACAAATGCACAAACACAGGGTACTGTTATTTTTAATTTGTTGTTAGTTTTTTATATTAGTTTAGCTTCTTTTTTAAAGAATTGATCAATCATGTGACTGTTTACAAATCTTTAATAATAATTACTGCAAAGATACAGGAAGTGACATCATTACAGTGGAGCGCTGAAATTCAGACAATAATGTGTGCATTTCAGCTTCAGAAACGACAAACACACACACACACACACACACACACATACAAATGCATGCACACTTACTTTAAAACTGACTGTGTCGTTGTATTTCTCTCTGTGCTTTTTCTACTTGCTTTTTCACCGAGCACTTGCAGGGAAAGTGCGCATCAGTGCCATGTTCACTTCGCAGGGCCGCCTCAACTTGCTGTCCTACTCTATTCAACTTTTTTTCCCTCTCTTTCTTTATCTTTCATCGTTGTTGTTGTTGTTTCGTAAACGTCAGACTAAAACTACAGATGGAGTTTCTCCTCGACGTACAGCAAGCGATCTCTAACCTAGTCCGAAATTCCACACTACTTGTCCACTCGTCCTTTCTCCACTAGAAAATATCAGCGTTTTCACCCGATCTGAGATTTTATATGAAGAGTCTACAAACAAAAACAAAACATGCCATGCGGTATATGCCCTAATAAGAGAACATCGGATGCTTCCATCACCATGCTTCACGTGGCGGTTTATTAATAGTGTACTTGTAGGACACTCGTGATTTAAAAAGTACACCAACAGAGCAGGTGTTAAAAGCTTTAATGTAATATAATGCAATCTTTCAGATAACACGTTAAGGGGCGGAGCTTTTGAGTCAGCTATATAGTAACGGTGGGTGGAGTCTTCTTGTAATTTGTTGCCCTCTATAACATTGAGACGTTTCAGATGATGAAAAATGTAGAGGAGGGGCCCCGGATTTTTGGGGGCGGAGCCTCGCTGTGACATGGTGCGAGTTAAAGGGTGGAGCCTTTCAGTTATGAAACAGGTGTTTTGAAGGCGGAACCTTGAAATATGGGCAATAAATATACTTAAAATGTAAAAGCGCTTATAGGACCACCGGGACAAACGGTCAGTGTTCACTTCATTGTGTTACTGAGAGTGATTAGTTTGATTAATTCTATCAACTACAAGAAGCAACAAAACAACATTTTTATTTTATTTTTCAACACAAACTGGATGGAGAGTACAAGTGTGTAGACGCTGTTTTGAGACTCGCTGCTTTTCAGACAAGTTTCATTTCTCTTTTTACTTATCTGACTATTAGCTATCAGGCCGATGTTTTAAATTCAGCGCAGCTTTAGAGTTTGCGAGCACAATCTATCTATCTATCTATCTATCTATCTATATCTATCTATCTATCTATCTATCTATTTTTTGATCATCTATTCTATTTTTTGTCTGTCTCCCTCTATCATTCCCTTTCTCTATATACAGTATGTATTAGTGTTTCTGTCTCAAAAAGTGATGTCACCCACAAAAGAGTCGACTCTCAACAATCACTTAAAAGAGTCGACTCGTTTGTGAATACTTTAACTTTATTTGTAGATCTAAGCCATTGAGTTCTTTTCACAGCCTAATACGTGGATGTCATTATCACTATTATTAATGCTATTTGAAAGAAAATATTACAAACTAAAGAACAAAACTATCATTGAGCCATTTGAGAGCTGAATAAGAGTCGACACTCGTTAGCGAGCCAAGTGTTTCGACTTGCTTTGTCTCGTTTACATTTTTCTTTCTCTTCTCTCGCATCTTTGTGTTTGTGCACACAAACAACGTCAACCTCTGGCAGTACGGGCAGTCGGTGTGTGGAGAAAAAAAAGGCATTGTGGGGAAAAAATAGACGTTTATCACCCTTTTAAAAGAGCGTGTGTTCTATTTATCTTCACAAGTCAAAAAATAAAACGCTTTTTCTTTTTTTTTTTTACAGTCATATAAATAATCCACTACACTAACCACCAAAGAGCTTCTCTGTTGCTACAAACACACACACACACACACACACACACATATACGCACACAAATGCACACACACATGCTAATTCTGTTGTCGCTGTGCTTGTGGTCGTCTCGCCTGCATGCTATTTCGGTGTTTCCTTGTAAATAGGTTTAACTTATTTTCTATAGGAATGATGGGTAATTTATTGTCTCGTTATTTATGGATAGAGCAGTATTATGATTAGTGACGGGACTAATGTCCCGTGTGTGACGATGTCTCGTGACTGTGGAAAACGTAGACTCCTTCCATTCCACGTGCCAACTTGTTACTTGGGTCCTTGTTTTTGGCGAAGGAGAGCGATCCCTGAGGAAATGACTGCAATTCGATTTAAAATCGACTTTTAAAAATGGATTCTTTAATCTTAGCTAGCTAGCAAACACGGCTGTTGTTGTTTTGCTCCCCATGTGTTAAAATGGAGCTTGTGGATTTGTGCGTTTGATGTTGGGAAGTCGCACATTCACACATACTCACTGACACACAATGTGCTTTACCATTTTGTTGATCATTAATCAAAGCCCGTATCCCAGTAAAGTAAACAGCTGTGTAGTGATAAACCTATTAGCAAACTAGCCTACCCACACAATTTTCAGGAACTTGATGCTAGCTAGCTAGTAAATAATTGTATTTTTTTTTTATTACCCTACATTTTAATTTGTCTAGCCAACTCGAGGCATTAAATACATTTACATTTGAACACGTAAAGATGTAAATATCGGCACCTGTCTTCGTAGATTTGTGATTTGGTCACATGGTAAAGGAAACCCGTGATGAATATTCATGAGTGACCATCGTCGTGCCGCTAACCTCTGAACACGAGGGTCATTTTTTGTACATTGCATTTTTATACATCTACGAGCTCCGACATCGTGTGGTGTTTTCACGAGGGGGGGGGTGGGGGGCGGGGGTTTTTTGCGGGTGGTGGGGGGTTCATCGGTCTGTTTCGGGTTCTGTGCACGCTGAACCCACGATGTTCTGTGCTTGTTGATATTTCTGCATCTTTTCTATCTCGATGTCGTGTCCGTTTCTTACTTCGCCGACTGTGGCGATGATGTTCGTTAGCTAATTGATGGATAATATTAATAATAGATAGATAAATAAAGCGTTGTGTTGTTCGACGGAGAAGAAGAAGAAAAAAAAACCTCGGAGTCGTGTATAAATGTAGAGTGAACTATGATGCTCGTAGTAAAACGATGCTTTTGTTTTCAATTTCTGTACGACACTTTGGTGATGATGTCATAACTTGGTTTTATAAACCACGCCTATTTTTAAAACCTGCCTATGTCTCTGGGTTTATTTATTTATTTCATGTTAAGATATAATACCAATACTTCACCATACTCACTCCTTACACAATCATCATCTTGCTGAGGTCACTACAGAGGACCCCTAACTGAAGTGATCCACATATTATACATTTGGTCATCCACATATTTGGTTTGGCACATATTTTATGCTGGATGTCCATCCTTATCAACCCATAAATCTGCATTTGTCCGCGCTTGAGACCTGTACAATGAATGGGTTAAGGACCTTGCTCATGGGGCCACTGATGGTAGCTGGGTGGTGCTTCTTTCGCACCAGAGCCCAATGACTTAACCAATGAGCTACCACCTCCACTATTAGGGCTGCACGATATTTGCTAAAATGTAAATCACGATTTTTCTCCATTTGAATTGAGTTCACGATTCTCTTACACAATTCTCATTTGTTCACCAAAAATCTATTGCAAATACAAATTATTTCCTACTCACTTATTTCCTATACCCCATTCATTCGATACATCCTATGAACACTACTTTCCACACCATATACCGCACTCACTCCATACACAACACTCAAACTCTACACTCCAGTCGCTCTCTATACCCTATATCATATTTGCTCCATCCTGCTCCATTCAGACAGCCTACCCACTCACTACACCAGGGCTATTCAGTTAGTTTGTATTCAATCATGGGGGCCAGTTTATTAAAGCAAGCATCCTAAATGAAGGGCCAGAGAGATATGGGCTTGCAATATGAGTTATGATACGACTGCAGTATAAGAGCCCATAGGTTAGCACGTTTGCCTCACACCATGGTCAGGGTTTGATTCCCGTCTCGGCCATGTATGTGTGGCGTTTGCATTTTCTCCCCGTGCCTCGGGGGGTTTTTCTCCGGGTTCTCCGGTTTCCTCCCCGGTCCAAAAACATGCACAGTAGGTTGATTGGCAACTTGGAAAATTGTCCCTAATGTATGAATGTGTGTGAATGTGTGTGTGTGTGTGTGTGTCCTGCGATGGATTGGCATTCCATCCAGGGTGTATCCTGCCTTAATGCCCATAGACGCCTGAGATAGACACAGACTCCCCGTGACCCGAGGGATAGCGGTATAAGATGAATGAATGAATGAATGAAAGACACCCAAGTAGGCTTTTTCATATTCAAATCTTCTATTTTGAAGCATAAGAAAATCAGTGCATTGCTCAAGTAAGCTTTTCTACATTTAAACAAGTACATATGTTTTACATTTCTTTGTTGAAAGAGATTTTTTGTATAACTAGGCTTAATGTTTTTACACTGAATTTGCAGATTTTTATGTGGAAAAATATGAAGAAAGAAATAAACATAAGAAATGAACAAAAGTGATCATCGTTCTGTCAGTCATCACGGCTCATCAGAGAGGCTGCTCGCACCACTCGCTTATCGTCATGTGACTCACGCTCAACTGATCTTCGTTGGAGGGGACGGAACAAATTACCTCGGGGGCAGTAGGTATAGTCCTTATTTACTCCCAACATCCTACTGCCTCACTCACTCACTGTATACAGGTATTCCCACATTTTACTAATTTTTACTTTATTCACTTGCTCACATATACTTTTCTCACTCATTTCTTCATCTTCCCTTCCTCCCACATCATTCTCTCACTTTCTTTTTACACCATTATCAGCTTTCATTTATCTTGCTGCTTCCTCGTTCCCTTGTTTCTTCCTCCCTACTTCAGTGGCACGCTTATACCCTTCTCACTTCCACTCAGTACATCGTCTCGTTCTTTTAAACCTGCTCAGTCACTTGTTCACCTTCATACATGATCCTTTTGTCTGTTTTTTCTTCTTTATTCCATTAAATGATTTCTTACTTACCTACTTTTATTCTTACCTGTCTTGCAACCCTTTCTTCACTTACTCATTTCCTTCCTTGACTGCTCATTTCTGCATTTACACACCTACTTTTAAACCTTGCCCATCACCTTCTGTTTTAGAAAGTGCCTCTTTATTCTTCACCCACTATCTTCATCTTTATTTATTTTCTTCCCCACTCACTTTCTCACTTTCTCACTTAAAGGACCCGTGTCCACTGGACCAAGTACACAGAAACATTTGTAACTGTTTGAATTGTTTGTCATTGATTTAGGTCATTTGTTTATAGCATTTGTTTGTTTTTCATGATTATTGCTTTGCGTGTTGACCCTAAAATAACAAATGTGCAATAAAAGTAGGTGTGGGACCACAAAAAGAAAACATATTGGGTATAAAGGTTTGTGCTCCCCCATAATGTCAATAGCAAATAACTGAAATTGCATTATTAAATAAACATTATAAATATGCTATTTAGAAAAATTTAGAGGATTCCAAAAAGAATGTTGTTACAACCTGTAGTTACATGTAGTTACTGTAGCTACACACACACACACACACACACGTTTTCTTACGTGTGTGTATATATATCTATATAACAAAGATAAACTCAGATAATTTAATAATAACTCAATAGATTTAAACAATGCAAAAGCAAGACGCTTGTATTTGGACATTTGTATTATCCAATAACGTCTCAATAAAGTAAAAGCATTTCATATTAAAATATTTATAAATGCATTGATATATTCATTCATGAAGTGTGTACGTGGTGTTTTAATATTAGTAATGATGTTATATCAACTAAAACCGATTACATTATTTTACCATGTTATTATATTATAATGCATCATATTATTTACGTTTGTACTATATCTCTTTAGCATTAGAGTTTAAAAGCTTTTTTTGTATTTTAATTTTATTGCCATTCACAGTATTTTTTATATAAAACGTCTATGTTTCAATAATTTATTTCCCCTTGCATTTAGATCAATTTCAATGTAACTATATAGAAAAAAACACACACACGATATAATTAAGTAATATTTTATTTTTAAGACTTTTTCCATTTCATTTTTATATACTATTTGCACTTTTTTTGCATACAAAAAAATATAAATAGCCAAACAATAATTTCATTCACGCGTTCCTAATCGCAAGAGCTCGGCAAGTTCCGCCTTATTTCGGCTTTTGCACGCATGCGCGTACATGCACGTTGAAAAACCGACGACCCACCCCCTCCTCCCCATAGCGTCTCGGAGAGCTCCGCCTCGTTGTTGTCCTGAGCATGCGCGGTTTTAAGTTCCCTCCCTCCCCTTTTCACCCGCGCTCTCAGCTGCGGCCAGATTTAAAGAGACAGTCTCAGGCTAGTTGTTAGTTGTTAAAATAGTGACAAAAATAATTCTAATAATAATAATAATAAACATTTGTAATCGCCGCTGACATCGTGATATCGAAGCCGGGGATATTTTTTTCGTTGTTTGTTTGTAAACAGAGCGGTTTTGGGTTTTTTTTGTTTGTTTTTTTTTTTTTTTTTTTTTAAAAAGAGAGAGAAAAGAGAAACGCAGCGATGCTCGGGTAGTTTGGCTAGTTTTTTTCCTGTACTGAGGGTCCGGCGCTGCTGCCACTTGGCCAAGATTCTCTCTTTCTTTCCTTATTTATTTAATTTCTTTCGCACAGCCATCTGATACAGCAGATACACACCGAAACAAAGTGGGTAGGCGAAACTAGATTACCCTTCCCTTGTTTTTTTTATTTGTAACTTTGCTACACACACGTAAGAGAGAGAGAGAGAGAGAGAGAGAGAGAGAGAGAGAGTGTGTGTGTGTGTGTGTGTGTGTGTGTGTGTGTGTGTGTGTGTGTGTGTGTGTTAAACCAATAAAATAATCCCGGTTTGGTGTTTTGGTGGCTGCTGCTGCTCCTGAGCACAATGGCGAAAATTCAAGCTCACAGCAGCACCAAGCACATCAACCAGATCCAGGACAAAGCGTTCAGCGCCCAGAAACACCAGCAGCACTTCCAGAAACTGAAGGTAAGGCACAGCAAAAAAAAGAGAAAAAGAGACAGTTTCTCTTTCCGCTGCACCATTGTTGTTGAGCTGAGGTTTAAAGAAAAACTAGCTTTAGCGTTAGCATTACCTTCAGATGTGTGTGTGTGTGTGTGTGTGTGTGTGTGTGTGTGTGTGTGTGTGTGTGTGTGTGAGAGAGAGAGAGAGAGGTCCTTCCGCAGTCTCCAACTATGTTATTTACGTTGAAATGTATTTTGGCGATCAATTCATCACTTCATGTTGATACCCACCCCCCCCCCCCCCCCCCCCCCCCAGCTCGAATTCGGTGTCTTTTTTTAATCATCATGCTAATAATAACCACAGGGATCACTTTAGCTTCTCCTAGCTCTGCTAACTCTCACTTTTTCCCCCCTCTGTCTCTCTTTCTTGCCCAATACCAAAGAGGAAAAAAACCCTGATCGTTTACTATTTATCTCCACGATCATCATCTAGGTCTTCATCTCCCCACTGACTTTTAATCTCTTGTCAGTGTCTTTTGCTTCTTCTTCTTCTTTCTCCCCCTCAACAGGAAACCTATTCATTCCGTGCAGTGCTGGCTGTTCGTCTGCTTTTAGCTCTTCAGTTGGGCTTGTAAAGAAGCGTTTTTGTCTTCACTTTGAGAAATCCCTTCAGATGTTTGTCTTATTAATAGTGCCGGGATAGTTTCCGCTTTTCATTTGAAAAACACCCTCTCTCTCTCCCCCCCCCCCTCTCTCCCAAGAAAGCCTTCAAGTCGGTGGGTTGCTCGAGCTGTTCGCTCTGGTGTGAACTGTTCGCCATGGCCTGTTTTCGCAACCTTCGCTGTTTGCTTTAGGATTAAGAACAGCCTCGGTGGTCATTTCCGTTGAGTGCCAGGAAGAGCAGGGGGGACCTGGTTTGTGCTAACTGATCGTCTGGTTTAGCTCTTCGTTCATGGGGGGGCTTGGAATGGGGAACAAAGGGCTAGTGGTTTTGGCTGTTCGTTTGGACATTCAGACATGCTTATTGAGCTGTTCTACACTTGAGGGTTACTGCTTTAGCTCTCCAACTGTTCCGTTTAGGTGTACTGGCGCCGCTAGCCGTTTTGACTGTTCGCCTTTTCTATTAGAATCCCCTCCGCTCTTCATTTTACCAACAACAACGGCTTTTTCCCTTTTGGTTTTAATGGATGTGTGGTGGAGTTACGGGCAGCTGATTAGCACATTTAGTGTTGCAGATGTTAACCGGTTTTGGCTGTTCATTTGGGCTTTGCAGCAAAGAAACCCTGTGTTGGCTGTTCGTTTCCATCACCTCTCACTCTTCATTTGGTGCTGAAGGACACTTTATGGCTATTCTTTTCAACTTGGCGTAATATGACTAATATAATAACAAAGTTTTTATGGGTCATTTGCACATGAAATTATTCAGTCTTTGTTTCTAGCTTTGCTTTAGCAGTTTCACTTGATTTTGTTTTAGAAATGATGATGGCTCATTGAGCTGTAGGGGGGGAGCTGTTAAATCACGTGACTTTATTTATCTATTTTAGCTGTTCATTTCAGCTTGAAGTGTTCACTTGACCGATTCTTTCATTTATATCTCATTTGCCTCTTTTGGCTCTTCAGTTGCTCTGTAACACTAGGTTCAGTCACATGAAAACCTGTTAAGTGCTCTAATGCATTGTTTGCTGCATAAAGGAATATGAAGCTTTGTTTTAGATCATTTTGCCTCATGTTGCCTGTAAGAACTGTGTTAAGTGCTTGAGCTGATCATTTGGGGTCTAATGGCTTTTAAATTGGGGTGACCAAGTTCCTGGACATTATAGTTCAAGTCTTAGCGGTGATTATTGTGTTTATAAGAATGATGCACGTTGGTAGGTAAGTGTATAGTACATGTTATGAACCATTTGAAATGATCATTGTTGGCTGTTTGAATTTAACTTGTTCTTTGGTGTTTGTTGTTTTTTTCCCCATTCTAAGCATTTGAAGTTTTGAGTCTGTATCAGATCCAGGTTGACTTTCTGGTTATGAGTAGCTGCCGGCGATAGGAAATCGGAATGCCCCTAACCTTCCGATCAGACCCAGAGCTTTAACTAATTAGCTACCAAGTCCCCAGGCACCATTCTGTATAGCATGGCACCGCGAGTGATGGCTCGTTCATGAGTTTTGATTGTGAAAATATTTCATCATGGCTTTTCTCACACGTCTGATTGGACATGCACTTGTAATGTCAGTATGGGCTTTTTAATTCCTGTTTTATTTAAATCTTTTGAAACTATACATTGATCAGAAAAACGACTAACTACTGTTTGCAACTTTGCTTTGTTAATTTGCCTGAACCACGTGCAGCCAAACAGCTAAAATGGTTGCGATCATGTTACACTGACTAGTTTTTAGTACAAATACTATGTTGACGCAGACCTAATTTATCACAGTAGCTAGAATAAACAGCTGGTATTGTTGAAACTAAACAGAACAGCTCATTATTTATGCTATTTTGTTGTATATTGCTGGATAGTCTGGTACATTTATAACAGAATACTATCAGTGTCATAGCAATTACAGTCTCTCTTTCTCTCTCTCTCTCTCTCTCTCTCTATACATATATATATATATATATATATATATATTATTTTTTTTAACAATTTTTTGCATGAACATTTTGCTGCCTGGTTTAGTTTATTAGTATAAGCACACGGTGATCCACATCAGCATCACTCTGTATTCAAAATAAGACCATAGAGTTGTTACGTTTTCTCACTAGAGTGAGAAATTGTTGATTTTCTGCTGCTCTTTGCATTGTATGGGGGTCGTAGCATGATTTGGAACACCCACCCATTTCTGTTTTGCTTCTTCCATACAGGTAGAAGATGCGTTATCGTATCTGGACCAGGTTAAAATCCGGTTTGCGAACGATCCTGGGATTTACAACAAGTTCCTGGACATTATGAAGGAGTTCAAGTCTCAGAGGTGATTTACTGTTTATAAGAAACAGTAAAGTGTTGGTCGTAGATATACATTCTTACTGGCTGTTTTACAACTCTGATTGGTTGTTTTAATTCGATTGGTCTTTCTTGATTGGTTGATGGGTGGTCTTTGTGTTCCTCAGCATCGATACACCGGGTGTAATAAACCGAGTCTCCCAGTTATTCCATGGTCACCCGGACCTCGTCCTTGGATTCAATGCCTTCCTGCCACCTGGATATCGGATAGAAATCCCAAAAAATGGAATGGCCTTTCTGCAGTCACCCTTCAGTCCGCAGGTAACCAACCCGGTCCGCTTCCTGGACGTGAATGTTCAGCATTGCATTTCTTAACGCCATGACCTCATCTTTGCAGCAGGTTTCTCCTGGCAAGGCAAAGAGCACAGAGTCGAGTTCGGCTCAGAGCGAGCCAGTGGCGTCGCCCCAGAGCACCTCGCCGACGTCCGGAGTACCGCCTGAACCACCCGGGAAAATCGCACTGCCCCTGCCCAGCCAATCACAGCCAGCCACATCGTCAGCGTCCCCTCCTGCTTCAGAGGCAAGTCCTGTCGAGTTTGACAGCGCCATCAGCTACGTGAATAAGATCAAGAGCCGATTCCTTGACCATCCGGAAATCTACAGATCCTTTCTGGAAATCCTGCACACTTATCAGGTAGACCATGTGAAACTGGAGGTGTGTGCAGCGATGTTATATGTCAGTAGATCAGTCACTGTGTGTGTGTTGCAGAAGGAACAGCTGGAGCTGAAGGAGAATCGGAGCAGGACGAGTTCAGGGATGACGGAAGATGAGGTTTTTTCCAAAGTGGCAAGTCTGTTTAAAGGACAGGAGGACCTGCTGGCGGAGTTCGGACAATTCCTTCCTGATGCCAAGAGATCGCTGGTGAGGAGGACTTTTTTGGAGATGCCTAGTTTCTACAAATGTGTTTCTTTAATCAGAGGTATAATGCAGTGTGTGTGTGTGTGTGTGTGTGTGTGTGTGTGTGTTGCAGTTTACAAGTGGTTCTTTAACGGGCAAAGAGCAAGTGAAGAAAAACGACGAGGAGGAGTTAAATAAACAAGGCAAGAAAAGGCCACGCCCACTTCTACTGCCTCACATGACACCACTGCTTAAGGTGAGACCCCGCCTACTACACTCAATTTTTATTAAGGAAAAAATCCCGCCCCTTTTCTATGATCCCGTCTTCACTTTGTTTTTATTTCATTGCTCGTTCTTTTTCCTTTCTTCGCTCGTGTGGTTTCTCTTGTTCATCGCAGAAGAAAATGAAGTTCTCCTGCTCCAAAGACCAGTCTTTCGCCTCGGTCGGGAAGCACGGAGTCCTCCGAGAGTTCACGTTCTTCGACAAGGTAAACATGATGCAAGTGTGATGAGTTCTGTGATTTTTGTTCCCCCCCCCGTTGTCTACTTATCCAGGACGTGTCTGTACTTCCAGGTTCGACGTTTGTTTAAGAGTCAAGAGGTGTACGAGAACTTCCTACGATGCATCGCCTTGTTTAACCAGGAGGTGGTGTCAGGAGCTGAGCTCCTGCAGCTCGTCACGCCATTCCTTGGGTAGGAAGCGCAGCAACAATGCAGCTTGATAAAATATGCGAAATATATTTGAGCAATTTACCAATTTTTTTTGTGCGTGTCTTTTCTTTCCTACAGGAAGTTTCCAGAGCTTTACACCCAGTTTAAATCGTTTCTTGGCGAGAAGGAGCTTTCGCACTCTGTGACCGGCCTATCGGAGCGCTATATGGAAGGGGGCGGTGCTAGGGAGGTGGACTACGCTTCCTGTAAGAGACTAGGTTCTAGTTACAGAGCGTTGCCGAAAACGTACCAACAACCCAAGTGCAGCGGGAGAACTGCGCTGTGTAAAGAGGTGCGCATACTTCTCACACACACACCGTCCCATCTCAAGGATAATGTCGCTTGCCCCGCCCACATCTAGTACTTCATTCATTCATTCATCTTCTACCGCTATATCCGATCTTCCCACGGGTCATGGGGATCTATCTCAGGCGCAGGGCACACACACACACACTCACATTCACACTCTAGGGACAATTTTCCAAGGTGCCAATCAACCTACCGTGCATGTTTTTGGACCATTGAGGGGGGGAAACCGGAGAAAAACCCCTTGAGGCACCGGGAGAACACGCAAACTCCACACACACGTGGCCGAGATGGGACTCGAACCCGGGCCATGGCGCTGTGAGGCAAACGTGCTAACCACTAAGCCCCCCCCCCCCCCGTGCCCCCCCCCCCCGCCCCCCCCCCCTCCCCATCTAGTACTTCACTGTTTGTAATAAGATGCTCTTTTTTTTTTTAATGGTGTGAAGAGAGAACTGTCAGTAATGCAGGCACATTACAATATCAGGCCACACCCACACTAGGCTCACTTCATTATTACTGTGCGCATGCAGGTGCTGAACGATACCTGGGTGTCCTTCCCGTCGTGGTCGGAGGACTCTACGTTCGTGAGCTCGAAGAAAACGCCTTACGAAGAGCAGCTGCACCGCTGTGAGGACGAGAGGTTCGAGGTGAGTGACAAGCGCAAAGCACCTGGCTTTAAAAAATACATAAAACCGAGGATATAGTAGTTGATGAATAGACACGAAAAAGTGGTGGAAGAAAAGTAATAGCATTTTGTGCGTCTTTGTAGCTGGACGTGGTTCTAGAGACCAACCTGGCTACCATCAGGGTTTTGGAGAGCGTGCAGAAGAAGCTGTCACGTCTCTCACCAGAGGACCAGGACCGCTTCCGATTGGATGATTGTCTGGGCGGGACCTCGGAGGTGATCCAGAGGCGAGCGGTGTATCGTATTTATGGAGATAAAGCTCCCGAAATCATTGAGGGACTGAAGAGGAACCCGGCGACTGCAGTACCCGTAGTGCTAAAGAGGTGCAAATCTGTCTTTCACTCTATACGTCTCTCTCTCTCTCTCCCCCTCTCTCTCTCTCTTTCTCTCTGTATATCTATACATCTAATCTCCAGATATGTCTCTTTCATCATCTCTGTCTCACCCATGTACATATCTCAGTATGTCTACCTCTAATTTGTAAATATTAGTCGTTGAAGCAGTAAAGTTTTGTTTCTTGTTTGTGTGTGTGTGTGTGTGTGTGTGTGTGTGTGTGTGTGTGTGTGTGTGTGTGTGTTAGGTTGAAGGCAAAAGAGGAAGAGTGGCGAGAAGCTCAGCAGGGCTTTAATAAGATCTGGAGGGAGCAATATGAGAAAGCATACCTCAAATCTCTGGACCACCAGGGGGTCAACTTCAAACAGAACGACATGAAGGCGCTGAGGTCCAAAAGCCTGCTGAACGAGATCGAGAGCATATACGATGAGGTACTAAAACGGCTCTGTGGCGTCCTAGCATAACGCCGGGCGTTCTGTGTTAATAATGCGCTTGTGTATGTCTGTCCGTGTAGCGCCAAGAGCAGTGCACTGACGAGGGTGGAGTCGGGCAGCAGGGTCGCGAGGGGGGAGGAGCCTCCAGCGAGCCTCACCTGATCTTCTCCTACGAGGACAAGCAGATCCTGGAGGACGCAGCGGCCCTCATCATCTACCACGTGAAGCGTCAGCCCACCATCCACAAGGAGGACAAAGACCAGATCAAGCGCATCATGCACCACTTCATCCCCGACCTGTTCTTCTCCCGGCGTGGCGAGCTCAGCGACACAGAGGAGTGGACGGACGAGGAGGCAGACACAGAGGACGGGGGTGGGGCTGCTGCTGGTACAATGTCGGAGACGCAGATGGCAGCAGGGATGCCGGAGCGAGGAGGTGGGGGAGGAGGAGGAGCAGGAGGGGGAGGCGCGGCAGCAGGAGCAGGGCCTACAGGAAATCCGCAGCAGGTGAACGGCGAGTCGAGGAGGCGGCGATGTGCGTCCCCGCGTGGAGCGGAGCAACAGGAGCAGCTGGAGCAGCAGGAGCAACAGAAAGAGCAGGACGGCATCTATAATCTGTTCTTCGTCAACAACAACTGGTACTTCTTCCTGCGACTGCACCAGACTCTGTGCTTGCGGCTGCTGAAGGTGTACAGACAGGCCGAGAGGCAGCTGCTGGAGCACCGCGCCGAACAGAGCGCCGAGCGCCTCCTGGTGGCCGAGGGACGCAGAGACAAGGCCACTGATCTCGCCATGGAGCTGCGCCTGAAGCAACCCAGTACGACACCTGTTTACAAAACCGTTTATGTTCAGAGTAGATTGTTTGTCGTGAAACTGCAGTACTTTTTTTTTTTTTTTTTTTTTTTTTTTTTTTTTTTTTTTTCATTGAACGTGTGTGTGTGTGTGTGTGTGTCTGTGTAGGTGAGGTGGAGCTGGAAGAGTATTACCCGGCATTTTTAGACATGGTACGCAGTCTGCTGGATGGGAATCTGGAGTCGACGCAGTACGAGGACACCCTGCGCGAGATGTTCACCATTCACGCCTACATCGGCTTCACCATCGACAAACTCATCCAGAACATCGTCAGACAGGTGAGAGAGAATAACACAGAGACGGATCTGGATGTTAACAAGATTATGGATCATAAAATTGTCGGAGGAAAAAGTGGGCGACTGACAACGACAGAAGGAACGAGGGACAATGAAAGAGAGACGATACACAGGGAGAGGGAGAGCAAGAGAAGATTGTGTAATACAACAGGAAATGATCAGTGAAATGCGCATGGCCTATCTATCATTAGAACTCTTCACTGATAAATTGTTTGTGTGTGTGTGTGTGTGTGTCTTTGTACTTGCAGCTGCAGCACTTGGTGAGTGATGAGGTGTGTGTTCAAGTAGCCGAGCTTTATGTGTGTGAGCGGAGGCGGGGCGCTGCCGGGGGAAACCTCTCCTCTCAGTGTGTGAGAGCCGCCTGGGAAACCAGCTACCAGTGGAAAGCTGAGAGAGTGATGGCTGAGGAGAACTGCTTTAAGGTGTGTGTGTGTGTGTGTGTGTGTGTGTGTGTGTATATTACTTCCAGCTGGGTCCTATGAATTCCATCACTGATTTTTTTTTTAAAGACAGAATTCGATTTTCAATTTTGAATTCAGTGGGAAAATGTGTTTTACCTGTTTAGTCAGTGTTTTGGGGTTTGCTGCGATCATGTTTATCCCACAGCGCCACACACACACACACACACGCCTCCCCATTCAACAACATGGTTCTGTTTTTAAGTGCTGGAATAAATTAGTCGTGTTGCTTCCTTTAGTCGACACAAACTTGAGACCAAAGCCCCGCTGTAAAATTTGTCTAAAGTAGCAACTCCGAACCATTTCCATTTCGCGACTGATGAAACCGCGCCCCTCTTGCAAATAAGTTCTACAGTTTCGGAAGAACTACGGAAGCTCACTGTGCCAAACCTAAGCGAAATTTTATAAACCATAAACTTGAGTTAATCGAAGTGGGGAATGTGGGGGAATGAATGGATAAAATAGGTGGAATCTGACAGGTGTGTGTGTGTGTTGCAGGTGATGTTTATTCAGAATAAGGGTGAGGTGACAATGACCATCGAGCTGCTGGACACAGAAGAGGCTCAGGCTGATGATCCACTTGAAGTACAGGTAATGTGTTCTAGACGTCTGATAGCAGCTCCAGTGTTTTGAATCCGTATGCTAAATGTTTGTGTCTGATCTCTGCAGTGCCTGTCCAACTACATGGAGCAGTTTGTCGGAACTGAAATATCCACGTGTGCACAAGGAGATGGTTACTACTTCAAGCCTGTATTTCTGCCCAGGTAACACACACACACACACACACACACACACACATACTGGGTCTTGCTTTTATCGTGTGTGTGTGTGTGTGTGTGTGTGTGTTTAACGCACATGTTTTTGCTTGAAGAAACCTGCGTCAGTTTTCCGTTCCGGCGCTGGCAGTTGCGACAAGTGGAGGCGCTGCGCAGTCGGCGCGAGCTGCGGGATCAGCTGGGCGTGGAAAGCGCCGGAAACCTCGACTGCCGGTTTAAACTCAACACGCACAAGATGGTGTTTGTCATGAACTCGGAGGATTACATGTACCGCCGAGGCGCACTAATCAAGGCCAGGAAGGTAGCGTATATGCCACTCCTCGAGTGTAAGGGCACTAGAGCAGGAGGACGTATTGCTAGGACGATGGGTAGATAATTTTGTAGGCAGACAGATAGACGGATGGGCGGATAGACGGATAAGTATACAGAAAGGCAGATTTGTAGACACACAGACGGTTGTAAATCAGACAGTTTTGTATCTAGGCAGTGCAACATACCGGAGTAAGACTGACTTGTAGATAGACGAGCATGAAAACGGATGCAATGGCAGTCGGATAAACAGACGGGTAAGTAGCTAGAAGGGTGGATAGATGAGTGAGCAGGCAGACAGGCATTCTTGCAGATGGATAAAATTACAAACAATTTAACAGCCTGTCTGTCAATTGGACAGAGAGACAAGATATCTGATCGCATAATATCTCATACTCCCCCCCCCCTCTTTTTTCTTTCTCTCTCAGACTCACTTGCGCGTGTCCCGGCTACAACGCGAACGTTTCTCTCGTTGGCACAGCGTGTGGCAGAGCGAGCACGTCTCCGCCGCTGCCGCCCGCTCCGTCCACGCCTGGCTTCTCGGCGACGACCTGGACGACTTGCTACCCTGTAAGACCACCTGTGTGACGTCGCAGGTCAAAGGTCAGACCGTCAATAGGTACCAGGTGCGGTACAGCAGCAAGGCTCCAGCTTCGCCGTGACTCACGCCACGCCCTGTTTCACCAAGCGTGCGCGCACACACAGAAGGACAGATGCGATGATGTAATCATGGCATGGACTCGAACATCCAATCAGATGTGAATGAACGGATGAATGGACCCCCCCCCCCCCCCCCCCCCCCCACCCCATTGTAGTTTTTAACATATGAAACCAGCCTTGTGTGTATGTGTGTGTGCGTGTGCGCGTGTTCTGTATGTGCACTTCTCTCAGTTGTAAGTGAATGATTAATATCAGCTCTTGGATGCTGGAAACTTATAAATGCTTATTGTCTGAATCATCATGTACCATATCGACTCTCGCCAAATCATGCTTTTCCCCCCCCCTTTTATTATTATTTTTTGTTTGGTGTAATTTTTACATGTTAAAAACATGAGATGATGAAATACAAGCGTTTTGCAGAGGAATGTATAACACAGATCCTGTATCAGTTATCTTGAAATAAAACGACCACATTGTGCAGTTCTTAAAAACTATGTATGTGTGTGTGTGCGATAGTCACTAAGTGGCGCCACATGCACACTGCCTTCTGTGTGTGCGTGTGCACGAGCGTGGTTACATGCATATTGCTTAACCTTTAGGGCAGATAGTGAGGAGAGTGAGGGAGCAGGAAGAGAAAGTGGTGTGTGTGTGTGTGTGTTGCAGACATGGACCTGCGCTCGGAGCTGCTCAAGTCCATCTGGTATGCTTTCACTGCTCTGGATGTGGAGAAGAGTGGCAAAGTCTCCAAGTCCCAGCTAAAGGTAGGTATCCAAACTGAATCAAACCAGTACTGAAGTGTACAAGTGTACACAAACCCATTAACCAGCAGTGTGATGTTGAAGAATGTGTGTGTGTGTGTGTGTGTGTGCGTGTGTGTGTGTGTTCATTACTTTATCCCTTGTCCAGGATTGCAGGTTTACTGATAGTAATATTTATGCAAAAACTATTTCACAAAGCTTTATTTCCTGTGTGTGTGAGTGTTTGGCGGGGATGGCTGCCTTTCACCACATGGTGTAGTGCTGCTGCACAAGTCGTATTTTAACCTTTTAAAAATTGGACTAGAAATAAAGAACGATATTAAATATAAATATTATTTTATTATTATTATTATTAATAAAAACTAATGCATTTGTGTTCCCCTCAGACTGCACACATTTTTAGATATTTTATTACAAGAAAGATAAATAGATAAGGAAAATGCTTTGTCGTAAGTAAGGGCATACAAAACTAAAAATATTGTTTCCCTGCTCTATCTTGGTGGCATTATTTATCTCAAATTAAGTCTATGTAACTCGAGGATGGCTGACCACGAAAATCCTTCCTGTGTAGACACTGTTTCATCGAAGAAAAAAAAAATGAAAAATGTGAATGTAAGAAGGTTTATAGTAATTGACTGTACGTGAGAAAGAGGGAGGGAGTGAATGTTAAACCTTTTAAAGTCAATAAAAAAAAGCTCACTTAATTACACATACAGAACAGCGTTATAAGCTTTGGCCATATTTTCCGCCCTGCTCATTATGAAAAGACAAAGAAAGCTGAAAAAATGTGGTGGTGATGCTGAAAAAGATGGAGATCTGTTCTAGAGAATAAGTTTGCATTGAATAGTATGACCAAAATGATCTTTTTAAATGACCCTCATATTTACATATCTATAAATTTATTTATTTTATTATAATTATGCGCGCACACATGCACATGTAATACATTCCTAGACAATAAAAGGTCCCTGCCTAAGTAACTGCTAAATATTTAAGTATCTTAACCCCAAAAAAAGACAAACATATCCCAAAAAGTCTAAAGTTCTTAGTAAACATTGTCATTATTAACTGGCATTGGATGCAGTTCATTCACAACCTGATATAAACAGATACAGACAATAATAGGTGGCCAGAATTGTTCATTTTCTGACCAATTATTTGTTGAATAACCGTTTCAATTTAACCAAAAGTCTATAATGTATTTTTGTTTTGCTCTTAGGCCTTGCAGCGATTTTTGTGTGTGCGTGTGTGTGCCTGTGTGTAGAGATCCACTGTTTGAATCGGTGCTGATTGTTTTGACCGCAGTGACCCTCATTATGGTATTGTTTTCTAGCATTTTCATGCAAAGAGTGTAAAATCGGGGGGGGGGGGGTATTCAGAATAAAACATCAGTCACCGAATCTCTCCAGGTTGACAGAATAAAGCGTTTTTTGTTTGTTTGTTTGTTTTTTTTGGAAGAATTTTCCATTTAGGACACGGCTGCATACAATGATTATGTGACCATCTCCAGAATTGTCCCTGAAATGTCATCCTGAAGACAAATAATACATATTAGTGTTTCGATTCAAAACCAAATGAAAGTCGAATGACGTAAATAAACATGGCTACGTGTTTTAAAGCAATCGAAATGCTATCCGATATCCCATTAGCTACTGCTAAATAGCAACAGCCTGTTTATTTGATTTTGTATTGTGGCTGACGGTTACTCACAGTTAAATATATTTAGCTTTTCATCTACTCTATATTTCACTGCAACATCTAACTTTTTTTGGCTTGAATGACATAAAAAAAAATGCCATTTGGAGAGAATTTTGAAGAAAATGGTGGCATGTGTTTTGTTTTTTTTTCTTCCCCCTCCCCTTTTCAGATTTAAACTGTTTTATACCTTAGAGTGAGCCGGATGTGGTGATCTCTCTCTCTCATATCAGATAACAGCACCATCTTGCACTAAAGGAAAATACTGAAGAAATGACTGGTTGAAAACTCCACCTGTTTTATTTGATCTGACAAACAATTATTTACATAGCCTGGATTTACAGATGGCAAGTTGATATTGATAAATGTACTCTCTCTCCAAAAATAGAATCAGATTAGTGATTTTAAACGTCTTACCACAGCAATGTTTTTTTTTGTCCTGCATGTTTCCTTTCTGACCACGCTATGTTTAACTTCCCCATAAGATGCTGTGTATCCCATCTGAAATTAAAGATGGAAAGGCTGCAGGAACGGACGAGTGTTAGTTCTTTATCCATTGTCTTCTGGAACGTTCTAAATTCTAAAATAGGGGTGCAGGGGGTGTATAAGGAAGTTTGTATTTGTAAGCCACCCTTACCTAAAGAGACAAAAATAAATAAATAAATAAAATAGCCTTATATATATATATATATATATATATATATATATATATATATATATATATATATAGATATATATATATATATATATATATATATAATTTCTTTGCATATCCCAGCTTGTTTGGAAGCTGGGGTCAGCCATGATACAGTGCCTGGAGCACAGAGGGTTAAGGGCCTTACTCGAGGACCCAAGAGTGGCAGCTTGGCGATACCAGGGCTCGAACCCCTGACCTTCCGATCAACAGCCCAGCACCTTAAACCACTGAGCTGGTCTCATTTATACTATTCAATGTTAAGGGCAGCATGGTGGTGCTGGGATTTGATCTCATGACTTTCTGATGAGCAAGCTTAAGTCTAAAGAACAGGTACAGACTACAGACAAGTGATGGTCATGTGACCTACTACTAATACTCACATTCTGTGCTCGCTGCCTGTGAGCGTCCAGCACTGCTCGCCTGGTTCCACCGTCTCTCAGGGTAAAAGGTAAGGCCAGCTCAAGGCTCTTCTCTGTTCTGGCACCAATGTGGTGGAACGAACTTCCACTGGAAGTTCGAACAACGGAGACACTGTCTACATTCAAACGCCGACTGAAGTCCTACCTCTTCCAACAACACCTATCCTAACATTCCTTTTATTCTCTTTTACCTCACTGTCCAGGAATCCATTAAAAAAAAAAAAAAAAAAAAAAGGCAACTGTCTATTCTTGTGTACTTGAGTTTGTATTAACCTTTCTTGAATAAATCTTATCTTTAGATCGAGACTTAAAGCACTTTCTGTACGTCGCCCTGGATAAGGGCGTCTGCTAAATACCGCAAATGGAAATGTAAATGTGCTGTGTCAATTGTGTATTAAGATGTGTGTGTGCATTTTCCTGTATTTTGTGTGTTTCAGGTTCTGTCTTAAAATCTTCATAGTGTTTTTTTTTGTGTGTTTTTTGTGTTTTATATTCAATATGCAATGTTGGGTGTGTGTGTGTGTGTGTGTTTTACACTGTACTTAATCTGTTTCTCAGAATGTCTCATTATCTTCACACACTATTTATGTCGTCCAGGTTCTGTCTCATAATCTGTGTACAGTGTTGTCTATCCCTCACGACCCCGCCGCTTTAGAAGAACATTTCCGGGACGATGATGACGGTCCGGTGTCTAGTCAGGGATACATGCCTTACCTCAACAAATACATACTCGATAAGGTACCTCTCTTCCTTTTCAGCATCGTCACCTTAAGTACCTTTTTTTCCCCTTTGTGTTGTTCCTAAATTTTTTTTTTTTGCCCATTTTCCCGATTTCTTCTTTTTTTATGACTTTCTTTCTTTGTGTTTTTCCTACTTGTGAAAGTTTCATGACTCATTCTGCAAATGTGCACCAATGTCCGAAAGTCTGAACGCGCTACCATTTATTCTTTTTCTATTTCTCTTCCTTTTTTCAAATAAGCTCCTGTACGAGTGCAGCACTTCCTCCAAGCCATTCACATCTACCCCATTATTATTCAAATGATCGGGTTTAGTACTATTGCACCTTATACGCACACTATTTATTGGCCTATTGTTGCACATGTACTGTAAGATATACATTTTACTGTTACACCCAGTCTTCCGTATTTGTATACCTCATGCTATTCCACATATGTAAATATTCATTTAATTCTATAACATGAATATGAAATCACAGACTTCTGCAAACACTGAATAATTTGAATTATGCCTCGGGAACTATTTCCCCCCCCCCCCCTCGTTTTCTTCTTACTTGTTTAGTATTGTTTAATTATTCATATTTGCTGTAATCTGCCTGTGGCCTCACCAATTAAAGGTCATTGTACAAACTGTCATCGGTGCATATGACAAATAAAACATGAAATTCAATCTTGAAAACAACAACAACAAAAAATATCAGTAGAAATATATTATAGTTACACTAACTACTGAATCAGAACAACATCTAATGAATCAAAAGAGGAGTCATAACATCTACTATTGTATCAGATAAATCTACTCATCTAATACCATCACAAACGACTGAAAACACACGTCTAGCTCAAGTGACTGAAAACGTTCACTGTTGATTTTAAATGAATCGATTCATTTTTTTCATCAATTGATTCAAATGATCCAAAATATATTCACCCTGTTCCAATCAACCTACTACTGACAGGATATATACGACTAAATTGGTAAATTCACATTAATCCCAAATCGCTCATGTATTGATATGACTTAAGCACGTCGCTATCATTATCACTACATATTTTCCTACTCTTGAGACCTAGCACAAGCAGAATCTTGGTGTAGCAGTGAAGGAAAGTCATCACAGGACCCTTTTAACAAAAGTTTGTGTGTGTGTGTGTGTGTAATTAGGTGGAGGAGGGCAGGTTTGTGAAGGAGAATGTGGACGAGCTCTGCTGGACTCTCACAGCCAAGAAGAACTACAAGCCCCAAGGAGACAGCATCCTGCCCCTCAAAGATGCTTTCCGGCTCTGGTGTCTCTTCATCTTCCTCTCAGAGGACAAATATCCGCTGGTGATGATCCCTGATGAGGTGAGACACAACCAACCCATTAATAACAGTGGACTGTGTAGATAATTCACAGAAGCAAAAGGACTTCAGGCCAACAAACACTGGAACTCAAATCTGGCAATAGGAGCACAAAGGTCTAATTGTAATACCCATTGTTAACGTCTCTTAAATAGACATGAATACATTATCATACGCGTTGGCTTATTTCGTGGTTAGCGTATCGTCTTAGTGAGACACGGCACCGGCTGCTATCTTGTGGTGTGTGTTTTGTGTTAAGGCGTTTCTGAAGCCTAAACCTCAGGATGTTCTTGGGGCAGGAAGTAAGAAAGCGCTGTAAGAGTTCAGGGTTTTGAAATGTGCTGCTTGTGCTTGCAGCTCGGTTAAGCTCTTCCTATTCTGTCCCCCTTTCTGTCAATTTAGAAGGGTCGGTTCCCAAGGGTCTTGGGAACACGTTAATTGTTCCCAAGCTACTTGTAGGTTAAAATGTGTGCAAGCTAAATTAGTGTCAAAGAAGTAGCCTAGTGTGTAAGCGCAGACTACTTAAAGAAACGGTGATAAGCAACTATAAGCTGGCCTTAGAGAGTACATACCGAGCGTTGTGACAAAAGGCTAACATAGTAAACGCAAAATAACCTACTTAGGAAAAAGTTAGCTAGATTGGAAAACTAAGCTTCTAAGTTAACACGAATCTTGGAGGTCATGCATCCAAAAGAAAGCCATGCTAGTGAAGAAAACAAGCTTCCTTTGTAGGTGAATGCTAATTGAGCATAAAAAACTAACATAAAGACCGAACGATAACCTATTGAGGATAAACCTAGAGAGGACTAAGACTTTATATAACAGCTAACATACTGCAGCAAGTATAAGCTAATGTACAGAAGAAACATACTGCAGCAAGTATAAGCTAATGTACAGAGGAAACTTTAGCATGTGAAAGCTAATGTGAAGAAAACCTTACAAGCTTGTGAGAAAATACGTCACACGCTAATAACCTAGTGTGGGAAAACTACCGGCGAGTGCAAGAAAACAGCATTTGAAAAGTAATCTAGTTAGTGAGGAAATTATTGTGAAAAATCTAAGCTAACCTAGCAGTTAATAGTTCGCTTAGCAAAGTGAGTACAATGCTAATATAAATACAGTTTCAGTGCAATACATGCTAATTTGTCTAGTAAAAGAAAATCTATAAGTAAAATCTATATATGGTAATTAAGTTAAGATACTTAAGTTAAGTGTGTGTGTGTGTGTGTGTGTGTGCATGTGTGTACATTTGTTAGGCGCTCCATCTTAGCACAGAAAATAGGGTCGGGTTATTTTTCTCGTGCTTGCACTCTTTCCGCTGCCTTTCTGCTCTCTTTCCGTGAGGTTACAGTTATTTCCTGGCAGCGTGGCATTTAGTAGTTTCACTTAATGCAAAAAAAAGAGGAGGGGTGTGTGTGTGTGTGTGTGTGTGTGTGTGTGTGTGTGTGTGTGTGTGTGTGTGTGTGTGTGTGTGTGTGTGAAAGCAGATGCACTTTTATTGCATAATAAGTACATGTGGTTACATGCATTTTACCCTCATTGTGATCGATTGTAGTATCACAGAATGTATCATGTCATTGTTACATAAACACACACAATTCTGTACATATTACAGGTGTGTTCTCTTCTGGTGCAGCTGCCATTCTTTAATGTGTGTCTGTTTTTCCGACTCAGAGGGAAAGTACCAAGTCAGCGTAAATTTGCATATTGACTAAATCATTGGAATCAAAGCAGCTGCTGCTGTAATTGTTTCCCTCACGGGATCAATAAAGTATTTCTAAGTCTTAATGTGATACATGAAGAAAAATATATACTGAATATGAATATATATATATAAAGTTAATCATGTGATTGATTCAGAGTGATTGCAAGTGTGATGATTCAGTGAAAGGTTGTTAAAAACAATAGTTATCAGTGAATTGTCATTGTAGAACAGTAGTGATTAGTAATTGGCTGTTTATATACAGTAATGATTATTGATTGGTCGTTGGATTTTGGTGATCGATTTTGGAAACCAATAGTTATAAGTAATTGGTCAATGAGAACAGTTCTAATCAATGATTGGTTGTTGGGAATAGTAGTAATCAGTGATAATTATTTTCAACGACCAATCACTGTTTACCACTGCTTTTCGACAACCAATGACTGATCTCATTTTCAACAACTAATGATTAGTGATTCGTTGAGAACAGTGGTGGTTGGACTGGTTGTTGAAAACAATGGCAAGTGTGATTGGTCTTGGAATAATAGTGTTCAATGATTTGTTGTTGAAAACATCTGCGTTCACCCGTCTGCCTTGTAAATACTACTACTACTACATTTACATTTATGGCATTTGACAGACGCCCTTATCCAGAGCGACTTACAACTGAGCAATTGAGGGTTAAGGGCCTTGCTCAAGGGCCCCACTAGTGGTTGTGGGGTTTGAATCTGCGATATTCTGATCCAGAGGCCAACACCTTACCACTAAGCCACCACCTTCCGACCTATTATTACTACTTTATTTACCTATTTACTACTTTACTACCTATTATTACTACAACTAATAATAATGGTAATCCTTATTTTATATAGCACCTTTAAATGAACATCTCAAAGAGCTTTCCATCCAAAGAAGCTAAATAGAACAAAGATTAAAGATAATTAATAACAAATAATAGTAAAAACATACAAGAAACATAATTAAAAAACAAAACATTACAGTATACATCACATAAAAGCTAGCCTGAAAAAGTGAGTTTTAAGAGACGATATAAAAATATGAAAAGATTCGGCCTGTCGAATCTTA
Organism: Kryptopterus vitreolus; assembly: GCA_030449085.1. Classification (NCBI taxonomy): domain Eukaryota; kingdom Metazoa; phylum Chordata; class Actinopteri; order Siluriformes; family Siluridae; genus Kryptopterus; species Kryptopterus vitreolus. The sequence continues at coordinate 12,026,736 of JACRUU010000020.1, forward strand.
ACGGGGAGAGAATTCCACAGCTTTGGTGCATGAACAGAAAAAGTCTCCCATAGAGTGTAAATGGGTAACGAGGAACAACAAAAAGACCGGAATCAGAGGAATGAATATCATGCCTTGGAGTGTAGACAGTTAGAAGCTGAGAAACTGGGCCTCACTAACACTACTCCACTTTTACACCACAATGTATGCCGCCATTATAACATCGTTGGTCACTTCTCTGGAACCGTCTACCAGACGACTACTGCAATTGTGTGATAGACGTTGACTCGTACTTCCAGATTCTATGAAGTTTACCCAGACTGACGTTAACGCTTCTGTTTAGTGCAATGGAAAATCATTTCCCACTTGGAGCTGTTTGAAGAATACCTTTGTGATGTCAGACATCGTTGTACACTCATATGTATGCTGCTTCCCCCCCCCCTCAGGTGGAGTACCTACTGAAGAAGCTGTGCATGGCCATGAGTGTGGAGCTAAACTGCGTTGAGCTGGAGGACTTTATTTCCCATGATTCGATTCAGCAAAATGGTTTCAATGTATGGGCGTTTCTGCAGATGATGAACTCTGGGAAGCTCACGAGAGGACTTAACATGGAAACAATCAGCATGGCTGTCGAGGAGGTGTATCGAGAGATTGTGGGAGATGTACTAAAGGAGGTACGGGGCTTGCATTTCTTAATTGTGTAGACACGTGGCATGTGTACAATAAGCACAACTGTCATTTTTGGGGGGGTAGCCCTAAAGCAGAGTGGTTGGAGATTTGTGGTTACGGTGGCCCATACCTCCTCCTTTTCCCTCTCACTCAGTATGACCTAGTCAAGATTCCTTCAGCGATGCATGCCAGCTAAGTAAAGCAGCAAGGATGTTAAGGATTTAATACACAGCCATATAAGACACATATTAAAATTAGAATGGTGGAAAGGGGCGGATTAGGGAGCTAGGAACCTGTCGGGAACAATAAGCTCTCAGATCAGGGAAGGAGTGTAATAAACTAGACTAGGAAATGAGCATTCTGGGAATCTAGGATACTATTAGAAAGTGAATTGCAGGAGAAACTAGGATACTAGACCCTGGGACCTGCTGTGATGAAAAGATATTGTAAATCAACTCAGGCAATGTGTGTGCTAAACAGGGATACCTGTGGAAGAAGGGTCAGTTGAGAAGGAACTGGACAGAGCGCTGGTTCACCCTTAAACCGAGCTCTCTGGACTACTACATCAGCGAAGACCGCAAAGAGCGTAAGGGCAGCATCACGCTGGACACCAACTGCTGTGTAGAGGTTTGTTTGTGTGTGTGTGTGGCTTTGTCATAAATGACATTTTAAGCCATTTGGTTATCTTCAGATGCACCAGTGTAGATTTATATTGTACTACTGAACACATCTGGAGTGTTTGTATTTATATTATGATATATTAAGATTTTTCATATTGCTTTTGTAGTTGGGCTTGGTTAGATTTGGGGTTAGACATGCGATTGGACTTGAATTTAAACCTGAGGTGAAACTTAGATTTAGGGTTCGAATTGATGTCGCTCCCTGCCGTTAAATCAAAGTAAGCTGTACTATCCGCGTGTGTTTTGCAGGTTCTACCAGACAGAGATGGTAAAAGGTGTATGTTATGCCTGAAGACCATCTCCAAGACGTTCGAGCTCAGCGCCTCGGACACCAAACAGCGTCAGGAATGGACAACAGGTCAGCACCCTCACACTTTTTTTCCTTTATTTTTTTAATCAAGCATTAATTTTTAGCGCACAAATATTTTAACCTACACAAAAGTCATATCATTATGGTTCTGGCCCAAATGCTGGAGTTCAGGTTATAATGCAGCATCGAAACTGAGAATCAAATCGTGTTGTTTGAATGGTCGTCCAGTGTTCGCCCCCGGTGTACAAGTTACCCATAGTGCTCTGTGAGTGTATGTACTTGACTCACATACAGTGTTGAATTTTCAATGTGAGACACTTGTGTTTTTGGCACACGTCTAATGCAAATAGAATAAGCAACAGTACAGATTATAACACATCCGTAGTTGTACTGATGCCGTACACAGATGTACCAAAAAGTCACATTCATTCTTCATTGGATTTACTTTGATTTAGTTTTATCTTAAACAGTAGAAAAGAATCACCCTGAGATGCTTATTGAGGATCCAATAGGTACTGTCTGACGTAATGGCTGTTTATAGCATTTTGACTGCTGTGGAAAAGTAGTGACTCATAATGGCACTGTCGTCCAGGAGAAGACGGGTTCCCTTTTGAGTTCGTGTTCCTCTCAAGGTTTCTTTCTCGTGTCATCTCGGAGTTTATTCTCATCGCTGTTGTCTCTGGTTTACTCATTGAGGTTCTAACATGGTGTACTTTGGAACAGGTCCCCGGTCAGTCAGGAGTATGAATGGAACAGTTATATCTATGATGGTGTTTGATGCTTAATGAACTAATAAGGGTCTGGTCTGAGAAAGTCCAGTGTCCACATTTTTGTCATTTGGTCCATAATGAATGCACATAGTGTGTGGTTCAGGACAATGGATTTATATAGTAGGAATGGAATCGTCACTTTTGGTGGCATTTGTTAGCCTATAAAGCAATATGGCTGGGTTTCAGACGTGTCCATAGCGGATCGATATGGCTGCGTCATTTTGAGACCTGCCATCATGGACTAGGGATGGTCTATAGGAGCAGTCCCTAAGCTTTTTTGAGCCATGGACAGGTTTAATGTCAGCCAATGTTTTCACGGAACCGACCTTTAAGGTGTGGTGGATAAATACAGGAAAAAATTATACGACCGGCTTTTTGGTATTATCGTATTTTAATGCAGAATGCTTTCAAATGCAGTGGGGTTTGGTGTGGGAGCTTTCTTTTTCCTCAAGTCGTATCCCCTTCTTCTATCTCCTCACCGGCTCATTTACCCTGTGTAAAGAAACTTTCCAAAGATGTTTTTTTATCATTTTGCTAGCTTGGGGCTTTCCAATTTGGCGGTAATGTATTATGTGTTACCGGCTCGAGCAGCCCCCTTTGAGAAGGTAGCAGATGGAGGTAAGACATGTGACCGAGGCAAGCATCTCCTTTACATGTGTCAAGAGTGAGTCATAGACAGATGTGGCAGAGAAAATCCAGAATAAAACATCGTTCAGAATTAGAAAATAATTAAAACATACATAATATAAATTAAGGAATTCATTGTGTGGCCCGGTACCAGTTGACCAGTGGTCCCCACCCCGGATAGTGGTTATTAATTCAGTCGTTATAGTGAATAACGGGTTTTTGATGATGCTTTTGGAGCTTGTATATGGAATAGGGTTTGGTTTGGGACCGATTCAGATTGGGCAGATAATAGTGCTAGGGTAGTCGGTATCGTAAATAATATGCACTTTGAGTGGTTTCCACAAATAAATGATGAGAGAAAAATATTTGTGATGGTATTCATTTCACCCATGAGACTTGGTGTTCTCATAGTGGACTGAAGTTGTGTTTGGTCGTCCCCCCCCCCCCCCCCCCCCCCCCCACAGCGATCCAGACAGCAATCCGGTTACATGCAGAGGGAAAGTGCTCCCTGCATAAGGAGCTGAAACTGAAGCGGAGAGAACAGCGTGACCGCCGGGAGAGAAGGCGAGTGGAGAAGGAGCAGGAACTTCAGCACCTCCACCTGCTGCAGGAGGAAAGAGAACGTAAAAACGCTGAGCTGGAACTGCTGAAGGAGGCCCAGAGGCAGGCACAATTACTGCTAGAACAAGAAGAACAGCGACGATTGGAGCAGCACGAACAGCTCCAACAAGCACTGGAACTCCAACTGAAGGAAGCTCAGGAGGTATGGAGGTGGAGAGGAGGCGGGGTTGAGTTTGTTAATGGTCCTGTATAACTGTACAATGGTCTTAAGATACTTGTGTACGTGTGCAGGCACGAGTGTTTATGCAGGCTGAGATGGCACTGAAGGAGGAGGAGGCGCAACGTCAGAGACAGCGAATTCAAGAGCTGGAGGAGATGCAGCAGAGATTAGAGGAGGCACTGAGGCAAGAGATCAAAGCCAGACAGGATGAGGAGCAGCACCGATGCAGACAAGCTAGGTATACACACACACACACACACACGTTAATACACCGATGTGCCATTGTGCTGCTGGCCTGGTGCTGCTGAATGTGCATGAGTTCCCCAATAAAGCACTTACACAACGTAAATGAGGAAGTCGCCAGAGGAAGTGCTGATCTCGCACTTAAGTTGAGGGTCTCTCACACTCACACACACTCGCACACACACACACACACACACACACACAAAGAGAAAGGGCTATTTTCAGATGGTGTCATAAACAGAGAACACACAGAGATACTGATGATAAAGAGTAGGAGGAATACAGTGAAGGTGGCGGTATGGGTGGAGCAATGGGTGGATGTGCATATGTGTGTGTGCGTGTGAATATCTGTGTATGTATATATATGTATATATGTGTGTGTGTGTGTGTGTGTGTGTGTGTGTGTGTGTGTGTGTGTGTGCAAACATATATTAAGTATTTAACTCGTGATTAATTGCATGTTCTCAACGTTTTTAATAAATATAGAATTTTTACTCAAAAGTTCTGCCTTGAATAAAACTAAATTTCTTTCACTCAGGAAAAGATTATTTTAATATGAATGTCTCCTTAATTAATTAATTCCAAATATGGTACGTGTCTCCTTTAAGGTGAGGGAGGTGGTTATGGCATTGAACCCTGGACCGGAAGATGCACTAGTGGGCCCTTGAGCAAGGCCCTTAATCCTCTTTAAGAATTGTTTTCCGGTTTTGGTTGAGTTTGATATAAAAGATTGTGTATTGTGTAATTGATGATGGGACTAACGAGGTTTGTGGTGGTGATGAAGGTTCCTGGAGGAGGAACTAAAAATCATGGTGATGATTATGACTCTGCCCTGTGCAGGTTGCTGGAGGAAGAGGAGGAGAAGATGAAATCCCTGATGAGTCTGCAGGAAGAACAGGAGGAATTCATTCAGAGGGAGCAGAAGGAGAAACAGGAGCTGAAACAGGAGATGGAGAACAAAACGCGAGCGCTGGAGGAGGCGCAGAAACAGCTGGAGGAGATCAGAGCTAACAGACACAGAGTGGACCAGGAAGTGGTGGTCAGTATACACACACACACACACACACACACACACACACACGCACAGATATGTTGGCTTGTTGACTGCTAAGTTTTTCTGTGTGTCAGGCTGCTCAGAGGAAGCTCCGGCAGGCAAGCACTAATGTCAAACACTGGAACGTACAGATGAACAGACTGATGCACCCTATTGGACCCGGAGGTAGGTGTGTCTTGCTGTGTGTCTATGTCATCTGTGTTCTGTATCCATGTTCTCTGTCTCCGTCTCTGTGTGTCTCTATGCCTCCATTCTGTGTGTATCTGTGTTCTCTGTGTGTGTGTTCTCTGTGTCTCTCTGTCTGTGTGTGTGTGTGTGTGTGTGTGTGTGTGTGTGTGTGTGTTGTCTCTGTGTTGGCTCTGTATGTGTCCATGTTATTTCTCTGTGTCCATGTTGTCTGTGTCTCCGTCTCTATGTGTGTCTCCATTCTGTGTGTGTGTGTGTGTGTGTGTGTGTCTGTGTTACTTACTTTTAATAATTCTTACTTTTTCTCTGTGTGTCTGTGTGTGTTCTCTGTGTCTCTCTGTCTCCATGTCTGTGTGTGTGTTGGCTCTGTATGTGTCCATGTTATCTCATCTGTGTCCATGTTGTCTGTGTCTTCATTCTCTGTGTGTGTGTGTGTGTGTGTGCTGTGTTCTCTGTGTGTGCCTGTGTTCTCTGTGTCTGTGTATATCTCTGTCTCCATGTCTGTCTGTGTTGGCTCTGTGTGTGTGTATGTCTGTATTGTGTGTGTGTGTGTGTGTGTGTGTGTGTTTCTTTAGGGGTATGTCTTTAGATTAGTCATCCGACAGATATATTTAATAGATAGTCTATATTCTCAGCTGAAGCTGTTAGACATTAGTGCCTTTTTTTCTTTAACGCTTTGTTTTTCCCCCAGTTGAAGGAGTGCTTTAAAACTCTTGACCCCTGTCGCCTCGTTAGATGATAGCAGCTATTTGCATTTCAAGCCGTGTGTTTTTATTCTGCAGAGAAGCGATCGTCAGTAGGAGGCTACTCTAGCTTCCGCATTCCGTCACAGAAGGATCCAGCGCTTCGGGTCATCCGGGGGAACAGCGAACAAGATGAGGAGAGCAAAGAGAACACGGCAGAGAACCTTCTCTCAAACGCCTCCAATGGAACTCCAATGGACACGCACTAGGGGACGCCGGACCAAACTGGATCCATGCATTGGATTTTACCCGAGGGTACAAAAATGAGTATTTATATACTCGGATCAGCCCGCAATCGCCCTTTTTTAGTCGGCGGAAGCGGCCATGAAAATGTAAACAGCGCTACCTGCAGTATTGGACTGAGCAAGATCAGTTAATAAGCTTGAGAAGAGCGGTTTGGTCGTGATGTCCACTTCGCCGACGTCAGCAAGCACGCACTGAGGCCTTATGTGTGCTTGTAAATGTAGCTAAGGATTATTTTGTATTCGTCAATTTTTTTGTATTGCTTCATTTGCATGTAAAGGCTTAAATGTACAATAAAGCATCGTGACACACGGTATAAATGTCTCGGGTCGATGATGCAGACAAGCGCTTCTTGTCACGCACACACGTGATAACACAACAAGGATGAAGTGTCTCTGTGTTCAGATTTGAATCTTAGTGCATGTAAAAAGAATGAAGGAAACGAGCTGAAACTCTGAAGCAACTGTGGTTTTCTGTACTTCCTGCGAATGCTGAAAACATGTCAAGACTGAGTGCACTCCTCATACTAATGGACTCAGGGAAAACTTAATGCTAAAACTTGGTGGTATTCCAATTTTCTACATGACAAGGTGACATGAGTCTTCACACAACAATGAGTTGTATTTTGTTTGTTTTCTTCAAACATGCACAGATTTCCTGTTTCCTAATTAAACCACTACTTTGACTTCTGAATACGTCGGAACATGAAATGGCTTTAAATGTTCCTTTTTAAAAGTTAAACCACTTGATTTGACATTTGATTTTTTTAAATGCCCCTTTAATATGACCAGGCGACATGTGTATACCTTAAAATACAATAAGGTAATGTTTATAATATATAGCTCTAGAGATGTAATGATTTACTTCATTAAAGCATGTATTTTATAGTCTTATCCACAAGAGGGCGCTGTTGTCACTGCTCCTGTGGCTCAGAGCGACCGTTGTATGTTTTACATGAAGATACAGTCACTGCGCATGCGCGCAACAGAATCGCTCAGCTTTCTATCACATTTTACAATTTAAAATGTACGATAATATATTTTTTTTGGACATAATATGCATTATATAAGTTAACTTATAGTACGTTGTGTATGGATAATAAAACATATTTGCAGAATTAATAAGTCTTACTTTTCCGGCTTCGATTAAGACCGCTTTCATTCACGTCAAATCGGTGGTAAAAAATATCGTTTAAAAAAGATGCACAAAGGAGCATGTATAGAGCGCCGTGTATGAATTTTAGTTCCCTGGATGTATATTTAATAGTCTTGGAGTGTACATTGTTGTTAATTAAATATTTTATTTATAACAACCACTAATAATAAAATCTGTTAGCAGGTTGTTGTTTTTTTTCCCCCGGTCTGACCCGGAAGTTACCGTTATTACATATCCGGGACAGAGTGCTGTTGTTGCTGCTGTCCTCGAGTAGACAGAAGCAAAATGGCTTCTCAGCTGAGCCGGGTTTGGTCCGGTTTGTGCCGCGCTCGGCTTCATGCAGCGCATTTGCGGCGCGGTGTGTCTCAAAGCCGGACCTCGAGCGCCGCCGGAGCCGCGAGCGTGACGGATTTGCAGCCGGCGGCGCACGTGGACGACAGCCACGGACACGCAGAGGTCAACCCGTTCGACAAGGTGCGTTTAACCGGAGACACCCGTCAGACAGAAGGACCGAAGCGCCTCGGTGCAGGTTAACGGAAAGCGCGTAGATCCGTGTCAACTGCGGTGTAAACGTGTTAACCCACAGTGGACGCCCGTCCTGCGTGATAAAGAGGGACAGCGCAATTTACAAGGGGGGCCAAAACTTTTAACCCCCCCCCCCCCCCCCCTCACGAACGTTGCAGAATTTACCAGACACGCCCCCGTTTAATAACATTTAACTACACCGTTATAATACTGTTCTTATTACGATGTGAAACTAACGCCCGTTAAAGATCCAATTGTGCATTCTGATTGGTCAGAAGGAATAGGGTGTATTCTCTAAAACAGCACGGGTTTATATTACTGTTCTCCTTCTACACTAACAGTTTTTTCCACTGTATTTCTCTGACTATATAGCTATTATTACAATAATGCAGCTGGTAGCTCCGTGGTGGTAAGACATTGGCCTCTGGACCAAAAAATCGCAGGTTCAAATCCCACCACCACTATCAAGAATGGGCCCTTGAGCAAGGCCCTTAACCCTCATTTGCTCGGTTATAAGTCGCTCTGGATAAGGGTATCTGCTGTAAATGTAAAAACTCATTCCATGTAACTATAAATGGATTAAAAAGTATTATCTCAGGTAAAACCACCAGATTCAGGACACTAAAAGTCTTGCACTACCTTGTTGGTGATTTCACATGTAACTGTAACGCACATGCAGTGGTTTAATATCAGTTACTGTTTTTTTAATATATATATATATATATATATATATATATATATATATAATGTTCTTTACTGTGGGGCACGGTGGCCTCACACCGCCAGGGTCCGGGTTCGATTCCCGTCTCAGCCATGTGTGTGTGGAGTTTGCATGTTCTCCCCGTGCCTCAGGGGGTTTTGTCCGGGTTCTCCGGTCGTCGTCGTCGTCCCCGGTCCAAAAAAATAGAGCCAATTTTCAAGCTGTGCCAATGGCACCTTCCGGCCAAGGTTGATTGGCACATTGGAAAATTGTCCCTAGTGTAATGAATGTAGTGTGTGTGTGTGTGTGTCCTGTCCTGATGGAGTTGGCATTCCATCCAGGGTGTATCCTGCCTTAATGCCCATAGACGCCTGAGATAGGCACAGGCTCCCCGTGACCCGATGGAAGATCGGATATAGCGGTAGAAGATGAATGAATGAATGTTCTTTGTAATATGGGAAATAATCCAGCTCCTGTAAACAAACTGATCGTAGGTTTGAATACTTTTTTGGTTACGATTTATATTCTTTTTTGTCAGAACCCAGACTATCATGGCTTTTCAGACGACCCGTTTGTAGATGAGTGGAACATGAGGTTGGCGTTTTTCTTCGGAATTTCCATGGCAATCGTGGTCGGGGGAACCTTTATCCACTATTTACCAGATCACGGGTAAGTGCTGAGCCATGATGACGACTTCACAACGCAAAACTTCAGCTTCTGTACGTGACTGTAATTAAAATTCCCCCCCCCACCCCACCCCCCCCCCCCCCCTCCCCCCCCCCCCCCCCCCCCCCCCCCCCCCCCCCCCCCCCCCCCCCTCCCCCCCCCCTCCCCCCCCCCCCCCCCCCCCCCCCCCCCCCCCCCCCCCCCCCCCCCCCCCCCCCCCCCCCCCCCCCCCCCCCCCCCCCCCCCCCCCCCCCCCCCCCCCCCCCCACCCCCCCCCCCCCCCCCCCTCCCCCCCCCCCCTCACCCCCCCCCCACCCCCCCCCCCCCCCCCCCCCCCCCCCCCCCCCCCCCCCCCCCCCCCCCCCCCCCCCCCCCCCCCCCCCCCCCCCTCCCCCCCCCCCCCCACCCCCCCCCCCCCCCCCCCACCCCCCCCCCCCCCCCCCCCCCCCCCACCCCCCCCCCCCCCCCCCCCACCCCCCCCCCCCCACCCCCCCCCCCCCCCCCCCCCCCGTCCCAATTCACAGGATGAGACAGTGGGCTCGAAGGGAAGCCGAGCGGCTCATCGTACTCCGAGAGGCACAGGGTCTGCCTCTGATCGACGAGAACTACTACGACCCGAGCAAAATCGTCCTCCCTTCTTCCTCGGAAGAGTAAACAATGGATTTCTTTCGCCACTTTCCTGTTTGTGTTTGACTGTACATTTAATTCTCGTAAATAAAAAAAAATCACAATAAAACCTTATGTTATTTACCTGTGTAATGAATCTTTTTTTTTAATCTTTAAATATTTAACATTTTTGAATACATAATTTCTCAATTCTACAGTGCCTGTCAAAAGTTTGATAACACCTAGTTTTGACAGGAATATTGGTTTTGACATCTTCAATTTGTTTGTATGCAACTAGGTAACAATGTTAGTTACTTTAACAGTCCAGATGGCATCACAGGGTCTTGAAGTATGGAATGTAGCCATATTGGTTCAGTATTACTTTTACATAGAATCAGACACCAACCTTCCCTGCTCCAAACACCCTAATCTCCAAAAGCTCTGAACTCTACAGCTTCCATAAGTAGTGCTTCTTTCTACAGAACTTTCTTACAGCCATCTACTGTCCAATTCTTGTTTTTGCTTTTGCCATGTTTTGTCTTATTACTTAAAGTAATTAACGTAGAATAATTAGAGAATATATTCAAACAAAGAAAGCAAATGGTTTAAAAAATTTACTAATACATAAAAACCTTTATATTTTTAATGAAATAAAATAACGAGTGTGTGTGTGTATATATATGTATATATATATATATATGTATATATATATATATATATATATATATATATATATATATATATATATATATATATATATATATATATATATACTATATATATATAATATTATACACACACACACACACACACACTATACATATACACACACATATATATATATGTGTGTGTGTATATATATATATATATATATAATTTCTGTAAAATAAAATAAAACATCTAAACTAAACGAATTGACGAGTTCATATTTTGTATTTATTTCTGCTTGTTTGTTTTGTTAATTTCACCCTGAAAACACCCTGACTGCGCTTCCGGTATTTTGGGCCGCTGTAGCGGTACATCTGCTCCTGATTGGCCAGAAAGGATCGAAGACTGACGAGTGGGTGGGGCCTTTGGGTCGCGAACAGGAAAAGAAAGCGGGAGGATCTTCGACAGCGAAACAGTAAATATAATCTCCAAAAAAATACTTTCTTCTGATAAACAAGGTGAATTGATCGCCACAGAGGCCCAGAATTGAATCGCGAATAAACGGCATCCGACAAACTATCGACTCATTGTACAATTTGAAGTAACCTAACAAATGCGGTAATTAGCAAGGAAGCTAGTTTGCATTCGTTTATATCCCACCTGTATTTGCCTTAAATCCTGTATTCTTTCATATTATTGGTTAGTGGATCTTACGCACTGAGTTGGACAGACCAATCGGTGAGCAGCTCTTGAGCGTTTGGCCAATCGGAACGCAGAAGGCGAGAGTTCTGAAAACGGGTGGGGGAAAATAACAGTGCTAATTCTGATGACGGAAACAAAGTAAAGAAACAACGTAAAGTTGGTTTCACGGACATTTTTCAACCAATGAAAATTATTTCCATAAAAGAAAATGGTTTTATTTCGTGTTTGATGATGGGTTTTATAATCTTGTTAGGAAACGCAACACACCATATACTCAGCTGCCTGCTTATTACATAAATAAATAAACAACTACATAAATGTCCGATTTAATGAATATGCAAATTGGGACCGCCCTTCAAAAACCCACGTTAAAAAATAGTAACCATCTCAATAGCTATCTTCTGGTAGTCTTACTCAAGACTGTAATTTATTTAACAGAAGCCATCTGTCCAAATATAACTCCACGACAATCGCAAGTGTGTTTCTTTTTGATATTCAGCATTTGAATTGGCTGTTTCTGTGACACGGAGTTAAAAAAACATCACCGTCAATCCACCATTGAATCTTGTCTAGACAATTGTGTAGATTCTATACAGTTCTCGTATTTGACCTATTAAGAATCTTTATTGCGCTGAGAATATCATAATTCTCTTTGCTCTGATGTTCAGATGGCTGCGATTCGCAAGAAGCTGGTGATCGTCGGAGACGGAGCCTGCGGAAAGACGTGTTTACTCATCCTTTTTAGTAAGGACCAGTTTCCTGAGGTCTACGTCCCCACAGTGTTTGAGAATTATGTCGCGGATATCGAGGTAGATAGTAAACAGGTGAGTCGCCACCCCATCCAGATGTTCATACCTCTGTTAACTAGCTCGAGGGCACAAGCTTTAATCTGCTGTTGTACTAATAAAACAAAATATCTTGTGTATATTAGGTGGAGCTGGCACTGTGGGACACGGCAGGACAGGAAGACTACGACCGACTGAGGCCCCTGTCTTACCCAGACACCGATGTCATCCTCATGTGCTTCTCCATTGACAGCCCTGACAGTCTGGGTGAGTCAATCAAACACTTAATCTGGAATTTAGGCACCAGAATTTGTGTTAATGAGTATCATTTTCATAGTTAATTGTTCTCTATAAGAGCATTAGTATGCCTTTTTTCAATATATGGGGCTTTGACTCAGTTTGGGTTTCTGGCTCATTTACAGTTTTATTGTGGCCATAACATTGATTTGCGTCTCAATTTTCGAGGTGATAAATTTTTGGTTAATCTTTTTTTTCCCCCCTTAATACCGAATTTAGTGTTTAGTTCCAGTCTATTGATCGTTCAGTCATTTAATTGTATTCATTTAGGTACTGACTTGTTATTAAACAATCTGAGTTTTAGACTATTTGTTATTCTTATTCTTAGGTTCTGACTTGTATATTCCCAGTCCATTTGGTTCTAGTGTTTTTTTTAAGGGTTCTGGTGCTTGGTTCTCTTAAATATTCCCTCCATCATTGTTATTACCCATGCCTTAGGATCCCTCTGGCTTTGGTTTTCCCACTCTCTAAAGTTCTGTCTTTTGGTCTCAGAGGATATGTCTCTTAGTAATTCTGAGATAGTACCAGTTCCTTGGTTTCACATTCTGTTAGACCCAGGCTCAGACTATTGTCTTGGTGTTTAATTATACTTCTTGCATTTTATTCCTCACAGAGAACATTCCAGAGAAATGGACCCCGGAGGTGAAGCATTTCTGCCCGAATGTTCCCATCATCCTGGTGGGAAACAAGAAAGACCTTCGGAACGACGAACACACGCGGAGAGAGCTTGCCAAAATGAAGCAGGTCATTATAGATCAGTGGAACTATATCTATCTCTATATATATATATATATATATGTGTGTGTAATATATATATATATATATATATATATATATATATATATATATATATATATATATATATATATATATATATATATATTTTTTTTTTTTTTTTTTTTGATGGTCATTTTGCTGTGCTGGGCTGATTTTAGTCAACAATGTTTTCTGTATTCTGTTAACAGGAGCCTGTTAAAGCAGAAGAAGGCAGAGACATGGCCAACCGCATCAATGCCTCCGGCTATCTAGAGTGTTCTGCCAAAACTAAAGATGGCGTGCGGGAAGTGTTCGAAATGGCCACAAGGGCGGCGCTGCAGGCCAAGAAACGTAGCAAGAAGAATGCGTGTGCTCTTCTATAAAGGAGGATATAAGGGAATAACGAGGGAGTAAGGGAGGGAGGGGCAGATATACAGGCCATTGTTAGGGAGAAATGCAGATGCAAGGGGAGGGAGGGGTGGTAATAGAGAGTAAAAGTGAGCGCCCTCTGGGGTAAGAAAAGCAGCCAGGTGGGGTGGGGCGGGGGGTGGGGTGGGCGGGGGCGGGCGGGGCGAAGGGTGGGGTGGGCGGGGCGAAGCAGGCCAAAGAGAGCGGGGGGAAAACGATGTAAAAAGGGATTGAGCCGTTTTTCCTCCCCTTGCTGTTCCCATAGCAACATTCATGAGTTTGAGAGCAGTCATGTGCTTCCATTAGCTTGATGGAATCATGTGATCTATTTCATTCGCGCGGAACTGCTCATTTTACACACACAATAGTGGTGTTTAACATGAACAGTGCTGTAGTTTTGTACACTCTGTGGTTTGGAGTTATAATCACTCCAGAGTAAAGCGCATTTAGCAGTAACAATACTAACGCCTCACTTATATATATATATATATATATATATATATATATATATATATATATATATATATATATATATATATACACACACACACACACACACACACACACACACACACACACACACACACACACACATACACATACACACACGCTCGATAATGTACTGTAACATTTTATAAAAAGCTGTTTCAGGTCTATTAGAGCGAAGAAACATGAACCTGCAGCTCCGGAGGTTCCCGGTCTGTCACTGTTTCAGCTCTAACGACGCCGTGTCTAAAGAGTTTTATATTATATATTATACATATCTATATCTTTGCCCCGGTGTTGTTAGGTGTTTTTTGTTTTCTACTTCCTGTATGTGCTTTTAACAGCTACATGACTTTCTGATGGCTTTTTCTGAATCACATTCATTATTCTTTTAATGCTATGAAACAATATTTTAAGGTTTTAAGATAGTTACAGACAAAAAAAAATTAAGATTCCCCCCAAAGATTTCTTTAATACCATACTATAAATACACAATTTCTGGAGGTTTTTTTTTTGCATTTTGCATTTTGTTGTTATGAAATGAGATTTGGACACGATCTTTTTGTATACAAATTCAGATGGAAAATAAACTGTGTAACCCGGTCACCATGTACTCTAATTTCATTCTTGGTTTTGGAATTTGATTTCGAGGTCAATATTTTGCAATGGTGTGGTTTTAGGTTAGAGCGAGGAAGTCACGGCGTCGCTCGTTTCCTATAACGATCTGTGCAGCCCGGCGACAAACTCTTGATAAAATGGCTCTGAAATAGAAAGGTTCATAAATGGTGTTAAAGGGAGGTGAAGTGGAAGAGCAGATATTTGTCTAAGCATGTTGTGACAGTTTTACATGTGAATGTGAGGAAGTTCACATGCTGACATTAATCTCCTGCTTTTTACTCTAATCACATGATGATGTTAGTTGAATGCTAGTCTCCATGGTAACATTATTCCAATCTCTTACTAATCTGACTATAAAGTAGCTCACCCAAATACAACGTGTATAATAATAATCTGTGTAACCCACCTGAGTCTGGATCTATGACGGCGTGTCTGATGAGGAAATCCAGAACCACCATGGCACAATTTGGCTTAAACTCATCACTTGCAACCAATTCTTTCACCTTTATACACACACACACACAATAATGCAAGAAATGCTTAAACATTCCTAGGATTGGGTTTTGAAAATCAATTCTGATACTGGAATCAGATACTTGTTATAAAATTATAATTCTGATTCCTCTTATTCCTCTTATTTATTTCATCTGCCAGGACCTTACTCTGTAATTTAAACATCAGTTCACAAGATGGACCGCAGAAAGCACGCAAAAGTGTCGCTAAACTGTAAAAACTGAAGACAAAGCTAAGTGTAATTATTGTAATAAACTAATATGTTGCAAGCAAGGTGTCACGACCAACAGGAATAAGCATCTGTGGTCGGTTCACCGTTTGGGATCGATAAGAATCGTAATTCGATAAAATTGCAATGACACCCAACTATCATCAAATATCCATCAACATTTGCATCACCTTTTCTAAAGTATCCTAGTAAATATTTACTTGCTTTAATGTTTATCTGTCCTAGAAAATCTCCTCCAGATAGTCAAAAGTATGTGCACCACTGACCATGACAAAGATGCATGAAAGTGTGAAATCTGGAGTGAATGACCTGAACCTCTTCAAGCCCGCTTTGGGCTGCTCTGCATTTACATTTACGGCATTTGGCAGACGCCCTTATCCAGAGCGACTTACAACTGAGCAATTGAGGGTTAAGAGCCTTGCTCAAGGGACCCACTAGTGGCAGCTTGGTAGTGGTGGGGTTTGAACCCATGATCTTCTGGTTCAGAGTCCAACACCTTAACCACTGGGCTACCACCTCCCTAACACCCCCCTTAACAACATTGATCTCAGTAATGCTCCTGTAGCTGAATGAACCCCATAACCGCGCACAACAAGCTAATGCAAAGCCTTCATTAATAACACTGAAAAGCTTATTAAAGCAGCAAATGTGACCTAAATCTGGACATAACAAGGGTCAGGGGTGCACAAACATTTGGCCTTGTTGTTTATGACAGATGTTGTAACCTTGTCGATAGGGTAGAAGTAAAACTCCTGCACTTCTCCATCTCCGATCTGAGGCTTAAAATCAGCCGGGAGCTCCAAATCAAACACGAACTGGCACTCGGGGAACACGCCCTCGTCATCCTCGTACGTGTAGCTGGAGAGTAAAGACATAACTAAAGCACCGAACATCCCGAAAAGCCCAGAGAAACAAAACTAGCACATCTATTGTCAGGGTTTTAGGAGATTGTTAGGACACGCCCACAGAAAGTGACGTCAGAGTTTATGATGACGTACCTGATGGTTCCTACGGGCCGCGCTTTCTCTGCCAGTGGTAGAGGAATGCACGCTTCCTCCTCACACTCTTTCACCAATGTGTGTTTAACACTGCAGCCGACTGCAAGACCCCCTGCTGCCTACACACACACACGCACAGTCACAAAAGTGTCCTGAGACCGCTTCAATTTTAAAGCTAAAATTTTGTGCTAAAAATGCACCAATTTCCGCTAATCTTATTTATTTATGCTGAAATTTCCCCACTGAGGGACAAATAAAGGTTTATGTTATCTTTATTCTTTTCTCAGGCTAAAATATATAAATAAATATATATATATATATATATATATATATATATATATATATATATATATATATATATATATATATATATATATATATATATATAGATATATATCTCATGTAACTATCATACTCTCAGGATAATCTAATGCTAATCTCATGATAGCATAACTCTAATTAGCATCACGTTAATCTAATGCTATCACAATGCTAATTCCAACCCCATGGTAGGATTACTTCAATCTCATATTAAAAATATGAAAATCTCGTGATAATCTCACACAATGTTTACACAGTTGAGTACGTGTGTGTGTTTGTGTGTGCATACCAGATTGTCCAGTTTTCCAGGATAAGTCTGTTTAGTGTTGGACCTCCTCCCGAGCCACATGTTCAGTTTACCATCTTCATCCCGGCTGAATCCATTAACATGGACGCCATAACGCTTCACTCCGAACAGACCTGTGCCGATACACATGCGAAAACGTTTGACAGCGGTTAGAAGAGTTAATAGAAAACCGATGTGATATCACGTCTTCAAATGTTTGTTTCATTTAGTATTTATACTTCAGTTTGAAATGGCACTGAAGGAAATGTGCTATCCAATGAAAACAATCAGTGTTAGCGTTATCGTGTGGAGATCATGAACACATACTTGTCGCTGCTCTTTCCATGTCCATCAGTGGGGCATCACAGAACCTTGGCATCACCCCATATTTCTACAGATAAAAGAGAAAAGAAAAAATACCAGAAAAAATGGAATGAATAATATTTTAATGGTAAACAGTCGTTTGTAGACCAGTAAAGTCTGGGTATCACAGACGATCTCAAATAATGGAGAATATCTGAGATTATAAAGAACAGTTGTATATCATAAAGACTACATAATCTGGGACATATTGGATTATCGAGTTCAGATTATAATGTTTTGGACTACAAATAATAATATTTCCGATTACATAGAACCACAGGTAGTACCCCATGATAGGGAGAACCCCCTAGATAATACAGATAATACCCCTTACATAATACAGTCCATATAAAACTGAAAAAGCATCTGAAATTAAGTGAAAAATCTCAGATTACGAATATTTAAAACTGATTGAGTATATGGAACAGGTTAGGTTGTGGATTATGGCAGAGAGATGATATATATATATATACATAGGGAGAATATGCAATATATCCATATATCACATGGCCGAGACGGGAATCGAACGCGGATCTCTGGTGGGTGAGGCGAACGTGCTAATCCACTAAGCCACCGTAACCTGTTACCCCATATAAATATATATATATATATATATATATATATACCATGTTATATATATATATATATATATATTTTATATATACATGCAAGGGGAGAACATGCAAACTCCACAAACACACATGGCCGAGAGGGAATCAAACCCGGATCCTGGCGGGTTCGATTCCCGTCTCGGCCATGTGTGTGTGGAGTTTGCATGTTCTCCCCGTGCCTCAGGGGGTTTTTCTCCGGGTTCTCCGGTTTCCTCCCGGTCCAAAAACATGCATCACAGGGCACACAGGTTGATTGGCACCTTGGAAAAAATTCTCCCTAGTGTCTGAATGTGTGTGTGTGTTTGAGTGTGTGTGTGTGCCCATGTGATGGTTGGGTTGGCATTCCATCCAGGGATGTATCCTGTCTTAATGCCCATAGACGCCTGAGATAGGCACAGGCTCCCCGTGACCCAAGGGAAGATCGGATTATAGCGGTAGATTAGACTCGGTATGAAGATAGAATGATATGAATGAATGAATATATATATATATGTATATATCTAATATATATATATATATATATATATATATATATATATATATATATATATATATATATATATATATATATATATATATATATATATATATCTGAGTATATGTATCCAAAGCACATCTGAGTTAATCCAAACCATCAGAAATTGTGCAGAGAATGTTTTAGATTCCACGAAATTATTTAATTATTTCGGACTATGAAAAAGATCTGAAACAAAAACATGCAAGAGATAAAGGTTCTGCGAAATATCCACGGCACCTCGTTCCTCCACCCCTTCAGGCATGTGAACTCTGCCTCCTCTCTGAGAGCCTGCAGAACTACCGCCACCGCCTGCGTCCTGCGCTCGTAGGTGTCCAGCGTGGGGCATAGCTCCACCGCGCCCCCTACTGTACAGAACACCTCCGGGTAACGGCGCAGCACCGACGCCACTTTCGGCTGAATCCAGCCCACCTGCTGACCTCCAACTTCGAAGCGCAGGCATTTCTCTAAACCAGAACCTATGAAACCGAAAACAAACAAATTAACAACAATCAATTGTTTGAAGGATCAATGCATGGTTCATCTTGCTTTCTGTGTTGAAACAGAAATAAAAAATTTGAGGTAAAATATTTATTCTAAAATTTATTCCAGGATTGTGTTTGGAATTCTTGGTTGTGATGCCACAAAAATGAGGTTCAAACCATAAACTCAGCAAATAAAGCCAGGTTGTTCCAGGACTCCTTTCATTTACGATTTGATAATCTTTTAAAATGATTTAATTAACAAGAAATTGTGTAGTCTGTTTGGAAAATGTGCAATCTTCTTAAGTAATGCCGTTTTCATTGATCCAGCTCTATTTCATTTAAGCTGTAATCAGAAATGCTTTCATAAACAATACAATTGTTGTTCAAAGCCTAAGACCGCTATATACTGACCTCGAATGAGACATGATGCTGGTCCTTAATTTTCAAAGTTATTTCATTGTATCTTCCTTAATTTTCATTGGCCAGGGTGTATATATATATATATATATATATATATATATATATATATATATATATATATATATATATATATATATTCTATTGTGCTTCAATGACTTTTAATCAGTAAGCAGTGGGTAAACAATAAGTATACTAATTTGAAAAACACAATGTAAAAAAAACAAAACAACATAGTACGATTTTATACATACATACAAATTTTATTTATCTTTAAAGCCACCAAATAATCAAACACAATCACGTGACGTGTACTGTTCTGTCGCTTTCTGTTTACTTATTTATTCTGCCATGGAATTCGATTATCACGATTATCAAGGACAATATATTCATATATTTCCGTGGTTTATTTGTTCGTAATTAAATGTACAACATTATATTTATGTATGTACAGCCGCTGAAAAGAATCCGGAAGTCGATGCACCGCATGTGGATTTATAGTTTTACGTTACAACACCGCCGGGGATGTAAACACACACACACACACACCTAGTACATGAAAGTTGTTCATCTGGCGGAGAAGCTGCATGGTTTTTTCCGACCACGACAACAACATCGTGTTCATCGTCAGGCGTTTTGTTGACACTAATAAACGGATAATAAAATACTAATGCACGACGGTGTGAGTGACAGAACTGAAAACTCTCGTTAACTCACAGTAGACGCCATTTTAAATCCAGCGACAATGACCACGACCCACCGCCAGGCGGCGACAAAACAATCGTTATTAGGCATTTTCCCTGTAAGGCAAGATGATTGATTTAAAACGATACAAATATGCTTTTGTTTATCACACATACATTACAGCACATAAAAATTCTTTATTTACATATTATTAATTATTATAAGATGGGCCTTAATTTCAATCAATTTGTAATTTACAAATACATTTATATCATTTGGCAGACGCCATTATGAAGAACAACCTTACCAGATGATTTTATCATGAGTAAAATGCATTCATACAGTATACAATGGACTCTCACCGGGATCTAAATTCAATGTCAACCCCAATAATACATTTTTGTTCTTATATATTACCTGCATTTCAATCTCATATTTATCGCATCTACCTTATATTTAGCCGACAGTAACTCTGCAACACTTTATTCATGTTTAATTGGTGTTTTAGATCCATCACCATCTTGTATTCACTTTGTCAAATGTTCACTGCCTATTTAGGTCAGGAGGCGAAATACGTATCACCCATCATAGTTACCTTCATAAGTCAAAAATGCGGGGGCGGAAAAGTCGCTCGAACCTGCAGGTTACCGTCTACAATGACTTTAATGTTGTGTAGTGAAACAAGCTAGTAATGTATAATGTATAATATAGAAGCTATGAACAGTTATTCTTTCATCAGACTCTTGTTTTTCTGTTTTGATGCTAAAAGAAAATAGTTCGTTTTAATATTGAAAATTTCTATATACCCTTTAAAACAACCCTTCCATAAAGGTGCGTTGGTGAACATCTTGACGCGTACACAACAATGACTTTTTCTTTTTACTAATTATTTTAGGCACATATAACGATTAGAATGATTATTATTAATCCTAAAGTGGGAGTGTGTGTGTAGATATGAGTAGAGTCTGAG
>JACRUU010000020.1:12052763-12057763 GCA_030449085.1 Kryptopterus vitreolus
TTGGTTCATTTTCTAATATTGTGTTTTTCTCTAAACGCTTCCGCCTGATTCTCATGATGTCTTGCATTTTAATGTCGGTATCAGCTTTTCCTTCCTCAAGGCTTCCGGGCGGCCACCAGAAACCGGCCCGTGGAGCGAAGCTGCAGAAGTCGAGTGAACAGAAAAAAGTACGCCCACAAAGTGAGAAAAAGAAAGCATCACAGGAAAAGGTCAATATGGAGGTCAAGCCGAAGACAGCGGAGAGGCCTGCTAAACCCGTAAATGTGCATTGTGTGAATAACGAATAATGATCTCAGTGCTCTAAATCACTTTACGTGATCTTTCCACGTTCTTCACACAGCTTCCATCAGCACCGAAGAAACATGTACCACCAGCACCACCAATAATTAAACAGCAAGTCGTCGAGGTAGAAACTGGGAATTCACCAATGGACACTCCCCCTGACATGTTCCCAGATTTATTTCCCTATGATGACCACGATGATGACGACTACCTGGAAGATGATAGCGACCCTGATGAGGATGATGATGATCTTCTGGTCTTAGATAACACTCGCACCAAAAGCAGACCTCCTGCGTCTGTCACCCGGAGGCTGAAAACACCTGTGTTACGAAAGCCACTACCCCTTCCTACAAGACCACCCCGAATTTTGCCACCTAGTGGACGTGTTAGAGCTGGAGTTGGGGTGGTTAGAGGCAGAGGTGGCGGAGCCAACGTAGTGGGTCGTCCTGTTATCCGTTCCTCCACTTATATGGCATCTCTCCCTGCCGGATGCTTGCTGTCTGACACCCTGATTGCCTGTGGCAGCACTGGATTGACCAGCATGCCTCTCATTAAAGACGCCGGAGTCCGAACACTTTACCTGGCAGGTGAGCAGGTAGACAATTAACAAAGTCAATAAGGCCTTTTGTTTTCACTCTAACGCACACAAACTTCTGTCTGTCAGATAATAAGATCAGTAAGATCCCAATGCGAGCGCTGCACGGCTTGCCCAATCTACAGTGGCTCGACCTGAGTAAGAATAAACTGGATGACACATCGCTGGGGCTGGACGTGTTCCGGGTGAGAATTCACACACACACACACACACACACACACACACACACACACACACACACACACACACACACACACACACACACGGACACACGGACAATTGTAACAGCCAATCACTAGCTTGTGAGAGTCAGAGGAAAATAATTTCAGAGGCCTATGAAATCACACAAAATAGACATTTTGACCCTAATAAGTGGAAATATTTTTACCACCCCAGAGTTGATTACTTGATATTACAACCGCACAACATCAGGTCTTTATGCATTCTTCTACTGCAACAATTTGCCCATGAATATATGTTTTTCCCCCAATGAATCAATTACAATTCGAAAACTCCTCTTTCCACAAGATATCCAGATTAGAGCTGTATCAATGCATTAACAAAGCACCATAATAAGGTCACTGAATACATAAACACCGATAATTATATAAACCTGCACTACTGCTGTAAAAAAAATATATATATACAACATAGACCAGAATTGAATGATCCTGATTCTCTTTTAAAGACAGAGAGCCAGAATGTAATACAGGTATGATGGCTGCATCTGAGGTCATGACCTTCAGGTTTATGTCTGTGACTCATGTGTCAAAATATACTGTGTGCAATAAACACAAACTACTGTATGAATAGCAAGTCAATGCAATATGTATTTACATAGACCTGCTTTCGGGTCAGAAGTGAATTCTTACTTTATTGTTGACGTGAATGGGAAAATATTCAGCGTGGACAAACACACCACTGGCAAACACCAAGATGTCAAGTTCCCTTTTCTCGCACATGTGTTACGAATTCTGGCTCCATCCAGACTGAGAAGCAGGATGCTCACATTGCTTGTGTATGTATGTGTGTGTGTGTGTTTGTGTGGCTTTTTCAGAATCTGACCAAATTGCGTCGTCTAAATCTGGATGGGAACAATCTGACTAAAATCCCCTTACTGCCACCATCGCTGCTGGAGCTGAAGATCAATGACAACAAACTTAGTGGAATCACACCTCACAGCTTTAAAGGTTCTCTCTCTCTCACACACACACACACACACACAACTGTGTGGGGTTAAAAGGACAAACCTGACATCAGTTTTATTCTTGGCCTGAGAGAGATGAGCTTTCGCTTCTCCTCAGGGAGACAGGAATGTGTTTTGGAGGGGGTGTTTATTTTTGTCTCACAGGTTTGTCCCAACTGCTGACTCTGGAGATGGAGGACAATCATTTCCACGATGGGAACGTCTCTCCGCTGGCATTCAGACCCCTCAAAAAGCTCATTTACCTCAGACTGGATGATAATGACTTTAGAGCGATTCCCTCCGGCCTTCCTGCATCCTTGAAGGTCATTACATCATCATCATCCTCATTAATGATTATTTCATTATAGACCTAATTACTTATTCTAAGCTCTAATAATAATAATTATTATTATATTAATAATAAGTTCTAATTAACCTTCTAAAATAACTTTTTTTTCTATGGTTCATCCCATGTTCTAGAACACACAAAACTCCCTCAAACAAGAGTTGTGTCAGTCTCAGTCTCAGTGTGAGAAACAGGGTGTGTCTTAAGTGTTAAGACATTTTTGGCTTCCCTGTGTCCCCTCGTCACACTTCTATCTAACTGATTTACTATACAAAATGCTTATTAATATGATGACCATTGTGTAGTTTGTTACACAAAGCAAAAGGTTAGGACTTATTAATATTATTAATAGCATTTCAATTATTCTTATTATTATCATCCTTTTACAGTGGTTTTCAAACTCATCTCATCAGTGTAAACAGTAATTTAAAAAACATTTAAAGTATATTTTTACTTCTATTAAGGACATTTCAGTCACGGGTGCATTTGGAATCTGTGTGTATGTGTATGTGTGTGTGTGTGTGTGTTTGTGCACTCATGTAGGAGTTGCATCTGTCAGATAACCGGATCGAAGTGGTTCATGCCGGACTCCTCAATAAAACGGTGAACCTGCGGATTCTAAACCTGAGCCATAATAAGATCAGAGAGGACCGAATCTCACCAAGAGCATGGTTTCACCTACGGTCAGTCACAACGTCTTTACTGACCCCGGTCACATGTACACATAGAGCTCTGGTTGTTCTATTCTGTCTATAATTATATGTGTGACTAGAATGGCTTAAATTTACATTTATTGAATTTGGCTGATGCACTTATCTAAAGCTAACTACATTTATCTCATATACCGTAAATTCTGGACTATAAAGCGCACCTGCATATAAGCCGCATCCGCTCTATTAAAAAAAAAAACCCAAAAAATAAATAAATAAGCCGCACCTGCATACAAGCCGCATCCGCTTTTGAATTGTAAATGTACATGTATGTACCTAAATAGATCCTTTCCTAACCTGTATTTTAACACGGTGTAACGGTGGACGCTGCACAGAGACGCGGAGATCCGGAATTCATACAAAACAGGATTTATTAGAATAAAGAACTCAGGAGACGCCGCTCATACGGAGCGGCCAGACAGACAAAGGTTAGGCATAAACATATATCGAGCGTCCGTGTCCGCGACACTAGGTATGTGCTACGAGCCCGGACGGGGATTGTAGAGTGAACCGGGCTTATATCGGGAGAGGGAAAATCAAGAACCGCTGAGGCTGTATTGTGTGTGTGTGTGTGTGTGTGTGTGGAAAAGAGCAGGGAGGAGAGAGAGAGCACCGAGCAGCAACTTTGCTGATTAAAACGGGACAGAACCAAGAGAAAATAAGCGCTATTTACAGTATTTATCTTCATTTCTCCTGTGTGTGAAATGACGTCACCTTAACCTTGTAAAGATAGAGTTTGTCCTCCTTCTATCCGCTTCTACCTACTTATATCTGCTAAAGAGGAACTAGCGCATTCTTCTTCTTTGCATTTATTTTGTGTTAGTTTTGATTCTAATTCCGGTTAGAGCCCCTAGCGGTCGGGAAAAAATCTGCAGAATAGCCGCACCTTATTATTAGCCGCATGGTTCAAAACCTAGGAAAAAAGTAGCGGCTTATAGTCCAGAATTTACGGTATATATTATATATATATATATATATATATATATATATATATATATATATATATATATATAGATAGATAGATAGATAGATAGATAGATAGATAGATAGATAGATAGATAGACAGACAGACAGACAGACAGACAGACAGACAGACAGACAGACAGACAGATAGATAGATAGCCAGACAGACAGGGAGGTGGTAGCTCATTGGTCAAGGCATTGTGCTCCAGACCAGAAGATCGCAGGTTCAAATCCCACCACCACCAACAAGCTGCCACTAGTGGGCCCTTGAGCAAGGCCCTTAACCATCAATTTCTCAGTTGTAAGTCACTTTGGATAAGAGTCTGCCAAATGCTGTAAATGTAATTAATGAGCAGAGGCTAAGCATTAAAAATTATCTTATTACTCAGTCATTAACTCCCCTGGACTAACCAGTATCTGGACACAATTTGTACTCGTAATACACAGGGAAACATAGCTTCCAGGCAAAAATGTACAATTTTCAAATTTGAAATTAAAACTCATAACCCAGACATTAAAGTAGCACAAGCCAGTTCATTCATCGCGCCAGTCCCAAGCCAAGATAAATGGGGAAGGTTGAATTAGGAAGGAGATCCAGTGTAAAACATGTGCCAGACCACATCTGCTGTAGCAACCCACAATGGAAGCAGCCGAAAGAAACTCATTAACTATACTACATCCTGTCAGAAATAACACAATTATGTTTGGACAAAAAAATAACAAGTGAGTCCTCAAGACAACCTCTAGAGGGCGCCACTTCGTTATTAGATGAGCGTTTTCCATGGTAGTGTGTTTCAGATCACTTGGTTAGTCGGTGTTTAAAAGAGACAAATCTTTGTCCTTGGCTTTCAGTAAGTTGGAGACAATGGATCTGTCCCACAATAAACTGGTCCACGTCCCCTCCTTCCTCCCAGTCGG
>JACRUU010000020.1:12060263-12107763 GCA_030449085.1 Kryptopterus vitreolus
CCAGTGTCGCGGAGTAACTAGTTACATGTAACGGCGTTACGTAATGTAATTACACAATAAAAGTAACAGTAATCCGTTACAGATACTGCAGAAAAAAAACATGTAATTTCACTCTGAAGCAGCTCAGTCCGGAACATACATCCCACTTTTTTCGATTGCCACCTAGTGGACAAATGAAAGTAATCAAATGTAATCCGTTACTTTTATAAAGTAATTGAAAAGTTACACTACTTAGTACCTTTTGAATAGGGTCATTACATTTTGAATTGGGGTTTTTTTAGAATAAAAAACTACTTGAAAATATGCCCCGCCATTATCCGGTGCTTAGCATTGAGAGTGCACTTTTGCTGTGCTAATATTATTGGTTTGCAATGTTTCCAATTCAGGATAATTACAAAATCAAAAATTGTCTAATATTAAAAAATAAATCATACGAAAAGTATGTTATAATATTATTTTAAAATAAGACAGTTTCAGTATTCAGCCACGGGCATCCAGAATTTTCGGTTTCGGCCCAGTATTTAATTTCGGTACATTTCTACTTACAGCGCTTCTTGACAATTTAAAAAGCATAAGGAAAATGTATGTGGAAACACAGAGCACTTATGGGAGAGTAGAAGATCATGTAGGACTACAACTGAGTTGGGATTTGTATTAAAAGTGAGGGAGGTGGTAGCCCAGTGGTTAAGGTGTTGGACTCTGGACCGGTAGATCACGGGTTCAAAACCCTCCACCATCAAGCTGCCACTAGTGGGCCCTTGAGCAAGGCCCTTAACCCTCAATTGCTCAGTTGTAAGTCGCTCTGTATAAGGGTGTCTGTCAAATGCTGCAATGTAAATGCAAAAGTAGTATTAAATAAGTGATAGGAAAATCATTCTGATAGAATTTGCAGCAAGCCTATAGGACAGGCTTGACAGAAAGTGTGATATGAAACTTTTTACAGTCTGTGAAAGGAGTCGGCTTGTCCAAACACCATGTAACTATGCTTCGACCTTTTCTGATAGAGATTCTACAGCATTTTTGTAACTTACTCAGTATTGGTTACATGCTGTAATGGAAAACTCCTTTAGATGCACCGAAGAAACCTTCAAAGGAACCACAATTCAGTAGTCAGAGCACAGGATCAGCCATGATACAGCACCCCTGGAGCACAGATGGTGAAGGGCATTGCTCAAGGGCCCATAAGTGGCAGCTTGGCAAAACTGGGGCTTGAACCATTGACCTTCCAATAAGTAACACAGTGCCTTAACCACTATCCCTCCTCAGACCAGATTTGACTTTCCAGATAGCTTACCTTTAGCTATAACACAGGAGTTGGCTTATATTTGACCCCATTCATACAATTTGGGCATATATGGCCTTAAGGGCCTTTCGCAGAAGCCCAGCAGTGGCAGCTTGTTGTGCATGGGGTTTGAACGCACGGATCCAATGTTCAATGCCTTAAGCACGAAGCTACCACCTCACCAAAGGGTTAAGACGCTTGCTCATGGGTGGCTAGGATTTGAACTCATAACCTACTGTTCAAAGTCAAATGCTTTAATAACTGAAATAAGACAAGTAAGACCCAAAAAATGCATTATTTTTGTATTATCAGTTGTGCATTACATAACGGATAGGCTTTGTTCATTAAACATGTCTCCGCTGTACAGCCACTGGTGCCTCAGAGCCGAGCCTATTTATCATCTCAATCTGCGCTTCTACTTAACCACCACCTCTCCACTACATCGTTCACTATTTCGGTTTTGTTCTGCAATCATGCGGGCATACTTTACTGCACCGAAACCCCACAATACTGTGCAATACGATCGACTTAAGATGAGATATGCAGAATACGCAGTGGTATTTAAAGATTTATATACTGAATAGAGTGCCCGCTTTGGGAGATATCAAAGGTTTATTTTACTAGTGGGGAACTGCCCATCACTCTCTCTCTCCCTTTGTAGTGTACGCGTGTCCCGAGTCTAATTGTGTCGTAAATTTGACATCGTGCAGGTCAGAAAGAACAGTTCGGGTCATTCTGTTTGGTATGGTTCCACTTTAAGCCCGTCTTATGTCGAGGTGGAAGGGTTAAGTGGAGACAGGCGGATCTGGATGTGGATGCGGGCCGCAGTGCACTGCGTGATTACAGAGGGAGACTTTCAGAGTTTTATTCTCCTCATGACAGTGCGCCGCTGAGCTATTCCTGTCCCGCTCTTTAAGTGGTAATGCGCTGCCACAGTGCTGACGCTTATTTTATACTCTTCCCGGCAGCCTCTGCTCGCGCACTTTGTCTTTCATCAACTCCCTGCCGATGGGTGGACAAATTTATGGAGCGATGCTAGAATAGGGCTGCAAACTTCAACTTACATGTACACAAACACATCCACCTTACATGATGCTTCAGATTTAACGAGTATTTGTATATATTTTTTGTTCACCTGGAGGCATATTAAGGTAAATGTTAAGGTAATCCCAGACGTGTTTATCTCTCTGTCGAACAAAATTGAACAGAGACAAAATGTGAGTTCAAATGGTTGCCCCGTTGTCTGCATATTCAGCCAAACCTTGAAATAGAGAAAGCTACCTGCCGTGCCAAGTGATCACTGTGGAGTTCAGCAATAACTAGGTGTAACTTTTGAAATGCAACCAGGAAATGTTTCACTCGTTCTAGGTTTGGTCCAGAAAAAGTTTTTAGAATACGAATACTGGCAAGCATAGCATGTGCAAGAAGCCAGGCCTAAAACAAGCTTCTCCAAACCCAATAGCGTGCCTCCTGATTTACTTAAATGATGCATTATCAACCGGAGTGCTGCATGAAGCTGCATGAAGTATAATGAAGTATAATGTTTAGTTAAAAGTACATGGGAGAGGAAGCAGAAAGTCGAGCATGCAGACTGTGAGGGCTTCTTTTAGTTTCTATGAGACTGCTCTTTGAGTACTTAAACTACAGCACACATTCGTACATTTGTTCCTTCAAAGAGAATTAGCATCCAGGTTCATCTCAAGATACACCAGCACCGGTGGCACGTTGAGAAAAAACAACCTCTTAATCAATACTAAAACAAATACATTCTGCATCTGCTGTTTCTTAGGGGCACGGTGGCTTAGTGGTTTGCACGTGCGCCTCACACCTCCAGGGTCCGGGTTCGATTCCCGTCTCGGCCATGTGTGTGGAGTTTGCATGTTCTCCCCGTGCCTCGGGGGGTTTTTCTCCGGGTTCTCCGGTTTCCTCCCGGTCCAAAAACATGCACGGTAGGTTGATTGGCACCTTGGAAAATTGTCCCTAGTGTGTGAATGTGTGTATGAGTGCGTGTGTGTCCTGTGATGGGTTGGCATTCCATCCAGGGTGTAGCCTGCCTTAATGCCCGTAGATGCCTGAGATAGGTACAGACTCCCCGTGACCCGAGGGAAGATCGGATACAGCGGTAGAAGATGAATGAATGAATGTGCTGTTTCTTCATCACTGAACATTTCAAGGCTCGGGTGCAAATAACTAACTTAAGTGGAAATTTTGGGTATCTATACTTTACCGGAATAATTATTTTTCAGACGACTTTACTTCTACGCAATTTTCTGTACTTTCTACATCTTGCATTTGAAAAATATTTTAATTCCGTTTTGTCATCGCTCAACAAAAAAAAACCCTATTCAGATACACGTCTCCATCCAGATAGAGTGAATGTGATTGTGATTGGATGTACCATATACCAACATATACCATTACGACATCCTGTTGTTCTGAATGCGATCCGTCGCATCTGCACACGACAACCAATCACGTCACACTCCAGCAAGGACATAACCAGTGTTTGGGGTCGTTACTCAAAAAAAGTGATTATTTCTCCACTACTGGCTCGTTTATCAACCCAGTGTTTTCTCTTCGTCCTCCGCAAATGAAGCTACAATAGGGAGTTCTGTAGAGAGACGTTTGAATGGAATTTTATTAAAGCTTTTATCCTTAATGTCATTTTTTTTCCTTCAATTACTTTTACTTTTATACTTTAAGTAGTTTTGAAACCAGCACTTCTACACTTTGACTTGATACTCTAACATCTACAGAAGTCTTTATAAACCCTATTATCTATACTCCTACTTGAGTTATGAATGTGAATACTTTTGACACCAGTGCTCTCCAGTACTCATAACGCTTTAATAATTTATAACGGTACATAAGTGTAGATTTATCCTGATGAATATGAAACTGCTGTTTGCTGTTATCTGTAAACGCTGTAAACACTATCATTTTCACTATCGTTTTATCGTTTTGCTTATCCACACTTAACTGCAGGAGTGAAAAAAAAGCACTGACCTTCATTTCCTAAGACGCCATCTCCACCTGCCATTTATTTACTTTATGACGCACTGAAATTTTGAGTTTGAAACCAAATCCCATAATAAATTAGTTTGGACATGGCCTTGGGATCCTCTAAGCGTCTCGTATAATATGAAACCTTTCCTTGACACAGGTTTGCTCATTACGAATAAATACACATATAATATAATTCATTCATCTTCTACCGCTTTATCCGATCTTCCCTCGGGTCATGGGGAGCCTGTGCCTATCTCAGGGGGATTAAGGCAGGATACACTCTGGATGGAATGCCAATCCATTGCAGGGCACACACACAATCACACACTAGGGACAATTTTCCAAGGTGCCAAATGAACCTACCATGCATGTTTTTGGACCGGGGAGGAAACCGGAGAACCCGGAGAAAAACCCCCTGAGGCACGGGGAGAACTCCACACACACATGGCTGAGACGGGAATTGAACCCGGACCCTGGAGGTGTGAGGCGAACGTGCTAACCACTAAGCCACCGTGCCCGTGACATATAATATAATTACATTTAAATGATTACATTAAAGCTGCTTTGACATTTTGTAAAACTGCTTTGCTTATTGGGAAAAGTATAATAGAAATAATTCAAATATGTGCTAAAATATCCTTTTGAATCTTGAATCTTGCATCGAATGGGAAATGTTTAGGAGTAAAATATCCTTAATCTCATTTTAACTGGGGCATAAACTGAGTGTCAAAATCAGGGTAATTACAGAGCAAGCAAAAGCCTGACAGTATTCTTAATGTGGTAAGAAAAGGATCAGGGCTCAGAGCATGCAGACACAGACACACACACCTGTGATATTTCACATACTATTTCCTATGGGCAATTTATATAGGCTGCCTATCCATTTGTAATTATGTATTTAAGCAATCGGATGACAAACTGGACAATTTAGCTAAGAACCCAGGAGATGTGAAATGATAACTCTACATGCTGCCTCATGTTATAAATGTATTTTTTTAAATGGGCACCTCTAACACACTGCTGCACCAATCAGAATCAGAATAATCTTTATTGTCAAGTATCATAGTTTCCATTTAGATGTAATTGGTCTATAGCATAGCAAGATAAAGTGGTAAATAAAGATAAAGACATTACTATACAATTTTTGCAGGGCAGGCAGTACAAACAAACACTTTTTTTGCATTAGTCCAAGGTCCATGGTCAATATAACACATGTAACACATATAAAATGAACAGTGCGGGGATTACATGACTGTAATGTCAGTGATAATGGAAGGCGGACAGGGTTGATGGTGGGTCCTTAGTCTAATAGTTAGCAAGCAAGATCTCCACATGATCTTTCATGAGAATTTTAGAGAAAGGCTTGACAAGACTACCAGTTTTTAGATGGTAAACCAAAGTGTGGCTTCTCTGCATGGAATACCCACATCCCTTTTTATTAGCAGGGTGCCGAGAAAACCTTGTTATAGCAGGGGGTCACCAACCTTTTTGAAGCTGAGAGCTACTTCATGGATACATAGTCATACGACGGGCTAGCACATTGACACACTCCTCTGAAGTAACAAATTTGCCTTAAGTTATATGTTATCATTCTTATTCTTATTAAGGATTAATGATACTGATTTATCTGTGTGAAAACACTGATCACGTTAATGACTACTCAACAATAATTATCAACAATGAGTTAACTAGATTGTAATCTTTGGAAGCATCTCACTGACGATTTTTCGAACAGGCCTGAGAGCTACTCATGTGGTCCTTGCAGGCACCACGTTGGTGACCCCTGAGTTACAGGAACCATCATGACAAGAGTATGTACCTGTAAGTAAACTTAAAGCCATACTTTGTGCCCTACAAGGTAAACAAAGACGACAGACACACAGAATATTAGATAGATAGATAGATAGATAGATAGATAGATAGATAGATAGATAGATAGATAGATAGATAGATAGATAGATAGATAGATAGATAGATTGATAGATAGATTGACAGGGAGGTGGTAGCTCATTGGTTAAGGCATTGGGCTCCAGACCGGAAGATCTCAGGTTCAAATCCGACCACCACCAACAAGCTGCCACTAGTGGGTCCTTGAGCAAGGCCCTTAACCCTCAATTGCTCAGTTGTAAGCCACTCTGGAAAAGGGTGTCTGACAAATGCCATAAGTTAAAAAAAATGTAAATGTAGATAGATAGATATATCACAAAGTGACACAAGCGATGTACACAGAATTAAATCATAGAGTAAAACCATGCCTGTTCCCCCACCTTCATCTTTCCACATACCCTCCCTTACCCCCTGTCCTTTCTCTTTTACACCCAGTGGGAGGGAAGTTAGTGTAAGTGGGACTGGTCCGTTTGGGCTCTGTGTAGAAATGCTCTCATCTCCTGGTGTTGGGTTGCAGGGGCTCAACACAATGAGGCAAGACTGAAGCTTATACACACAGAGGAAAGATTTGTCACATCTGCGAACTTTTCAGAGGTAAGGAAGATTCATATTTACAGATAAGCTTTCCAATACAGCGGTCCATTTCATCTCATTGTCTATCTTGGACGGCTGTAACATTTCGAACAGTGTTTATTTAGTTTGTAATCGTGGTCGAAACACTAGTGATGGATAATTCGTGCGGGTCTAAGAGAGTCGCCGCTGTTCCTTTTCCCCGCGCGGCATTCGCCGTACACGAATTCTTTGTAGACTTGATAATTATTAGTCTGAAAGAGGTCTCTAATTTGTGGCACGTTAAAGCCACCTTTGTGTTTCTGTCTGCGCCTGTGTTTAAAAAGCTGTGTTTATTATGGGGCTGAACACCTGAAACAGTGTGAGGGTTGGGTGCAGGGTGTGTTTGGGTGCGCCTCTGCGTCCTCAACGAACCGCATGCTTTCAGCTTTGCCTTTTCCAAAACAGATTTTTTTATATATATATATTTATATATTTTTTTATTTCAGGACTGTAATTGTGTAATCACAGAGCGGCCGATTCTATGAGCGTCAGCGTGGAAAGAATCACCAGGGCGCATGCGTTACAGACAAGAGAAAAGTGACTAATATGAAAATATATGGAAGAGTAAAAAAATAAAGGAGGTAGCATGGAAAAGGGCAGAAAGCAAATGAGGATGAGAAAAAGGAAAGCAAGTGGGAAAGAAGCTGGAACGAGGGATTGGTAGGATTGGAAGTTTAATTATTGATACCGTATGACCTTACCCTAATAATTATTCATTTGAATCGACAAGGTGAAAAAGGCCAAAATAGAAAACGAAGAAAGACGCGAACGAACAAAATTAGAAAGAGACGACGGAAAACAAGTGCACAATAAAAGAATGGACATAATCGCTGTTATCAGTTCTTCCACTTTTTCCCGATCCTTCTCTTCCAGCAGCCATGACGATGCTCGTCGTGATGATGATGCTGCTCTCCGCATCCCGCCTTCTGTCCTTCGCTCTTCCTTTCCAGCAGAAAGCCTTCTGGGATTTCGGGGAAGATATCGACATCAGAGACCTGATGTCGATCATGATGAAGGACCAGGAGGAAGGCTCAGCGTTTGAGGACGTCCATCTGCCTGAGATTCCAACGTGTCCGTTCGGGTGTGTGTGTCACCTGAAGGTGGTGCAGTGCTCTGATCTTGGTTAGTATTACTGCACACATTAACTTTCCCCAGCATCCAAAATCGACTTCCATCCCTATTCACATTTGCACAATGCACCCTTCGAACAAACAAATAAAAAATGTTTTCACTGGGAAATGTGTTTCAAGAGCAATGTCTTATGGGATATATATATATATATATATATATATATATATATATATATATATATATATATATATATATATAAAATCCTCATACAGATAGTGGGAGGCAACAGTTTACACAAGTCAACACAGACAGCATCACACCCATGGTCAAGTTTAAACCAGCAATCATGAAGGTGTGGCAGCAGCACCGCTCTACACCAGTGTACTGCCTACTTGCCTTGAACTAAACAAGGAAGTGAACCATCATCATGGAAAGCTGAAAAACAGACACATTTTTCCTCCATTATGTTACCAATCCAGTGGAATCCTCCACCATTAAACCAACAACCAAAAAGTTAGAAAGGAAACCATTCGGATCGATCTTTTTGTTTAATCATACCCAGCCATGAAGCAGAGGGAAATAAAACATGGCACGATTTGATTGATTATAATTATTAAACCCCTCGTATACATAAATCTAATTAATTGGCAGTCACGGTTTTGTTTCCTGGTTGACTTCAAGACTTGACCCAGGGGACATGCATGAACGGAAGTGTTTAAATCAGTAATATCCTCTTTATTTTCCTCGTAAGGTACCACTTTTTCCCCATCATTTCCTCTTGGACACATTCTGGCAGCCGTTAATCGAAGTGGCACGAGAAGGCAGTGCTTAGAAGACGAGGAAAGGAAATTAAAATGCTTGTGGGAATGTGATGGAACGGCATTAAAGAATTCTGGCGAGCCACATGAAAACGCCATGTGGGGAGAGAGGAGTTACTTTACTGTCTGGATGACAGACACTAACCTATCCCCTGTGTGTGTGTTGTGTGTGTGTGTGTGTGTGTGTGTGTGTGTGTGTGTGTGTGTGTGTGTGTGTGTGTGTGTGTGTACGTATGTGTGGGTGTGTGTGTGTGTGTGTGTGTGTGTGTGTGTGTGTGTGTGTGTGTGTGTGTGTGTAAGTGCATGTGCAAGAGACACCTGTGCACATGGTATTTTATTACAGATGTTACTGTTTATGGTGTTATTACATAGCAGCAAATGTGCCATAAACACCGACGCCCCGTCTCGCCATCACCCAAGAAGTCCAAAAGTAGCAATTTGAAAATAAGCCGCCGGTTGCCACGGTAACATCAGAACCACATGACAGGTTCCGATTCACAGATGCGTACAGTATGTGCAAAAAAAAAAGATTGCATAGAGACAAAACTTGTGTCTTTTTCACTCTATTTCAATCCGTCTGTCTCTTGCGTCCACCATTCCTCTTTCTTTCCATGGTTCTATCTCTCTTAGGCCTCTTTTTGTTGTTTTCTCTCTTTCTCTCCACCTCTTTTTTTTGGTGCCGTTTTTGCATCTGAAATCATGCCATGCTACGTGGAGCTCTGATAGCACTGGTCCGTCAAGAGTTATATGGAGTCTCACACACACACACACACACACACACACACAGGCCAAGCACTTCACAATTCACCCAACATTTCCCAAATTACTGCTTTCTGAAAAGTTTACAAGTGAAAATAAAGCAGTTAGAAGGATGCTTTCGAACCCAGTCTACCCGACCCACTTTATTAGAGTTTATTTACAGACTGCAGGTCAGCACAATCCACATACAATTTTACTGCTGTTGCGCACAATTATTGCTAAATTTTCACTCAATTACATTCTTGTACACAAAGAAATATTTCTTCAAGAATAATTCTCCAAATCCTCTGGGCCAACCCTGGAACACACACACGCACACACACTCACACACACACACACACACACACACACACATAAAATGCATAAGAGCTTGAAATGTAGCATTTGTTGATAAAAAAAAAAGCTGTGTTAGCTCTATGTACTCTACCTGTTCTGGGAAATATTGTGGTCAATATAAACGTGAACAAGTAAATGTATGAATAATTTGCTTTAATATCTGCTTTGCTTCGCAGGTTTGCTTTATGTGCCGCAAAACATCCCATCTGATACGCTGCTGTTGGACCTGCAATGCAACGGCATCACGGAAATCCGAGAGGGAGATTTTAAAGGCCTCAGTAACCTCTATGTAAGACTCACCATTGCATTAATACATTGTACATTGATCTACTGTAGCAAAATATGGATTGAAGTCGGATGAAGTTGGATGATTAGTTAAGCCTTAAAAAAAACAGTTAGCCAGAGGAGTTTATTTGTGCCTACCATTAAGTACTGAGTACTAAGATCCAGACCATGCTACAAAGTTAGAATAATGATACACATACCATGACCCAGAGATTGACCGTTATAACCGAGACACAGGCCAAGACCCAGATTGTGAATTCTGAGACCAATCATTCAAACACTGTGTGTCTAGTGATAACAATATTAAGATTGTTAGGCAAAGTCAACCAGTTTGAAAACTGTAACTGAAAAAGATTTAATGTCTGAGTACTGAGACCCAAGCCAAGACCTGGACTCTGAGTATTAAATCTGAGGGAAAAAAGGCAGATTTTTCAGTACTGACCCTGATTTCAAAACCCAGTGGCTGATACTGAGACACAGTCAGCAGTCAAGTGTAACGAGACCTATTCCAGGACTTTGAGTAATTAGATCCAGATCAAGACCAAGTAATATGTAATAAGTTGCATAACACTCTGTAAAAGTATTCATTAAATTGTTCCGTGTGTGTGTTTTTGTGTGTACTAGGCTCTAATTTTGAGGAGTAATCTTATTTCTCGAGTTCACCCACGTGCCTTCCTGCCTATGAAGCGCTTGCAGAAGCTCTACATTTCCCATAACTTGCTCATGTCCATTCCTCGCAACCTTCCTGCATCCCTTGTTGAGCTCCGTATCCACGATAACCGCATCCGCAAAGTAGCAGCAGGAACCTTCAGTGCGCTGGGAAACATGCATGTGATCGGTGAGCTATGTTACGGTTTTAGCTATAGGTGAGTGGAATCTGTAAGATCCTGATCCCCCGGTGGCCATTGCTAGTATTGCAATTGTTGAGATGGTACTCTAACCTCGCTGACTCTCATACGATCTACAGCAGGGGTCACCAACGTGGTGCCCGTGGGCACCAGGTAGCCCCCAAGGAGCACATGAGTAGCTCTCAGGCTTGCTATAAAAAGTGCACAACTCATCAGTGAGATGCGTCTATAATGTAAAATGTAGTTAATTCGTTGTTGATAGTCACTGTCAAAAATCACAAGTGTATTCACATAGATAAACGAGTATCATTAATAATAATAATAATAATAATAATAATATATAACTAAAGGTAAATTTGTTATTTCAGAGGAGTATTTCAAACTGGTAGCCCTTTATATGACTCGGTGTCCATGTAGTAGCTCTCAGTTACAAAAAGGTTGGTGATCCCTGATCTACAGAATAAAAAGATAAAACTTTTAAATAGGAGACATGTAAGAAATGTCTTTGAAATTATTATTATTTTTTTCAATAATTTTGTATTTACAGAAATGGGCCGTAATCCCATCCACAACAGTGGATTTGAGCCCGGAGCTTTCAAAGGACTCAAACTGAACTACCTACGAATTTCTGAAGCAAGACTGTCTGGTGTACCAAAAGGTAACAATGGGTTACACACGTCTATTATTAAAAACTGCTATATATATATATATATATATATATATATATATATATATATATATATATATAGCATGATAGTCATTATGATATACCAACTGTTTTAGTTCATTCGCATTTATTCTTGGAGATTATTTTGGAGACGTTGTTGGCGCTATAAATCCTCGTTCTAAACGCAGCACGTTTGGTGTTTTGTCCTCGTCCAAATGAACTGACGTGAACCAGTGATTATCTTTGCTTGGACTGAAATACATTATTGTGTTGCTGTGTGTTGCTCAGATTTGCCAGCAAATCTCCATGAGCTTCATTTGGACCATAACGAGATTCAGGCAATTGAGCTGGAGGACCTAAGCAGATACAAACAGCTGCAGAGGTTAGACTGATTTATGCCTGTATATATTAGAAATATATTTTCTTTTCTGTTTTACAAGCTTAAATGTATATTGTACAGTGTATCACTGTATATAAACATGGAACAGAAATAGGCACCTCTGTAATATTAATTGTGCAGGTTTGCAGGTTATCAGGAATTGGATAAAAGTTTGTCAAATGTGAACACGTACAATACAATCATTTGTCCATATTATCCCCATATAACATATAATGTTCACTCTTTTGAGAAGTCCCTGTTTTGGAGCTTGCGTAAACCGGGTTTGGGCTTTTTATAGGGAAATTGTAGTGCTGTGCTCTATACAAATGTCAGCTTCTGACTTTATGGAAGCATTTAGAGCAGACTCACATATGGATATGAGGTACTTTTACATGTACTTTTGGCTATATAGTGTATATAACACATGCTACAATATTTTCTATAACTATAGCTAGAGTTATAGCTAGTATAAACTTATCTGATGCTAAACATACTTACCTCATTACCTTACTCCCTTTAAGAAGCAAATTGTAACCAAACAATAGAATGTGCTACAAAATAATAATGAATTGCTTCATACAAAAGTAGTAGATATGATAAGGAGAGTATTAGAACAAACTGCAATTATAAAAAATGCTCTCAATATAAATAAATGTGTCTACTCCCATCACAATTTTCAGCAAAGTGAACGGAACCAGATTAGCATGACCCATTGTTGACAGGAAGGAAGGTTAAAAATAATGTACAAAACAAATGAATGTGAAATGAATGTGTAATATTTCGTTATTAAAGATTATTGGTTATTTCAGCATTGGAAAGATATTGAATAAATGCCTAACACCGTGACTTAAAAAGAAAATCCAAATCCACATTTTACTTAAAGCAGGATGCCCTCTTGTGGTTAAATATCGCATTTTATTTATTTGCCCTATCTTTATCGTTTTTTTTTGTTTTGTTTGTTTGTTTTTTTAAATCTGGAAATAGGCTTGGACTTGGGTCAAATCATATCCAATATATTGAACGTGGTGCTCTCTCTTACCTGAACAACCTGAGGGAGCTTCATCTGGACCACAACCGACTCTCTAACATCCCCAGTGGCCTGGCTGGCATGAAATACCTGCAGGTATGAGCATAGTGTCACTGTGTTGTCATAAAGATGACTTATCTCATGTGAATTGATTATCTCACACTTTATAAATCACGCTTATAATATGTGTTCATCTGCAGACATGTCACAAATCTGCAGGTTTAAAATTGACCTAAAGCCACCTCGCTGGTTGAAACCCCACACACAGTCTGCATACTTGTTTATGAGTTGGAGACAGATTTAGGATGCATCCCAATCAGCTCTATAGTTGGTTCAGTTGTCAAGGCTCTGATCATAAGGTTGGGGTTAAAGCCCTAGCACCAGCAAGGTGCCTCTGTTGATCCCTTGAGAAAAGCACTTAACGCTATCTGCTCCAGGGGGCGCTGTACCATGGCTGACTCTGTATAGGCAATATGTAGGTCACAAATAAAGGCTATTCAATTCTAGTCAATCAGAAATGGCCAAGAACCCTGGCTCATTACACAGGATACTGGTGCCTTGGATTCTAATGACATTGCTATCTTCTAATTTGCTTATCAGTCAGACCCAGGCATATTAAAAATACAACTGTACGTAAAATACAGGGGAATCCATGTAATCGTTTGAGAACTACGCCATTGACAAGCTATTTCAGAGTGGCTTTGGAGTTTATGACATCATTTACAGTACAGGAAGATTTTTTGCAGTGGATTGTCGCAGTTTTCTAGGGATTGAACATTCCAGGGAAATTGAAACAACCCACAACCCATAGGAAGCTTTGCATTGAGAAAACTCATTTTTTGGCATAAATCTCAACCAGATTGCTAAGAAACTGGGCAAAATATGCAGATTGTGTTTATTTTAATGGCAATTTTATGTGGCACCATCACATGCAGCCATATTTAATGTTTCTAACAGCTTTTGCAAATGCACCAAATGTGTGGCATTTCAATCCCAAGCCAACGGTGGTCAAGCTGTAAACATCTGGTTTTTAGCAAGGCTGAGTTCTGGCTGAAGTCTGGAACCTAGAATTGACCAGGCAACTGAAATGTGTGAGCTATCAGTGGGGCTGGTATCTTTGTGCTGGTAGCTTATATTGCATTAATTCTGGGCAGAGGACACTCAATGGGGGTACTGGTAAAAATGCTCTGGTATTATGATGTGGGCTGATATTTCCACTACCGTAAAAAATAAATAAATAAAACAAATAAAAATAAAATACTGTGACGTGATAAGGCCTCCCTCTCTCTCGCTCTCTCTCTTTTTCTTGCAGGTGATCTATCTTCACTCCAATAACATCACCTCAGTGAAGGTCAATGATTTTTGTCCAACGGGTTT
Organism: Kryptopterus vitreolus; assembly: GCA_030449085.1. NCBI lineage: Eukaryota > Metazoa > Chordata > Actinopteri > Siluriformes > Siluridae > Kryptopterus > Kryptopterus vitreolus. The sequence continues at coordinate 12,074,618 of JACRUU010000020.1, forward strand.
CGGGGTGAAGAAGGTCTTCTACAACGGCATCAGTCTGTTTGGGAACCCCATTGAATTTTGGGAAATTCAGCCTGCTACATTCCGCTGTGTCACTGACAGCATGGCGGTGCAGCTCGGAAACCATAAGAAATAGAAACCCAGCACCCACATACACACACAAACATACACACACACACACACAAACAATAAAAATTAGAATGCACAAATGCAAGTAAACTGAAATAACTAAGACTCTTTTAGTGTAACATTATTTCTACATTTTATTACACCATTATAACCTTTTATTTTGGTTGGCGTTCTGGTGTTTCTGACTAACAATTGTATTTCCACCTTAGTTCGGCCTGTTGTCCTGCATCCTGCATCCTGCATGTCTCCTGTCCATACCGCTTGAGAGGAATTTGTTATCTTCGGTCTGTTTCGGAATAAATGTGCTTTATGCACCACGGCTTTGCAATACATTAAGCACTAATTTAGTTCCCAGGGCGCTTTAATAATGTCAATAAATTACCCAGATTTCGTAACAAACAATGACTGACATGATCTGATTAATCACAACTCACATGAAAGGCTGCTTCCGAAATCGCCTTCGTCTCCTGCAGCGCTTTTAAAAGTATACGGATGAACGAAGCGCAATTCATTTCCAACAAACCAACAAATCCATGGCGTCTTGAATAAGATGGTTCCCTTTCACATTTCGTAGTGACCTTGAACTGATCTTTTGGAATTATTGAAGTTTTTTTTTTTTTTTTTAAATCTTTCTCACAAGGAACTGCATATGGAAATGTAAACGAACTTCATACCATTAGTTTATTTTCCTATAAAGGAATATTTTTTGTAGATCGAGCATACATTTTGTTTCAGAGAAAAATTTTTTTATTTGGTGTGGATATTATCAGAAACCTGCACGACATGTTGTTTTTGATTAAGAACAATATTGCATACATGAATAAAAATAATGTGTTTGATAGAATACGAAGTGTTTTTAAGGACGGTCTCCAGTGTTAACTGATGTGGCAACAGTTAAAGAAAAAAAGTGTTCCATGGATCAGCTGTATAGAACAGGAAACAGTTATTTAAATAAAGTTTCTGAATAAATCCACTTCCTTTTTACACCTGTGGACCTCTGTATGTGTGGACTTTTATACCCGTACACCTTTGTATACATACACCAATTTACACCTATACTTGTACACCTGCACCATGTATTTACACACCAGTAAACCAGCACACATGAATTCCTGTGTACCTACAGACCTTCACATATATATACACCTGTTATAGTGCTATAGACCCGAACACTTCTTTACCAGTATACCTGAACATATTGCACCCTGGAATACCAGTGTACCTGAAGACCGGCCCACCTGTGTAAAATACATCACGCCTACATCACACATGCTCAGATTTCTCTGGTTTGACCTGCTCATCAGGTCGTCTCATGTCTAGATTCTAGGATTTCATTCTTGCGTCTTGTGGAATAAAAACAACAACAGCAGTGATGGACTTTAAAACCCAGGTAAATAATATGTTTACATGCAGGCCTTGTGTCATATTATATTCTATACCTTCAGCGATTGGATCATGTGTGTTCAATTCATATCCTGGCGGATTTCAGCAATCTCTCTTGTTTAGTAACGTTTCAGTTTTTAGGTGAATGTGTCGAATGAAATGAACAGCGCTCAGGGTTTCGTATAAGACTATCATAAAAGTGCTTTTTTTCTTCACTGATATTCAGAATGTTTTTACTGTTGTTTTTTTTGTTTTTTTTTTTGGAAGAAAGATGTTGCAAAAATGATTTATATGCAAAAATATAACAAAACCGGCATGACAAGAACCTGACCTCAAAGAAATATGTTAAAGAATGATTCAAATCAAATGATATATTCCAATTTTAAGTCTAAAGGATTGTCACATAAAAAAGGAACATGCTGGAGAATGTAACTACAACTGTAATATTGTGTCATTTAAATAATAATCAAAATAATTGTGTCGAAAAAGTCGAACTTTTTTTGCCTCAACGTTTTTGGCACTGCAACCTAATCGTTTACTCCATGTGGTCCGACTTGTTCTCAAACCCGCATGTGCTGTTCAGGCTGAAGAAATCGAAGCCACTGCCCAATTTGGAGACCTGATTGAATTTGTGTATCCGATTGGCTACTCCCACTGGGGCGTGTGCGATGGAGACGGCTACGTCGTTCACTTTGCAGTGGCAGGTAGGATCACCTAAAGCAGTGTTTTCCAAAAGTAGGAGGAGAAAGGATTCCGAAACAAACCACACCTGCCTAGATGTTCCTGATGACCCAGTTCAGGTGTCTCAGGAATGTTGGTGTTCCTGATGACCTAGTGTTCAGTGTTTTAACGATTGCCTTAATTATTGAAAGTGAGTGATTGAGTGAGGTGTGTGTGTGTGTGTGTGTTTTTTCTGCGTGATCCTGATTCAGGTGAGTTCAACATTATGTGTGTATTTGCGTTTTCCTAGATGAGACACACATAATGAATACGTTCCGTGGATACCTGCAGACAATTTTCCCGGTCTGCGGCGATCTACTGCTCGGAGAGACACGGATCCGCCGCCAACGTATCTCGGAGGTCAATGTTCCCAAAGGAGCACAAGTGGTGGTGAAAAACTCCGAGCATGCGTTCACACCCTCGGACCCGTGGGATATGAAACGACGGCGTGACTCGCTGCTGGAAAAACAACTTCCGTACAAATTGTTCACGCAGAACTGCGAACACTTCGCCACATTTGTACGCTATGGAAAAGCGGTGTGTAACCAGGTGAGTGTGGATAGCGAGATCAGAAATCTTTAACGATATGACTTTGATAGCAAATAAAATAAACATTATAAATAATGCCTCGTATACATCTCTTGCGTTTTCGTTTGAGGAATTTCTAACTCTGGGATTGTTTCATCCAGATTCCAGGAAAAGGAAAAAACAAGGAATGTGAGGAGGCGACCAAAGTGTTTGGAGACATTGTGTGGAGAGAGACTTCATGAACCTGCAACAGAAATGGAATTTCATAACCAGAACAATATGAGCCAGACTGTATGAGTAGGAGAGGGGAAAAGTTCATATTTCTAAGCCTAAATATGTATTGTTCTGATTTCTTAAGTGTAAAAATTTATTTATATGTGTGTGGGTATGTATATAATAAACAAAAAAAATCAACTATAATGCCAAATATACCAAATAACAACTATAAGTAATTAAGTAACTGAATGTATGTGTGTGTGTATATATATATATATATATATATATATATATATATATATATATATATATATATATATATATATATCGAATGAAAGGAAGGGTGAAAAGGGGGGAGATATATATATATATATATATATACAACCATAACAACCAGGTCTTTTTCATCAAGGTCTGCCTGGAATATGTAAACTATTGTGTTGTTTTCTCCACCTAATAAAGTATCAGGAAATTGACACAAGCACAGCAAAGTTCTAAATGGAGTTCTAAACAGTGGCCGGCCAATAAGACCTCGGCTTGAATGGAATTTCAGAGCTCACAAACTACACCTGTATCAAAATGCACAAGCAAAAATGCAAAAAAAAAAAAAAAAAAATATATATATATATATATATAAAATATATATATATATAAAAACAGAATTCTTATCTGTTTTTTCATTCCACAATAGCTGACAGGAAGAGACGTATATATTTATATATTTGGTCACAGATATTCTTACAAAAGAATTGGCATGGTGAGGAAAAGGTCGCCCAAATCAAGGTTGTTTTTTTAATGAAACATGTATACTTATATTCTTTCATTTCCTCTCGAAGATTTACAAAAATGCCATCATATCAAATCCCCAGGAAAACCGCAATGCACGGAATAGGTGCACAAAAACCCTGGAGTAAAATAATGAGGTTACAATCGATGGCTCTGCTACAGATGATGGATGTTGGTGATGAAGCGGTGGCTGCAGTGAATCCGAGACTATGGTGTAGTTATGTTATACCGCATTTCTTTAAAATATTGATGGTTTCTATAGCTGTAACATCATCATGATTATATCAAGTCATGGATTGTTCATGTAGGACATAACTGGATGCTTCTATCCTATTAAATGAATGCCTGGATGTGAAATTAACGGCCTGCTAAGTTCTATATACAGCTTTCAATTAAAAAAAAGTTTCATTCTGGATCTTTATTTCTGTTTGGATCTTGAAAATGAAATACATTGAGAATCCGCCATTTTTAAGCGCGAATATCCCGGATGTTGCCAACACTGGAGGGAGGGATATCCCGGATGGTTAACGAAGAAACAAACCATGGACGTGCTTTGGAGTTTTTGTATGCATCTTTCACAAAAGTGGTGAATCCACACCCACGTTTCCGCCTTTTCTATCCGAAGATGACATTCAGCACCCTGGGCTGATCAATAAACAGGTAAGCATGAAGTATTTGGGGTTTAAGATGTTTGAGTATGACTGAGGGGAAACCCGTGCCTAGCTTTTGCACTGGACTCCTAAAGTGTCACGGTTGGAATTCTGCGCATGCGTGATGCCAAAAAGAAAACCCACCCGGCTATCCGGAGCCGCGAAGTGCGCAAGCGCAGTGCAAAAATCAACGCCAGCAGGTTGATTGTAGCATAGCATAACATGGTTTAGCACGGCTTAGCATGGTTTAGCTGGGTCTGTTGTCGGTTACCGTGCAAAAATGATTTTTATAGGTCAGTCGGGTTGTTTATCCATCGCTCGAATTATTAGTGTCTGAGAAATACAACATATTTATATTGTCAACCAAACAGTTTTATTATGTCAGCGATGTTAGCTTAGGTTGCCATGCTAAATTGTAAAAAAACAAACAAACAACCAACTAGCCGGCTAGTCGCGTAGCTTACTGCGTTGCTATGGGATCAAAAGAGGTGAAATAATGTCCATGGAATAGGAGAAAACCATTGAGGTGAACAAGCTATCCTATTGTTCTGTCGTTTTCACCGTCCTTGTGTTGTTATATCTGTTAGCAATGTTACTGTGCAAGGTAATCAGATAACATTCCAACCCAAATGATTCTTTCTGGTGCGTTGTTTTATGTTTGTAAAGTGTACAATTATTCTTACGTAATTTTACAAATGTACTGTATGGTATCAGTTATTTCAGTGTATTATTTGTTTGGGTCTGTGTGTATTAATATGGTTGTGTCATTACTCATAGCAGTAAAATGACAAATCACTGCTTTATGTAAAGTGTTGTGCTCATGTTGACAGAGTGAAGCTGGAGGTGAGAGTCGGGCGACACGTGCGCAGCATCCAGCCCTGATTACCCATCATCCTGCGTCTCCGTCCTCGTGGCGCAGAGTGATGACATCACAGCGACAAAGGCATGGCAGCCGCGCTCTTTCCACTTCGCAGACCTCCTCCTCGAGGAGCTCGAACCCGCGTTCGGGACCTTCGACGTCACGTGGCAGCGTTCAGGGCACGTCCCAGGCCGCACTGTCTTCGTCTCGCTCTGCACACACTTGGCCGGAGGAAGCGGTGGACGACGCGTACGGTCTGTACTCGCTGCACCGCATGTTTGACATCGTTGGCACTCACCTCACGCACCGCGACGTGCGCGTCCTCTCTTTCTTGTTCGTGGACGTCATCGACGAGTACGAGCGTGGTGGGATACGGGACGGGCGAGACTTCCTGTTGGCACTGGAGCGGCAGGGGCGCTGCGATGAGACCAACTTCCGGCACATTCTTCAGCTGCTGCGCATCATCACCCGACACGACCTACTGCCTTATGTCACACTGCGCAAGAGACAGACGGGTGACCATGTGACCACACTGATTGGCCAGTTAGGAATGAGATAATAATTCATAATACTGACGTGTGTGTGTTTGTGTGTGCTGCAGTATGTCCAGACCCTGTCGATCAGTATTTAGAGGAGACGTCTGTGCGCTACATTTTTCCCAGAGGAAGCAGAACAGTGTGTCCACAGATCCCACCTCACAGATGCGCAGGTGTGTGTGTGTGTGTGTGTGTGTGTGTGTGTGTATGTGTGTTGGCATGCATGTGTATGTTTTCATGGAGCCAGGCGAAAAAAAAATCTGTGTTTTTCTGTGCAGGTCCACAGCCTGTCATCCGTTGCCCCTCTCCTGAAGTGTGTCAGCCCCGCCCCAAACCGACCACACCCACTCCAAACAGAAAGAGGAAGAGAGCTCATAGTGTGGCGGATTGTCGGGAGAAACAGACCTGCGGTACACACACACACACACACACACACAAAAGCCTAAATATTTCAAATGACTTTTTAGTGATATCTGCATCCTCTCTCAGATATCCGTCTTCGTGTCCGCGCTGAGTACTGCCAGCATGACTCTGCCCTCCAAGGCAATGTCTTCTCCAACAAGCAGGAGGCTCTGGAGCGCCAGTTTGAACGCTTCAACCAGGCCAACACCATCCTGAAATCACGCGACCTCGGATCAATCATCTGCGACATCAAATTCTCCGAGCTTACCTACCTGGACGCGTTCTGGCGCGACTACATTAACGGCTCGCTGCTGGAAGCGCTGAAAGGCGTGTTCATCACAGACTCACTCAAGCAGGCCGTCGGACACGAGGCCATCAAACTACTCGTCAACGTCGACGAGGAGGACTACCAGGCGGGCAGGAGGAAGCTCCTGAGGAACCTGATGATGGGTGGAGGGGTGGGGCCAGGGCTGGGGCCAGGCTCAGGGTCAACTGGCCAGGGGGCGGGGACTTTATAATGGAAAAGCAGAATTTTGACTTGTTGTGTTGTTTGGGGGCGGAGCCATGTTTGGGCCACCCGGACCTTACGAACCGATTGCTGAGAAAAGACGGCGTCGAAGGAGAGAGTCTGAACGAGAGCATCCGAGAGAAGGATATTGAGACGCTTTTTGTTTTCTAAAGTATGACAATAATAATAATAATAATCTTAGGCAAATTTGTATACAGAGATACAAGCATCATGGCATTTTAGATTTCTTTAATGTGCCACTAAAACTTTCCAGACCAATTTGTCCAAAAATGAATCGTAGTTCAGCCAAGACGTGTTAGCAGCAGAGTTAATAAGTTATGAGTTATTGTAGTCGATGTCATCCAGAATGTTTTTCTGCAAACGATTATGATTCACATCGTTCAAGATGGCTGCAGTCATAACTCTCCAAATTCAAATGTTGGTGTTACAGGACGTTGCACCGTTGCACATGTTTATATGACAGAACTAAATATCCGAATGTTGGTTTGAAGCAGGCGTTTGTTTTTTTTTTTTTTTTTTTATGATACAATAGCCTTGTAGGTCCATGTTCAATATGGGGAAAACCCCAAACATGATTTTGGTTGATCATATTTTGTTGACACCAATAGGTTTTACTTTTTCTTTTTTTTTTTCTGCCAAATTTTTGTAAGAGCGTCCCCTTGTGGCGAACCTGTTCACAAACGTGGCTTTCAAATCCAAGATTCTCCACCATCACTGATTTTTCCAACACCTCTCTCTCTCTCTCTCTCTCTGTTAACCCCCCCTGGAAGAAGTAAAAAAACACATGCGTTCTCTGATGATCCTCATTAGTGACTTTTCCGGAAGACTCCCAGGCCGACCGTGTTAGGAATTTTTTTTGTACGATTTTCCTATCGGAATTAAACGACGTTGCGAAAAAACCTGGTATCTATTATATAGGATGTATGTTCTGGTGATGTTTTGAGTGCTCGTCTATTAAACCTGCATGTCAGCGACTTGGCTAACGTCACGGTGAGCTAGGCATGTGCCGGTAACCGATTACAGAGCGCCACGCCCACATACAGTGACCGCGTCGCATTAGAGCCTGTTGCCTCATATTCAGGTGTGCGTCCTTCTCTGAGTATGCAATCCCATATTTCCTTTTATTAAACCATTTTGGTATTAAAAATACAGCGTTGCCATATTGTGACCAGGAATAATGGTTAAAAACACAATACGAACGTTTGTATAATATCGGCACATGCCGATATGTGTTGCGTAGACTTCGAAAGCTGAAAAGATTCGTTTCTACGATATTTGAAAATCACCCTCACCGGTAAACTGTGGCACTGAATGCAGTCCCCAGATGTAAAATAAATGCTTTCATTGGCACCAGTTATAGTGTTTACATCGACAAATTCATCAATGGCGCGCTGACAAAGGAGTTAGCTAGTGCTATTAAATGTTTTGGAGTAGCAGGAAACAGAATTCTAAGTATTAAATCACACAAATGGGGACCCAGATGTAGCTAAAGGTTAGCTACAGAACCGCACTTGTGTGGAATGATGGCACAGGGAATTGCCACCCTCCTGAATTGGCGTTGTTCATGACATTAAAAAATAAAAATTTCTAAATCAAGTTTTTCACATCCTGTAGAAACCACCAATCCCAATAAAGTGCTGCGATATGACAATTTTTTTTTTATTTTATTTATTTTTTGGTTGATGAAGTTCTATTTCTGGTTCCCACGGCGACGATTGTGTTCAGTGACGCGTCTACATGCGTAGTAGCTGACTGATTAATTAAGTGTACAAATCAATAAAACGGATGGTTAAAATGACGCATTCGGATGTCTCAACTTCTTTTTGGTTGAAATGACTGAAAATTCATGTTGCACACCAAAAACAGCTTTTATAAACTGTAAAGGTTGTAGATGGTGCGCTAATGTGTGTTTTTGAACTGTCTAAGCATCTGATTCTCCAAATGCAAATAAAGAAGCTGGAGTGAGTTTTCCATCAGCATGTTTAACGTTTTCCTCAAGGTGTTTCAAACTGCGTGGCGCCGCCCTCTAGTGGTGAATAAAAACATTACAGGTGGAGCGCACTGAATTGCAGGATTTCTATCATTTGTGTCTTCTTCATTCATCTTTATCTATTAAAGATTTAACTTCATATAATCCAAGCAATTAGGTCATTAATGCCAATAAATGAAAACTACATCAGCTAGGATACCTAACACAGCTACATTTTGATTTTCTCTTTTTTTAAAACCTCCCATTTGATTGTATTGATTCAGAACTTGATATTTTAATAAACCAGACATTTCTAATCATGATGTTTTTTATTACCTTTTTTGGAGTGATTTTCGAGTATACGCTTTATAATATGTTTGATGTCATATGAGTTCTGGCATAAATACCAATCTTTCTCTTGGCTTCTTTGTTGTCTTGGTGTCTCTTTATATTCTTCTAATATATTTTATTCCAATAGTGAGTTTATATATATACTTATATATATATATATATATATATATATATATATATATATATATATATTCAACAACATTCTTACCAAAAGCATTTTGTTTTGTGGATTTATGTGCCAAATAACGCTACTACGTCACTTATGTATGTGTTGTTGATGTGGTTTTTAAATTTCCATCATCTGTTTTTCCACTGTTGCACCTCTAAACACGGCTCCAGTTTCATTTTTATTTATATCATGGTCAGAGAGAATACTGCATTGTGATTGGCTGGGGGTTCAGGTGCGAGGTTAAATGCAGGTGGTTAGTTTGTGGTCAGTTTAATCAGCATTTTACATTAATGTGTTCTTATGGGAACCAGTAACTATAGAAACCTATAGATATACAGCAACATACATCTGGATCATGTACTTGGTGTTTAACTTCTATAGTGATTATGCTGAAAAATGATATGAGGCACAAGATGAATTTGTCCGTCTATAGAAGAAAAGGTTCAAAAATGGCATAAGGAGTCAAGAACAACTTCAGTATTAGAAGGCAAGACATACATGTCATTATCTATATTTTATGCGAGTCTCAGGAGACGCCTCAGTCTCTGCAGTGCTGTGATAAAGTATGTAAAATTCACGTACAGCAGTGGAGGAACAGTTTAGAGAGGAGAAATCAATCTACATATAATATAATATAATGTAATAATATATATATATATATATATATATATAATATATATATATATATATATATTCGTCACTTTTTAAGTAATAAAAGTATAACACATGTTCTTATAATTCTATATAATATTTGTTTTTTTATACAGATACAAATATGTAAAAAAAAATACATAAAAATGATCATTTGCATCTAATGCACATTTTTTAAACCATTGCATCACATCTTTTTTTAGGGGAATAATCCGAATTGAATTCTGTCTGGCCACAAGGGGGCAGCACAACTTCAATCGAAACTTGGGAGTTAAATCCGAGCACGAGACACGACATAATCGATTATGCACTGTTTTACACACAGTAAACAATACAGTAAACACCGTATTGTAAAATATAGCTACAGCTCCATTTTTATTAACCTTTCTGCGCTACATGGAGGATATTTTCTTGGTGTTGAAATGTTTGCGCTGGAAAAATTCTATAAACACAAGATGTATTTGATGAACTGGAGAAGAAAACATTCAAATGAGAGAAAAGAAATTGGTGAAAAAACAGCAGCTTCATTATTAGTGGACAAGACACATCCTTAAAATCTAATCACTAAAACTGATCCAAAGAAATACAATCTCTGTGTATGATTTATGGACGCAAAGTTTAGGGCTGTCAGTATATCAAAATATTCACAATTAATCGAATGATTGCAATGAGTTTACTCAATAATTGCATATTTTTCTGTTCTTGGTGTACCACCAATTAATACCGTTTAATGTTTTCTAAACTATAACTAATTTTTCTAAACTATAACTAGTTTTCTAAACTATAACTAACTGCGACATGTTATAAATATATAAAGCTCATTCAAAAAAAAAAAGCTCTCTTCATAATAAAAGGATTATTTTATATTTATTTCACTCTGGAAATTCCTTTAAAATAAATTTCTTGTTCAATAATTCATTTTGTATTAATACATTTTAGTGGTTGTTTGAATTGTTAAATATGGTACGTGGCTCCTTTAAGAATTATGTTCCGGTTTTGCTTGCTTTCCATAGAAGCTTATACTGTGCAGTGATACGTTCAGTTTCCATATGGTAATATACGATAGTATAGTGCGGAGCTCATATCTGTTGTGAATGCACGGCTAGTAGGTGTAATTCAGGGACATTTAAGAAGCGTGAGTGGATGCACATTACTGGGTGTATTTTGTTTATAAAACGACATTTATCAGCTCTTTTATATTACAAGCGGCTGAGGAAAGGTCAGTGCTGGAATTACATTTACGGCATTTGGCAGACGCCCTTATCCAGAACGACTTACAATTGACCAATTGAGGGTTAAGGGCCTTGCTCAAGGGCCCACTAGTGGCAGCTTGGTGGTGGTGGGATTTGAACCTGTGATCTTCTGGTCCAGAGGCAAACACCTTAACCACTGAGCCACACACCTCCCGCAGAATTATCTGGGAAGGGACAAGTTAGTAAAATGACTGCGGTTAAAGTGAATTTGTGTTAATGTTTTATTTAACTATATAACTTTGACAGCCCTAGAAAATATACACAACAGAATTTTAAGCCTTGAATCAATGAAGGTAAATTTGCTTGTATCAATATTAAGACCAGCGTTTGTCAATACATTTGCTAATGATGGACAGATCCAAGTTTTTGAGTCTTATTTTGGGGGAAGCCCAATTTTTTAAGCAGATGTCTCTCGACTTTTTCCCTCCTCTCACCTTCAAACAAAGAATAGCAATAATGACAAATATTTCAAAGATGGGATGTATTTTTATGATGAAAGATGACCAGACAAACGCTTATGACTGTTTGCTTTTTAGTTTCGTTTTTACGATCTTTACCAGAAGCCGACAAGTCAGACCGAACAGCAGGAGCCCAATCGCAAAAACGGCAACCAATAACGATAACACATCGATGTTGTGGTAAGAGTACCACGGCATCTTGTAGGACTCGGTACGCAAATGTGCTGCACCTTGGTGCCTCATGACGTACTCCAACCAGAAGATGGCAGTGTCCATCGGTTTCATTGGCGTATCTCGATGTATTTCGGACAACCTGCGCATGTTCTCTTTGTACGGCTGCTTATCGTCCAAGATGTTCTTCAGAGAACGAAACAGCGTGTCCTCATCCAGGGCGGTAACCGCCAGTGCTTCGGCTACGCCTCGAGCTTGGATTCTGACCATGTTGTCGTACTGATCAAATATCAACGGTATTCCCAGCATTGGCACACCGTGATAGATGGCCTCGTAGATACCGTTTGTTCCTCCGTGCGTTATGAAAACCTTTGTTTTCGGATGTCCGAGAAGATCGTTTTGTGGGAACCAGTCCACAAGCAGCGTGTTGTTGCCCACAGCGGACGGCTTTGGCCCGACGTGCCTCCAGACGACCTTCTGTGGGAGACGAGCGAAAGCAGAAGCGAAGATCTCGGATATTTCAGGACCCATGCTTCCAATCAGCGTTCCCAAAGACATGATGATGACTCCGTGTTCTCCTGAACTCTGCATGAACGCCTCCAGGTGGTCAGGTAAAGGTTTTGGGGGCTTGCATTGAAATCCGCCGACGTAGATGACGTTCGGCATCGTAGGCCGGGGGAACTCGAAGACAAAATCGACCCGCATGAGCCAGAGGTCGGCACCTTGGATGAGGGAGTAGATGCTTTCTCTTGGATCTATGAACTCATTGATGATTTGCTGATAAGAAGGTCTTGCTATTACATGGTCGATGTACACTGAGATGCAGTAATGCAGGAGGTTCTTCAGTCTCTCCCCAAAGCTCATTCGATCTCTGCAATGGGATCCAATCGTCGGGACATAGGAAAGCGGGGACGGCGCAATTGCAAAGTGCCCTTCTGTATGCGTTATCCAGCGCACGTTGAACACTATCGGAATGCCCAGGTACGTACCCAACACGACTCCACCTCCGTAACCGGGATCCGTCAGGATCAAGTCGTATTTGGCGTCCCGCAGCTTTTTGACCAGGGCTTTATCCTCCAAAATGATCCTCACCATCTCGCCACTCATTCTGTGACCTTCCTTTAGCAAGATAAAAATTTCTCGTTCTACAGCACCGAGCGACAGAAACGATCCTTCACCTCGTTGTATGTTGATGTTCCTCTGCAGGAAATCTGCCATAAGCTCAGGTTTCTCCATATAGTGGGACTCGGTGACATAAATGGTGACAGATTTGTAGTAGGAAGCATTTTTTGGAATGTACCAGCTGGTGGAAGAACGTACCACAGTCAGCTTGTGGCCTTGTTGATGGAGTTCTCGTAAAACAACGTCCATGTTGACCCAGTGGCTGCCATCTACTGGATACACAAGGATATTGCCTGAGCTGGAGAGGGATGTTTGGGTCCACCAGATGGCACAGATGAGCAAAGTAGAGCTCAGGTCCATCATCTGAAATGAAACTGATGTAGTTCAGTTGATTGTTAAATATGTTCAGGTTAATGTAGAATAAGGATATCTATCTATCTATCGATCTATCTATCTATCTATCTATCTATCTATCTATCTATCTATCGATCTATCTATCTATCTATCTATCTATCTTATTTTATATTTATTTCACTCTGGAACTGTCTATCTGTTCTGTATTAATACATGCGAATTATGTTCCGGTTTTAGTTGCTTTTCCATATAAACTGGTGATACGTTCAGGTTCCATACGCTAATATAGCGAGGAGCTCATTATCTGTTGTGAATGTGATATCTATCTATTGTGAGTGATATCTATCTATCTATCTATCTATCTATCTATCCATCTATCTATCTATCCATCTATCTATCTATCTATCTATCTATCTATCTATCTATCTATCTGTCTGTCTATTGTGAATGCTATCTATCTATCTATCTATCTATCTATCTATCTATCTATCTATCTATCTATCTATCTATCTATCTATCCATCCATCCATCCATCCATCCATCCATCCATCCATCCATCCATCCATCCATCCATCCATCCATCCATCCATCCATCCATCCATCTATCTATTCCAAAAACTTTCTGTATACAAAGTGCTTCATAAACTCATTCACACAGTATCATACAATATGACCAGTTATAACGTTATGCTTCAGGAGTCTGTTGCTGGAGATCTAGCTACTGTGTCAATTCTGTCTCGTTCTGCAATAATATTTAAGCTGTAAATCATTCTGGATGAAATATTGACTTTATTTTCTCTTTATCCAATCCTGATTAAGAACAATAATAGGAGAAAGATTTCTCACTACCAAAATAAAAAGCAACATGCATTTACAAACAAACCATTTCATATATATCGATATTTAAAAGGATTTAGAAAAAGAAATTGACAATTTAATCCTGGTAAGTAGAACGTACCTGTGTGTGTATAAAGGCCTGTTCTGAAGAAAGTACGAGTCTGTGCACAAGTGTGTTTGATTAGTCAAAGACTGAACTGTGAACTTTTACCCTTTTTTATTGCTTATGTGTCCTTACTGAGCACTTTTCTTGCTCTGTGTAAGTGTGTGCATGTGTGTGTGTGTGTATACGTCTGTTTGACTAATACTATATACAATTAAACAGGGTTGTAAGTCAGTCAAGATATTTGAAAACATTTATATAAACTGCACTACTGACACAGATAACAATTGACAGATTGAGAAATCAAAGTGCACTTTGAAGCACTATATATTAAATAAATAAATAAATACATGTGGACTATATGATTCCACTATATGACATATAATAAATATGCATATAAAGTATCTTCCAATGTGATGAGATTCTATGATCCTATGCAATTCTATATAGTACAGCTTTTTACTTTAATTATTTTACATTTACATAAGTGCCTTCTGACTTCTAACACATGGCCATTTCTCAAACAGGACTTTCTAGGGCAAGTAAAAAATATATTATATATGATATATATATACAACATCAAACATCAAAATTGTATATACCTTATTAAAAAGAGGCTAGAAATCGCATAACAAGTACCACACATATATATAATAAACACGTTATAAATTGAATAACATTATAAATAACAAATAATAAAGGAAAAATGTAACTTTATTCACCTTGCAACTGACGTGAGAGCGGAGGTGGAGGCAAGAGGCGGAGGGAGAAGTAGACGGCGGATATGAAAACTTCAAATGTAACTGTACAGTTACTGTACTCACTGCTGTACTTAAAATAAACACGTAAAATACATTTTTTTTCTTTAAACTTATACACTAGCACTTAAATTCTAAATGTTCCTGTTTCTATTCTAAAAACACTTCTTCGTCGTCGCTGTCCTTTCTAGCTTGTTTACTAGAAACACTCGCATCTTCTTGCCTTTTTAACACTCTAACACTTATTTACCCAGAGAAGCCTGTTTCTGACGACTTCTCAAAATGTTTCTACAATGACTCATGCACTTGTCATTAACACTGTCCATAATACGACCTGTAATGACTTGTTCTGGATGTCTTTTCTCAATGAACTGATGAAGTTTTCCATACCACCCGACAGCTTCACTTATTTCTCCCGATGTGATGAGCCCTCCTCCAGTGACGCAGAGGCGCGTATAGTGACGTATGAGTTTGGCTGCCGCGCCCACCGAACGCGAAATTTGAAACAAATTTCGGTATCTTAACACGAAGAAAACATCCTAACATGGGTCCGAAAAATCATCGGATCCCGTATCGTAACATGAAAAAACCATAACGTGATTCAATCGTAACCCGGGGACCACTGTATATATATATATACTATATATATATATATCTATATATATATATATATATATATATATATATATATATATATATATATATATATATATATATATATTGGATTCATTCATTCATTCATTCATTTTCTACCGCTTTTATCCGATCTTCACTCGTTGCCTCGGGTCACGGGGAGCATGTGCCTATCTCAGGCGTCTATGGGTCTATGGGCATTAAGGCACGATACACCCTGGATACACACACACACACACACACACACACACACGGTGCCAACACCATTTTCCGTGGGTGCCGGAATCAACCTGGACGATAGGACCCACGGAGAAACCAGGAAACCCTGATATGAGGCACGGGAGAACACCTGAGGAGAACATACTATATATATATATATATATATATATATATATATATATATATATATATATATATATATATATATATATATATATATATATATATATATATCCGACTTGAATTCTGTCTGACCACAAGGGGGCAGCACAAGTTCATTCAGAACTGTGGAGTTAATCAAATCGGAGAAAACAAGACACTGTTTACAGTGTCTTGGAGTACACACTCCAACACATTCCACTACACAGTCCGATAAATACTCTAATGAACATTTTAATATATACTATATTACACATTCTAACACACTCTGACACACACCGATCTCGTCCTGATGAGGAGTGTGCTAATAAGCACAGCTGAGTCAGTGTGTGTCAGAGGTAACTGTGATAGAGTGTCAAGATCAATTGATGTCGTCGGTACGCTTTACCAGTTATAATTAGGGTTTAATTAGGTTAAAGTTCACTTCCAAAACACACACACACACACACACACACCACACACACAGAGAGACACACACTTTCTCCTTTACAGTACATGATGCTTTATTAATGACTGAAGAAGCCTGGAGCACACACTATGACTCCATGGTGCATAATTAATGCTTAGATGTGCATGCGTGTGTGTGTACGTCTGTGTGTCAAAGATAGAAAGAGAATATGATTAATACAGGGAATACTAAATAAAACATCCATCCTTATAATAAAATGCAGTGTAAAAAATACTTCCACATATAATAAATATAATAAAATATATTTCTGGCTTCCGGAATATCAACCAGAAAGAATCGGTTTTGCCTCACAGCTCCTGAGTTCCTTGCAGAAACCAGAACTGTGTACGTTCCCTTTGTGTCTGCACGCGTTTCCTCCGGGTTCTCCAGATTTCTTCAGTATTATTCGACGATCCACCAAATCCCTGACCAATATTCATTCATTTATCTTCTACCACTTTATCCTATGTTCCCTCGGGTCACGTGGAGCCTGTGCCTATCTTAGGCGTCTATGGGCATTAAGGCAGGATGCACTCTGGATGGAATGCCAAACCATCGTAGGGCACATACACACACACACACATACACACACACATGTACATACACTAGGGACAATTTTCCAAGGTGCCAATTAACCTACCGTGCATGTTTTTTGGACTGGAGGAAACTGGAGAACCCGGAGAAAAAAACCCTGAGGCACGGGGAGAAAATGCAAACTCCCCACACACATGGCCGAGACAGGAATCGAACCCTGGAGGTGTGAGGCGAACGTGCTAATCACTAAGCCACCGTGCCCCTCCCCGTGACCAATATGAAGAGCGTAATAAAGATAAATGAATGGCATTTGCTCAGGTTTTTTTTTTTAATTGCAGGACAGCATTCGATATAGAATAATAATGAATAATAGATGAATAATAAGGTGATTCACAGCTTCCCTTCAAGTTCCTTAAGAGGTGTTTAATAATCGCCAATGTTGTTATATTATTTTAATATTCTCTAATAAAAGTGCCTGTGGGAGAAAGACATGAGCATACGACCAATACTTTTCTTAGGATGATAATAATGAATTCATTATATTTATGTAGCGCTTTTCTAGACACTTAAAGAGCTTTACATTATGAGACGGAGATCTCCTCATACACAATCAGTGTACAGCATCCACCTGTATGATGTGACAGCAGGCAGCCACAGTGCCCCAGAACTCCCACCACAAACCAGCTTATTGGTGGAGAGGAGACAGAACGAAGATATGGTGGATGTTTAGGAGGCCGTGATGGTCGGAGGCCAACGGGCAAATTTGTACAAGGACACGCCTCTACTCTTTTTTTGAAAGACATCGTGGCAATTGATAATGAGTCAGGACCTCTGTGTAACGTCTTATCTGAAAGACGGTGCTTTTCCTGACAGTATAGTGTCCGCCTCCACTATCCTGGGATGCCGGGACCCACACTGACCACAGGGTAAGCGCCCCCTGCTGGCACCTCTTCCAGCTGCAAACTAATTTTTCCCAGGAGGTCATCCATTGAGGTACTAATCCGACTTAGCTTCAGTGGGCAACGAGCCATGGGCTACAGGGTAATATGGCTACTAGCCAAGACCTAGCGATCTTGGAGCTTCCAAGGTGAAGAACAGAATCTGTAGCTGGACCTGATGCTGCTTGTTTTTTTTATTAGAGATAGCTGGCAGTATGAACAAACACTCCTCAAATGATGTGGATGTGTGACATGGAACCTTCAAGATCTCTATCAGATGGACCAGATGGACGGTGCGTTAGGGAAAGACACAGAAATCAGCACATCCCAGGTAAAGGCATTGGGTTACTGATTGGAAGGTCAGGGGTTCAGTTCCCAGAAGCTGCCACTCTTGGGTCCTAGAGCAAGACTCTGTGCTCCAGGTGGCACTGTATCATGGCCGACCCTGCGCTCTGACCCCAGCTTCCAAACCATCTGGGATATACGAAGAAACAATTTCCCAGTGCTGTAATGTATATGTGACAAATAAAGGCTATTCTATTCTTCTTCTATCTCTCCTTCCTATGATGCTCCAGTGATGCTATTAACCCCACCAAAAAGCGAGGGGGGCACATTGACACACACAACCATCCTTTTCACTTGTTATGGATAAGAGAGTGGAGATTGCTGGACAAGATAAAGCTTGCTATAGGAACAAATACTAATAAATGTTCCTTGAGGGTTCTTGGGTTGGTAGAACTCACATTTGCGGTCACTATGTAGATCCTGAAGGTGACTTACTGAGAGAAAGAGAAATCAGCTCATCTCCCCTCCCTTCTGAGGACTTGAATGATGAACCCGTCACCACCACCATCATCATCATCATCATCAGTATGATCATCACCCTGATTGGTGTCTCTGTCTGTCTGTCCGTCCCTCTCTCTCTCTCTCTCTCCTTCCCGTGATGCTCAGCTGCAGAATCTCCACGCTCTTACCCATAAAACCCCCCCAAAAAAGCGAGAAGGCACGTCCACACGCACAACGCACCGTCCTCCTCGCGCTCCGGTTCCGCCTCTCCCTCCCCGTTCCTCTCTGTACGTGCGCGCGTGAGGCAGCTGGAATACCGCACGGAGGTCGCGCGTGCGCGTCCTATGGGTCAAAAAAAGGCTGTATTTTATTGTATTTATTTATTTTTTGCATTTTTATTGTTGTAATTATTAGTCTTGCATTTGTATGCTGCGGCGTGTAAAATGTCCTTGGAGCGAATGGCCTGTCCGGTGAGTACCACACGCGCCACATACGCGCGCGCATAAATGCGCGCGCGTGACTTTTAACGCCACTTTTTTTTTATTTTATTTATTTATTTTTACATTTTATTTTATTGCTGTGCATACGAGAAGCGCTGCGGGAAGTGTGCAGTTCTTACTGAGTACGCGTGTAGAAAGCAAAAGGGGGAGAAATTCCACTTAGGCAGTCAACAAGTGCGCGTGATAATTATTTCCAATTACAAATGATTTCATGTCGTTATCACCGATCGTTGACCGCTAATAATCCACGCGATGAGCTCGTGATAGCGGGTGCGTTTAGTGATTTCGAATATGTTTTACGGAGTGCGAGTCTGATAACTGGATCAAGTTTAATAATAATGATCATTATCATAATCCGGCCAGCGGGAAATAAATAACTGCAATGCTAATGCGAATAACTGTAATATCACTAATAATAATAATAAGACGGGAAAGCAATAGATGTGACGTTGGTTTCATTTCAACGTCAGAAATGATATTAAATACACTCTCTCGTGGCATTCGTAGTTGAACATGATATCAGATTAAAATGCAAAACGACGCTTTTGCTTTTTTTTTTTTGTTTGTTTGTTTGTTTTTTTTTTTTGCTTCTTTCTGTGTGGGTGCACTGACATCAAGGTGAACTGGCGCGTTTCTGAAGGTTACCGAGAAAAATCCGAGCACTTAAGTGAATGTTCAGCTTCATTTTGGCACTGCGCTCCCTCCCGACCCGACAGCGCGCATGCGCAGGATTTCAACGCATGCGCAGGGTAGGGCAGACGGGTTGGCGCATAGACGAGAAACACACACACACGCACACACACACACCGTGTGTTTTGTGCACCGAATCTCTGATCTGTCTTTACACTGTCATTTGGACAGAGTGTTTCATGGCAGACATGTCTTGATTGGCCTGACGGTGTTTTAATTGATAAATTAATGGAGGGTTTCAGTGATTTGTTACAGGGAAACACTTTCTTAATTTCAGGGTGGTGTCAGAAAGCCATCACACTACCTTGATGTTGATCAGTTTTCATGCAACATCCATCCAATATTTAATGTAGCGGTCAAAGGTTTGGACACACCGTCTCTTTTTTTAGCAGTATTTATTGATCATATTCAAGATTGTAAATGAATACCGAAGACGCCCAAACTATACAGAAGCGTATATGCAATAATGCATCAAGCAAGAAAAATATGTGAAAAATGGGGTTTGTATTTTAGATTGTCCAAAGCAGGTACATACAGTGTGGCTAACCCATGGCAGTTCTTCATCACAGTCACAAAGTAGTCACCTCACATTTGTGCCTTGCCAAGAGTTGATTTGTGATATTTCTTGCCTTCTTAATGTGTTTCGGACCATCAGTTATCCTGTGTCGAGGAATGAGAACAGGGTAAATAGGCCTAATCTATAATACTGTACAAATCCATATTATGACAAGAACTGTTAAATTAAGCAATGAATAAAGACAGTTTTTCATAAGTTTACTTAATGAAGGACAACCTTCCTCGTCCTCTTTCATCTGCTCCCGTTAGGGGTCGTCGTAACAGATCGTCCAACTCCATACTTCATGAAATGAACGTCACTCAATTTAAATGTATCCCCAATAGCAGCCATTAAATGATATAATGAAACTGGTGATCATGGACTGTTAGGAAAGGAAGACTAAAAGCTACCTCTGCTGCAAAGTAATGACCACCTTCAGAAACTTCAATCTCAGAAAAGATGATAGCTGTCCTTTGGTCTGATGAGTCCAGATGTGAGAATTTTGGGTCTAACCTACATATTTAGAATGTAGACAAAATTGAGGGCAAACATAACCAGCATGACTACCGCAGCAATTAGCAACAATATGATCTCCTATCTGGCTTGCACTTAGTGGGATAACAATTGGTTGTCCAACAAGACAATGGCCCCAATACCCACCTTCCTTTAGTTGTGTAAGAGCTATTTCTTCAGAAAGGAAAGTGATGGAGTGCTGCATCAGATGACCTGGCCTCCACAACCACCAATCAGATCATTCGGGATGAATTGGACTGGAGGATGTAAGTAAAAGCTGCCAACAAGCACTCATTGTCTCTTGTTGGAAAACCATTCCAGGTGACTATCTCACGAGTCTGCTTCAGAGACGTATAAAGGTGGCTTTGAGAAATCGAGAATATAAAGCGTATTCTGGGTTGTTTTTGTTTACAATATCATTCCATAGCTGTTCTTCGTAGTTTGGATGTCGTCGGTTTTGAATGTGCAAGAATGTAAAATACAAATAAAGAATAAACACTGAAGGAGAAGGTGTGTCCAGATGTTTTCACTAATACAATATATAGACACTGTCATGTGTGTATATTTATAAAATATACAACATTATTTAATTCGTGGCTGACTGAAAAAATATTCCATTCCATTCCATTCCATTTCAAGATAAAATACCAAGAGCAAAATTGCTAGAAAGGGGCTTTTTAAAAACCAGATCAGGGTTTTTCTGCTACCTATGTCTTATTATTGACCTATTTATTTCAACAAAACACGACCCGCATGAAACCGTATACCATCCGAGCTGTTGTTCATCTCAGGATCATCTGTCGACTTTATTTATTTGTTCTCTTGCTTCAGGCTTTGTGCTTCACTCTGCTGATGTGTGTTTGTCCCCGAATGCTCTGGTCTCTTCACTTCTCATCAGTAACCTGCAGGGAAATGGATGGGAGCAATGACTACCGCTTCTCATGCTGACCTTTTCTGCGAATAGCATTTCGATTTGAATGGAGCTGCAGTATATTGTACCTTGAAATTATCCAGCCAGGACGAAACGGACTGCTCTTCCTCCAGTATGTAGAACCATTGCTACAGCTCTGGAGATCTGGGTCAGCAGAAGAAGATCAGTCTAGACGGCTACACAGCGGACCCCCACGGACCAGAAATCATCATGGGGGAATCTGGAAATAGCACTGTGGCGTTTCACCCCAAGAAGCAGAGGACTGACAGCGGAGGGCACGAGGATGATTTTGGAGTTTCTTTGGACGAACTGAGGAACTTGATGGAGTTGAGAGGAGCCGAGGCAATCCAGAAAATACAGGAGAGCTACGGGAACACCGAAGGCCTCTGTCACAGAGTAAAAACTTCGCCAACTGACGGTGAGTTCACACTGTAATCAGTCTCTGACACTTAATCGGAATCTGTCGTGGGGGCTTTAGTGCGAGTAAGACTTTTATACCGAGATTATGGATATATCTATTTAACCTTAGAATGGAACTTGGGGAAGGGGAAGGTGTTTGGCTGAAAATAAAAGTTCTCTGGTGGGAATTAGTGGTCTGGCTGACCTAGACGTCTTTTGAAACTAAGGTGAACTCATGGCCGGAACAAGTGGTTCTGTTAGCTGGAACTTATAGCCTTATAACAGGAACTAGAGATTCTTTGGGTGAAATAGTGTTTTCTTTCTTTAATTTGGATGAATCTGTGATGTGTTTTGTTTGGCACTAAGAGGGTTATGTCTAGAACAAGGTGCATTCAGGCTGAAATTAGGGGCTTTCCTGTAAATTAGAGACTTTAGTTATTAATCTATAATTAGAGCCAAATAAACTCTGTTGTGAACCGACGAGGGACTCTTATCTTGAATTACGTAGTACCTTATGGCTGGAACTAGGTGAGAACAGGCTTGAATTCACTGGTTGCTGCTGGAACAAGAGCGTTCTCTGGCTGGAGGCTTTAGTTGGACCTCTGTGGCTCTGACTGACACTTACTGGGTTAGGGCTAGAAATACATCAGCTTTCTTTGGAGCTACAAAGGACTCTAGCTGGAGGTATGGTTCGCTTTCTAGAATTAGCAGTGCTCTAGATTGAGCTGTGGAGTGATGAGTAACTGATGTGTCTCTAGGGGACGTCTTCTCTGCCTCTAGGGTGTCTGAGTCTGGCACTAACTGGGCTTCTAGCTGAATGTAGAGTGTTTGCACCTGGCCGCAATCAGGAATCAGCGCTTGTGTGGCTGTATGTGGTACGGGTTAATTTCTCCATCGCTCTCAGCCAATCAGAAAGCAATGTACTGTAATGTACTGGACTGACATTAATGAAGGATGACTGTCCTTTGGCTCCTTCACAATCTGGTGAACTAGTGTTATGCGGAATGTGCTTATGGTCACCATGCAGGAGTGTTCTCTCTCTCTCTCTCTCTCTCTCTCTCTCTCTCTCTGTGTGTTCCCTCGATTTTGACATGGTAACACTATAGGTCAAAGGATTTTAACGACATTAACTCCACGATTTTCTCTTTCGCTCTCTCTGTCTATATATGTGTGTGTGCGTGTGTGTGTATTCCATGTGTGCGGCTCCAGTCCCTTCTCACACCCACTAGATCTCCCCCTATGCTACTGCTGCATTAATATCCTGCTTGTTTACTCTTTTACGCTCTGCTGAGCACCTTATAGTGCATTAAACAGGAATGTTACTAAATCTACTTGTTGTTGTTGTTTTTTTGGCGATAAACATATTTAAAAACTCATTTATAAGCGCCTGAGTAGGGGAACAGAGGATAATTTGGGGCACGGCCTATTATTACCATGGAAACTGCAGGTGAATGATCTACCTTTCAGTCACCTATTGTACAGTAGCACCGCTGTAGAAATGCACTTACACAGTGCCTGCTATAATGTTATTGCAGAACTAATAGGAAAAAAAAGATCCCTCGCTATTTACAATTACGCTGAAGTGCTAAAACATTTGAAATAGTTGGTAGCTGTATAAACCCTGGTAGCTCAACGAATAATCATGAATATAAATAAAAGCTAACGTTCTGAGATCTCGTTATTGACATTGCTAATACCTCTACTTTGCTAGCACGCTTAGTTGAATTAGCCTTGAAATAGCATATTTAATAACAATTGATTCTGTTCTAAGACAAATAATTGACTGAATAAAGTAATAAATATTTATCACTGAATAAAGTAATAAATTAAATCGTGATCAAATCAAAATGCCATTTCTAAAACATTCACATCTTATTGGGTGCAATTATCAGAGAGAAAATAATCAGCTAATGACTAATCAGCTATCAGGGCACGGTGGCTTAGCGGTTAGCACATTCGCCTCACACCTCTACGGTCGGGGTTCGATTCCCGTCTCAGCCACGTATATGTGGAGTTTGCATGTTCTCACCGTGCCTCAGGGGGTATTTCTCCGGGTTCTCCGGTTGTTGAAAGGATGGAAAACTGAATGAATCACAGGGAATGGATCTCCCCACCATCAGTGATTCACCCCTAGTGTGCTCGATTCATTTATTCATTTCTATTTTTTACAAACATGCAGAGATTGTGCTAAAAACAATTTTTAATTGCCAAAAGCAGAATTGTTGATAAAAAAAAAAAAGCAGCATTCGCAAAATTTACATTCGCAGTGTTCAACTTTCCGTTAGTGGCACGTATTGTTACAAATGATGATCTGGGATCCCATCCAATCTCTTTGCAAAAAGATTACATTTGTGCTATGTTCTTTTCATATCCTCTATGTCTTATACCATCTTGTCTTCTTGTTAAACCAGCAAGATTCAAATGTCTCAAAAGATTTTTTTTGAAAGGTTAGGCACGGTGGCTTAGTGGTTAGCACGTTCGCCTCACACCGCCAGGGTCCGGGTTTGATTCCCGTCTCAGCCATGTGTGTGTGTAGTTTGCATGTTCTCCCCGTGCCTCAGGGGGTTTTTCTCCGGGTTCTTCGGTTTCCCCCGGTCCAAAAACATGCACAGTAGGTTGATTGGCACCTTGGAAAATTATCCCTAGTGTTTGAATGTGTGTGTGTGTGTGTGTCCTGTGGAGGGTTGGCATTCCATCCAGGGTGTATCCTGCCTTAATGCCCATAGACGCCTGAGATAGACACAGGCTCCCTTTGACCCGAGGGAAGATCGGATAAAGCGGTAGAAGATGAATGAATGAATGAATGTTTCAAGGTTAAATGTTTCATTCAGGATCTAGTTCCTACAGTTCATATAGAATCCAGACTACTCTTGTTAAGGCTTCGCACCAATCCTCATTTAGTAAGGATTCTTTCACTAGCACCAGCCAATCACAGGCCATCACTTGCTGTGTGTTTGATAGAATGGGACTAGATGAAAAAGAGGAGTTCAAATATGATTGAGGCTACTGATCAGAAGATCAGGGGTTCGAGCTACTATATTGCCAAGCTGTCACCCTTGGGTCCTTGAGCAAGGAGCTCCTGTGCTCCACGGGTGCCGTATCATGTGACAAATAAAGGCTATTCTATTCTATTAAATAAAATAGTCTTTCAGATACACTAAAAAAAATCAATCAACAATACACCACTAATGAGACCAGATGAATTTCTATGCAGGGTTGCGGCAAAAAAAAAGCACTCTCACAATGGATAGCTAACGAAACCAAAAATAAACGTAAACGAGTTTCCTCCTCGGCCCAGCATGAAACACCGGCATATTGGTTTTTGCTTTGAAAAACGAGAATTCACTCGGACCATTTGCAAATAAAGCTCCCGTTAAATCTGTCATGTTGGCGATCTTCTCCGCAAAGTTCCCCGAGAATCTTCACAGAGAGAAATCTGTGATCTAACACCGACTTTGAAGTGATGGAGGCATGGTGGGAAAAAAAAGAGAGAAAGAGGCGTCATTGATTTTTTTTTTTCGTACAGTGGCTCGACTGAAAGGATGAAAGATGATCGTGTGATTCGGGGTGATTTGTTGGAGGAAGATGTTGATATCCAGGAAATCCAGATTGATCAACATCAGAAGAGCTAAAAACGGCCGCAGCGCTGCTACCTCGCCGCCTCTCACTTCTCCTGCCGATGAGCTCATCTCAGCGGGGGTGACGCATGCGCCGGTGGGCTGACAGCCACTTTAAAGGAAAACGTACCTTGAACAGAGGTTAAAGCGTCTGAACATCCGCAGTCGAATATCCAACGTAATAAATAAATAAATAAAACTCTTTACCAACACATTCCATAATATCTCACAAAGTGGGGATGTTTTGGGGTGCTGAGAATCCTTTTTGGAGACGCAGCTGATGCTTATTTGTCAATGTAATCCAGTATTTGGACAGAACGCTTTCCATTCGATGGAGGCCATGTCGCTTAGCAACCGAAGCTTCCTTTTAAGACGTGGCAGAAGAATCGTTTCATTACAAATATCATGACTATTCAATTCTTAAAGGAGTTTCTATGAATGCAGTAAAAACACTCAAACACTGAAGTGATTCTCACGGACTTTATCAAGTAAATAATGTTTTATTATGAATGAACCTGAACCATTTTTGCCCTGCAGAAACAGATTCCAAAAAAAAGAAAGGGATGTTCAGAAATATCACTTTATTGATCTACTCATTTATCTTATTCATTCATATCACAGAGTATTCATATCACAGAATCATACACAGGATTTGTTTGGCAGGAATTCTTTCTCTAGTTTCATTTCTTTAGCATTTTTTTAATTTAGCAAAATTTAGCAAAAAAGCGAAAGCTTTGCAGAAATTCAGATATAAATTCTAATTATACATATCGATAACTTTCCTGAGGACACAATTTATTAGTTAGTTTCATTACTAATTTTTTTTTTTTGGGGGGGGGGCTTTAAGGAACATGTTTACGCAAAACCTCACTATGTGCTTTAGTTTTTCACTAGACACCATGTTTGGTATCTCACATTTACAGGACATTTACATAAAGGAGCTACAGATGTCAAAATTTAGCTCATTAATTTTGATTTTTCGAACCTATATATATAGGTTCCATATATGGAATACATATATACAGTGTATACATATATATATATATACATATATATATATATAGATATATATATATATATATATATATATATATATATATATATATATATATGTAGTATACACTGTATATATGTATTCCATTTATATGCACAGTGCATGTATATATATATATATATATATATATATATATATATACACACACACACACACACACACACACACACACACACACAAAAGCTCTTGTATCATAGGGATGATAGTGAAGCTATTTTGAAAAGAAACTGCTCTTGGATTGTTCCGATTTATTTTCCCTTCAGCACAGAGTAAAACGCCCGGAAGAGAAGGTTAGAGCTATTTAAAGAGAGAGAGAGAGAGAGAGAGAGAGAGGGGAAAGGGAGAACAAGAGATGAGAAGGCGACGAGTGAGAGAAAGGATGAAAGGAGAGTGAGGGATGAAAGAGGAGTGACCAGAGAAAGGAGGGATGAATTAATGAAAAGAGGATGAGAGGCTGCTGAGGGCAGGAGGTCTGCTTTGGAGAGAGGAACTCACACTGACAACCATCTGCATTCCCTCTTTCTCTCTCGCTCTTGTGTGCGCTCTCTCTCTCTCTCTCTATCTCTACGCTCTCTCTCACTCTCTCTCAGGCAGTTTAGCTTGTGAATGTATTACAGTAACCAAAGCATGGCATCCATCTGTTTTATAGTCAATAAATTGTCGATCACTCACTGAATGATACACGCTGTCCCTTCTTCACTCTGTCGTTCTCCTCCTGTCGCTCACACACCCCTAGGTTTACGGGACGTTCCCACTGACCTGGAGAGGCGACGGCAGGTTTTCGGACAAAACTTCATCCCTCCGAAGAAGCCAAAGACGTTTCTTCAGTTAGTGTGGGAAGCTTTGCAGGATGTCACGCTCATCATCCTGGAGGTCGCAGCCATCATCTCGCTTGGCCTGTCCTTCTATCAACCGCCGGACGGAGATAGTGAAGGTGATATGACCAGACTAACCACAGAGCGGGGTTTTTAACTCAAGAGTGATAGAGATAAACATTTTACTCAGGAGGTCAAGTGATAATTCATTGTTATGACTTATTACTAGGGTCAATAGATTAAAAAGTTTAATCACATTTTTCTGATCGTAGTCTGCCATAAATGAATACCTTTTGCGTCTAATACGCTGACTAATTGTAACATATATATAACTTGAAATCTCTCCCTTTAATAAAATGAAACTTGAGACAGAAAATTATTCTTTTAATATTAATTTCTTTTTCATTTCAATGTTAATTATTTTGCATTTTTAAAAAATGGTTAAATATGGGACGTGGCTCCTTTAAGAATTATGTTCCGGTTTTGGTTGCTTTCCACATAAACTGGTGATACCTTTAGGTTCCATACAGTAATATACACTAATATAGTGAGTCGCTCATACTTGTTATGAGTGGATGCGCGTCCCTGGTGATTTTTGTTAACGAAATGTTCGGAACATGTTTATCGCCTCATTTCTATTCCCTCGTAACATTACAAGCTGTAAGCGCGGCTGAGGAACGGTCCATGATGAAATGATCTAGGACGGCCACGGACTGAAGTTTCTTTTCTACTATCTTTGTTGTTCGGGTTTCATTCGATGCAGAGCGAAGGAGCAGATCACTCACATAGTAATGCACTCTGTGTTAATAAACTTAGTGCCGTTAAAGCGAATTTGCTTTAATGCGTAACTTTGACAGCTCTTCTTATTACCTATTATGATGCTTTATATAAATATTAACCCGCTTAATATTGAGTTTTATTTATGATTTTTTTTTATGATTAAAAAATGTTTTACATTTTTTTAATGATTAAAATGTGATTTAATTATCACATCTGATTGAGGTTTGGGCAAAACTCGATGCTTAACAACCTTAAAATATTTGAATTGCGTTTCATCGATCCAACTCGTACAAATAGCAATATATTGTACAGTGAGCATTGTAAATAGTAAATAAAAAATTTTTAATTTTGAACTAACATATAGCTACTGCATTTTGAATGACATTTAAATGTATGTCATTTTACAGACCCCCTTAAACAGACTAACTTATAACTGAGTAATTGAACGTTAAGCAATTGGAAGTGACAGGCTGGCAATACTGAGATTTGAACTTCCAGTTAGAAGGCCAACATCTTACCCACTGGGCTACTACTTCATGGCTGAATGAATGAATAATAAACAAAAAAATTCTTCATGACATAAATTGATAGCTAATAAATAAATGGGTAATAACCAGTGTTGGGAAGGTTACTTTGGAAATGTAATAAATTACAGATTACAAATGACCCTATTCAAAAAGTAGTGTAACGTTTAAAGTAAAGCAACTGATTACATTTGATTACTTTCATTTGTCCACTAGGTGGCACTTTAAGTTAACATTCTTAGAGAAAAGATGTAACCCTATTTGTAATCTTTAACATTTTCATAAGTTACTGTAATTAAATAACACATTTTTCCTCTGTTTATTTCGCAATTAAATTACGAAATGTTACATGTTCGCCGTTACATGTAACTAGTTACTCCCCGACGCTGTTTATAACGTAGCATAAAAATATACAATCTGCTTATCTGCTGTGTGTTCTTACTCCCTTTGCCCGCAGCTTGTGTGAGCGTGTTGGGCGGAGTGGAGGATGAGGGCGAGGCCGAAGCAGGATGGATAGAGGGAGCGGCAATCCTCCTTTCTGTTCTGTGTGTGGTTTTGGTCACCGCCTTCAACGACTGGAGCAAAGAGAAGCAATTCCGCGGCCTTCAGAGTCGCATCGAGCAGGAGCAGCGGTTCAGCGTCGTCCGGAACGGCGTCGTCGTCCAAATTCCCGTCGCCGAGATGGTGGTTGGGGACATGGCCCAAATCAAATACGGTCCGTAACGAGGCGAATGCTCCTTCGCTTTATCTGGTCATCTTATATGTGGATTTTTACATTGAATTCAGATAATTTTTATAGAAAATGTTTATTGTTTTGTAGAAAACAAATATCGAAATATGGATTATAAAGGAATAGATTGATCTATCAATGAGTGAAATTGTGATGAAGAAAACACCCCTGAGTTGGAAAGAACCTTGAGAACAACCCATCTTCCTGTAGAACTCATGCACCGTTAAACATTTGGGACAATTTATATTACTTTAAATTCATGTATCAATTTAAAAAAATGTGGTAGTTGTGTTTAAATTTCTTGTTTAAGATTAATATTAGGGGACACGGTGGCTTAGTGGTTAACACGTTCGCCTCACACCTCCATGGTCGGGGTTCGATTCCCGTCTCAGCCATGTGTGTGTGGAGTTTGCATGTTCTCCCCGTGCCTCTGGGGGTTTTTCTCCGGGTTCTCCGGTTTCCTCCCGGTCCAAAAACATTCACGGTAGGTTGATTGGCACCTTGGAAAATTGTCCCTGGAGTATGAATGTGTGTGTGAATGTGTGTGTGTGTGTCCTGCGATGGTTTGGCATTCCATCCAGGGTGTATCCTGCCTTAATGCCCATAGACGCCTGAGATAGGCACAGACTCCCCGTGACCTGAGGGAAGATCGGATATAGCGGTAGAAGATGAATGAATGAATGAAGATTAATATTTTGGAATAGGGTTTATGTGTGTGTGTGTTTGCAGGCGATCTTCTTCCTGCAGACGGAGTTCTGATACAGGGAAACGACCTGAAGATTGACGAGAGTTCCCTCACCGGAGAGTCGGATCACGTCCGGAAAGCCGTGGATCGAGATCCGATGCTGCTGTCAGGTGTGTAGGAGCATGCTGAATTTGTCGCTGTTCTGAATTTGGCCTCTAAATGCTGATGATGTTGAAATGTTCATGTCAAGGGAATTTCCAGCATTGTTTATCTCCTGTGACTTTTATTAATACGCCACGACCTCTAGACCAGCGGTGAGAAACTCATTGTGGGCCACGTCAGCATTGTGGGCCATTGTGGGCCACGTCAGCCAAGTCAGCATTATATACACTATACATATATTACAACGATACATAT
Organism: Kryptopterus vitreolus; assembly: GCA_030449085.1. NCBI lineage: Eukaryota > Metazoa > Chordata > Actinopteri > Siluriformes > Siluridae > Kryptopterus > Kryptopterus vitreolus. The sequence continues at coordinate 12,105,477 of JACRUU010000020.1, forward strand.
ATTACAAGTGTAAGACAGTATATAGTGTTTGATGAGCGACGTCGCCTCATAACACAAAAACCATAGTGCTCGGTAATCTCCAACGTGGGATACGCTGCACCCTAGTGGCGGAATCCCGCCGCTTCCCGGGTATCGCTTGCATTGTGGGAGATTGACAATTGCACTGCTATGACGCAGTGTAGCCTTTTTATAAGACAACCATACACCTTTTAAGCTCTTGCGTGCCACGTAAAATGACATGGCGTGCCACATTCAACCCACAGGCCTTGAGTTTGACACGTGCACTATATAGTTTATACGGGATCATTTTTAATTATTGATTGATTTGACATTCCAGTAAGGCAGTAATCGTCTACTTATATATTCCCGACCCAAGGTGAAAAACATGGGCCAATTATAAAAGTTAATGCTTATTTACCCACTCGTCATTGTTTTAGCAATGGTTTAATCGATTTTATCCCTCAAAAAATCTTTAGCCAATAAAAACGCCTCTAGTGTAGAAATAGTGGCGATATCAGCTGAAACATTTCTCTCCTATTTCCAGAATGAATTGCAGCTATTCGAGACATTTGTGTTGAGTTGAAAGAGCCTACAATGAACAGAATGCTCAGCTTGTGGTATGTTTGCGTTGACATTGACGATCAAAACGGGAGCAGTATTTAAACGTATCTGGAAGCTGTCTGGACAGAGAGTATATAAAAATATAGACGGATTAAAAGGACAAAGTGGCGCCGCTTTGCTTTTGTTCGGCATCGTTGAAACATGGGCCGAATCCCATCGTGCCACGTCGTGGGGAACTGTGAAATGAAAACTCGGAGTAGTAATTACGACTGAAAACCCTGGTGGATAAGAGGCTGGTGACGAAGATTAATATGCAGGTCTATTTTTTCCCCCCTTTAATGGCTGCTGGTTGAAAGTTTTCCTTATATAAGCCCATCGCTGCATCACCTTTAAAACGGATCCGCCCCTGCCTCTTCACTACGCGGTGCCCTTGTGCGGGCGTCGGCCTACACTTCTCCGGCTGGAGAGCTTTGTGGAGATTCACTAGCCCACACCTGAGATCCTACACAGGACCGCTGGGGGAAGCAGAAACGAGCTTATTGAAACTGAGGATTAAAAAAAACATAGATATATGAGGCCATTAATGGTTAAACTTCATCCTCTCTCTCTCTCTCACTCTCTCTCTCTCTCACTCTCTCTCTCTCTCTCTCTTTCTGTTTTCCTTGATCTGTTCTGTGAGACTAATACAAACCTAATCAGATCTTAGCTTGCCTTTGTGTTTCCTGGAAATATCGCTGGAAAGCACATTAGCCCCATCGCAGGCGATCCTCTGTTCGTTTAATCATCTCGACACGCAGCAGCATCCACGGCTTCCTCCTAATTTTTACGGCTTCTTCGCGATTGACGTTTCTCGATAATCACTTCATTTGAGCTCGTTTAATGGACCGGGGTCAGACATATTACTTTGGGAAGTTAATCTGGGAAGTAAATGCGATCGTTTATTAAAGCTGCCGAAGAAATGCTTGTTTTATTCCGATGCAGTTTGCGTCTTTCTGTATTGTGTGTCTTGCGGAATCATATACTCAGGTTGTTCAATAAATGATTCGCCTGAACATCATGTATCATGCAGAGAACCATGTAGATACAGGGCAATATGTATAGAATAGAATAGAATAGAATAGAATAGAATAGAATAGAATAGAATAGAATAGCCTTTATTTGTCACATATACATTGCAGCACAGTGACATGGTTTCTTCGCATATCCCAGCTCGTTTAGAGGCTGGGATCAGAACACAGGGTCAGCCATGATAACGACCCAAGCCCCAAGGTTGGCAGCTTGGTGATACTGGGGCTTGAACCTCCGACCTTAGACCGCTCAGCTACGCCCTATAGGGCACGTTTACACCAAGAATCAGTTCAAAAATTATACACACAGCAGTCTGGAGAGTCTTTTATAATGACATATGACATATGACATATACTGTATATTTAATATGTATTTTAATAATATAGAATGGAATAGAATATGATTATTAATATGAATGATTTTTCCACTGGGTCTCAATATATTTATTCACCATAGTCACCATATAACAAACACACCGTAAACCCCCCAACACACACACACACACACACACACTTTGTTCTTTTTTTTTTTTATGCCTCATAATGCGAGAATGATTCCGTTGTGTGTTTCAGGCACACATGTTATGGAGGGATCAGGGAGAATGCTGGTAACCGCAGTCGGGATCAACTCCCAAACCGGAATTATCCTCACCTTGCTT
>JACRUU010000020.1:12112763-12122763 GCA_030449085.1 Kryptopterus vitreolus
TTAAAACAAAAAACTAGGAAAACAGTATTAAATAATTTTTGTTATGAAGACTTTCTGTGTTGTGGCTGTGCATAAAAATTAAGTGATGAAGTAAACAAGAGTTGAGTTACTACTATAAGGTTCACTGTAAAGTTATAAATGCTTGGAAATGATTAAGTTGGAAATGTCTACTAGAAACTTGAAAGTAATTAAAAAAGTAATCAAATGTAATGTTATTTTACTTTTATAAATTAATAAAAAGTGACACTACTTATTACATTTAGAATAGGGCATTTCTAATCTGTAATCTATTACATTAACAAAGTAACCTGGCAGTAACCAATAGGAAAACAGCATACAAAGTTTAAATTTTTTTTTTATATCTTATCAAGAAAATGATGAAGGACAACAATCTGGTGCGCCACCTGGACGCGTGTGAGACGATGGGCAACGCCACGGCGATCTGCTCGGACAAAACGGGAACACTGACCACCAACCGCATGACGGCCGTCCAGATCTACGTAGGAGAGCGACACCTGACGGAAATCCCTGATCCGCAGCACGTTGACACGTCCGCACTGGAGCTGCTCGCTAGTGCCATCTCCATCAACAGTGCATACACCTCCAAGATCACGGTCAGCACCTCCAACAAAGTCCATATTTGTGCTCGAATCCTGGTCCTGGTTACAGAATTGTTACTATAGCAACAACATAACAGTTCATACATCTGTACTGTTATTAATTACACACACACTGCTTTAACACAATGCACCGAATAATATGAGATTACTAATAGACAAACAAAAACTAGCATAAGACTATGACAAGAGTCGGGCAGGAGACTAGCAAGTGACTGGTATAAGTAAACTTAGCATAAATATAGCTGACTTAGCATGACAGGGAAAGGTTAATATTTCATTGTTGTAATGAAACGTTACTGTAAAGATACCATGAGTTTGTTTTGTGCTAGTGTATGTTTAGCGGGTTAGCGGTTTAGCTGTTACATGAGGGTGAATTTGAACTCCAGCTAAATTTGCATGAAGTCGGTCTGCTGTTAGCAATGAGGCTCCTTTGTGGTTTAGCTTTTTTAGCAGTCGAACAGGAGCTTTACTGAAAGCCTATTCAAAGATGAGTACATGTTTTCTGAGGCGACGCAGTCATAATATAAACAGCTCTTCAGAGTGAAGCGACCCAAACATCTCTATGTTCTGTTCTCTTTCTCGTTCTCGTTCTCTCCGTGCAGGCAGCAGAGAAGGAAGGCGGTTTGCCTAAGCAGGTGGGGAATAAGACCGAGTGCGCCCTGCTGGGTCTCGTCCGGGATCTGAAGCGTGATTATGAGTCCATTAGAGAGCAGGTTCCTGAGAAAAACCTCTATAAGGTCTACACCTTCAACTCGGTGCGCAAGTCGATGAGCACCGTCATCCAGCTCCCGGACGGACGCTTCCGCATCTACAGCAAAGGGGCATCCGAGATCCTGCTCAAAAAGTGTGTGTGTGTGTGTGGAGGGTAACCTTATATTCAGCGCAAAATAATTCAGACTAAGACTGATATGTAACTCTATCTGCCTTTGGACTCTGCTTTTCCTTGTATTTCCTTTTTCCTTTTCTCTCCGCAGGTGCTCCTCCATTTTGTCTCAGGGCGGCTCTGCACGTCCTTTCGGACCCCGAGATCGCGATGAAATGGTGAAGAAGGTGATCGAGCCGATGGCTTGCGACGGGCTCCGTACCATCTGTGTGGCATACCGCGACCTTCCCTGCGATCCGCTCCCGGAGTGGGACAACGAGGCCGAGATCATCAACAACCTCATCTGCATCGCTGTGGTAGGAATCGAGGATCCGGTTCGGCCCGAGGTAAGAAAAAATGCTTGAGTATATTTTTGAGTATATGACTCCATTTTCATCCACACTGTCTAATCTAGTCTAATCTTGTCTAATCTAAACTAATCTTGCTAGAATTTTATCTATTCACACTATAATGTAATCCAGTCTTTTACACTTAAATGTAATCTAATCAAACAGTCTATCACAGTGTAAGACAATCTAAGCAATCTGTACTCTTTTCCAATCTATCACACTACAATCTAATCCAGTCACTCTAGAATCTAATTACACGCTAATTTAATCCAAGGTAATACACTACGATCTAATCCAATCACTTTTTAACCTATTCTCACCCTAATTGAATCTATCAAATCACATTATAATTGAATCTAATCACGTTATAATTCAATCTAATCTAATTACACTGTAATTTAATCCAATGTATTACACGCAATCTAATCTAATCAACATTGTATCTAATCACACTATACTTTAATCCCTCATATTATAATCTAATCCAGTCTATCTGTAATCTAATTACATTATAATTTAATAACATTTAATCCAATCTGTCAGACTATAATCCAATACAATCTAGAGATTAATCACTCTATTATATAATTTATTCAAATCTATTCGCACTATAATTTGATCCAATGTACCACAGTATAATCCAATCACTCTAAAATCTAATCACACTATAATCTAATATAAACTAATTTACTAACTCTTGTTAAATCTAGCCTTATTTTTCTGATTTCTGATTGGCCAGTTTTGCCATGAAGCCTGTCCCTCACTGTTTGATCAGGTTCCAGATGCTATCAAGAAGTGCCAGAGAGCTGGAATTACGGTGAGAATGGTTACAGGCGATAACATCAACACAGCTCGCGCCATCGCTGCTAAATGCGGCATCATTAATGTCGGCGACGACTTCCTGTGCATGGAGGGAAAGGATTTCAACCGGCGAATCAGGAACGAGAAAGGAGAGGTACGGTCTAAGAACCAATCAGATGCTATTCCCTGATGTTTCTGAGAAGTCTGTTAATAGGTTCTCATTAATGAGAAATGCAGAGACGAGATTGTGGGGTTACATTTACATTTAAATTTACATTATGGGTTACGGGATATACTACTAGACCCCGACTCCCAGAATGCTATGCGGCTATTTGAGTGAGATAATGAGAATGATGTCAGGAAGCTGATCTAAATGACTAAAGCCCCACTGCATCAGATGCTTTAGTTAGAAATCAAAGCAGAGGCTAAATCAGTTGAATCTTTCAGTTGAAAGGCATTGTGGGTAATGTGGGAAATTTTAAAAGATCTCATGTTAAGTATTAAATTAATAAAAGTTTTGCTTATATATCATGTTAAATTCTTGCAACTTATTCACGTGCATTTAAATATATATACATATATATCTATATATCTCTTTCTATCTATCTATCTATCTATCTATCTATCTATCTATCTATCTATCTATCTATCTATCTACCTACCTACCTACCTACCTACCTACCTACCTACCTACCTACCTACCTACCTACCTACCTACCTACCTACCTACCTACCTACCTACCTACCTACCTACCTACCTACCTACCTACCTACCTACCTACCTACCTATCGATATATATATATATATATATATATATATATATATATATATATATATATATTAAATATATATTTATATCGCTATATATTTCTTTTTTCCAGGTGGAGCAGGAGCGCATAGACAAGATCTGGCCCAAACTTCGAGTGCTGGCTCGCTCATCTCCTACAGACAAACATACACTCGTCAAAGGTATTCTCACACACACACACACACTCACACACACTCACACAGACACATTTCTGTTTTTGTGTATAATGTTTTCCAGAACTGTATCAACTAAGAGTTTTTGTTTCCCAGACGCCATTACCTGGAAATATCCAATCAAATGTTCAGAATCGTCTAATTGAATGTTGTAATGAACTGGCGGATTAAGATGTTGAGTAACACCAGGTGGTTAATTGGCAGTGTTTTAGTAAAGTTGTGTGCAAATGTTTTTTTTCTTAAATAATTAGCAAGTAATAATAATAATAAAAATAATAATAATAATAAATGAAATTTTCCCTGCAGGGTCACTCACTTACCAAGCACATTAAATATAAGCCACAACAAAATTACTATTACTATTTATATAATATTGTTAATTACTTTTGTCCTGCTTGAATTTATTTGCAATTTATATTTATTTTAGTCTTCTTTTGAAATGTTTTCTTTAAACATCCAAAGTGTGTGTGTGTTGTGTATTTGTGTGTGTTTGTGTAGGTATCATAGACAGCACTATAGGAGAACAGAGGCAAGTCGTGGCGGTGACCGGTGATGGTACAAATGACGGCCCTGCGCTGAAGAAGGCCGACGTTGGATTTGCCATGGTGTGAAAAAGAAGCATGATTTCTCTCTTTATTATAATACATAGATTAAATATGCAGATATGTCTATGGTCTTGTATCATTTTCATACTTAATTAAATTGTAGCTTTTTTGAATAGATGCTACACATATTGTAGAGGCTTGTGTGTGTGTGTGTTTGTGTCTGTGTGTGTGTGTGTAGGGAATTGCAGGGACAGATGTGGCAAAGGAGGCATCGGACATCATTTTAACAGATGATAACTTCAGCAGCATTGTGAAGGCGGTAATGTGGGGCCGAAACGTTTACGACAGCATCTCCAAATTCCTGCAGTTTCAGCTGACGGTCAACGTTGTGGCTGTGATCGTGGCTTTTACAGGAGCCTGTATTACACAGGTGTGTGTGTGTGTGTGTATATATATATATATATATATATATATATATATAATACATATAATATAGTCCTATATATTGTTATTACTTAGTAATAACCTTATTATTACGCAGTAATAACCTTGTTAGTATTAAAGGTTACTAAAACATGGTTAATAAGTAGTATTAATGGGCATTGCAATAACACAATTATGACAGTATATTGAAGGTATTATAATTCAAGATTTAAAGTAATAACAACGCATTGTAGTAACACCATTCAAATATGGTAACAGAGAAGCGTGGTAATACAGTGTCAATAATAATAATAATATAGTGTCACAATAACTGTTTAAACAATAATAATGAGTCATAACGAGGTAGTAATAAACATTCATTGTAAAAACGCAGTTCTAATTTATTGACACCGGTCTAATGACTTTTTTCTTTTTAAAAGCTAAAGTTTTCTATTCCTTTTGGATCCACAGCAAATGATCATTGATTAATGTGTGCTTATTCATAACCTTTTAAACCATTTACAAAACAAGTGTTTCACTTACGTTATAGCACTAAACCTGTAATAATAATAATAATAATAATAATAATAATAATAATAATAATAATAATAAACCGGAGAGGGGGCACGGTTTCCGATTCCCGTCTCGGCCATGTGTGTGTGGAGTTTACATGTTCTCCCTGTGCCTCAGGGGGTTTTTTTTCGGGTTCTCCGGGTTCTTCCGGTTTCCTCCCGGTCCAAAAAAATGCACTGTAGGTTGATTGGCACCTTGGAAAATTGACCCTAGTGTATGAATGTGTGTGAATGTGAGTGTGTGTGTGCCCTGCGATGCGTTGGCATTCCGTCCAGGGTGTATCCTGCCTTAATGCCCATAGACGCCTGAGATAGGCACAGACTCCCCGTGACCCGAGGGAAGATCGGATAAAGCGGTAGAAGATGAATGAATAAACCGGAGATTTGCCGCTGCATGAATGTGGTTGAATGCAACAAAAGTGTGTGTTTGTACTTTATGTTTGCAGGATTCTCCTCTGAAAGCCGTGCAGATGTTGTGGGTGAATCTGATCATGGACACGTTCGCATCGTTAGCTCTGGCCACCGAGCCGCCCACCGAGTCTCTCTTGTTACGGAAACCTTACGGCCGAAACAAGCCGCTCATCTCTAGGACCATGATGAAGAATATCCTCGGACACGCAGTGTATCAGCTCGTCATCATCTTCACTCTGCTGTTTGTCGGTATGCTAGCACATAGTCCTAATGAATCGCCTCTTTCCATATCTTTTTGCTGTAACAAAGTGCGTTACCTTCCCCTCCACAGGCGAGAAGATATTCGATATCGACAACGGCCGCGATGCTCCTCTCCACGCGCCTCCGTCGGAGCATTACACCATCATCTTTAACACGTTCGTCCTCATGCAGCTGTTCAACGAGATCAACGCGCGCAAAATCCACGGCGAGCGGAACGTCTTCGACGGCATCTTTGCTAATCCGATCTTCTGTTCCATCGTACTTGGGACCTTCGCTATACAGGTTAAAGTTCTTGGACGTTACGCTCATAAAAACTCTATTTTAATATCGGCCCGTTATTAAGTGTGTGTGTGTGTGTGTGTGTGTGTGTGTGTGTGTGTGTGTGTGTCTGTGTGTGTGTGTGTGTGTGGTTTAGATCGTAATCGTCCAGTTTGGAGGCAAGCCATTTAGCTGTTCGCCTCTGAATGTGGAGCAGTGGCTCTGGTGTTTGTTCATAGGAGTTGGAGAACTGATCTGGGGTCAGGTAATTGCTGTTCATTACTTTGCGCTTTTTAACGCCCAATTCCCCGTAATTACGAATAAACCGAGTACTATGTTTCCTGTGATGTCAGGTTTTGCTCAATTCGAGAATTTTAGGTCACATGACCGTTCTGCTTCACTACTGTATTACTAAAGGAGAAAAGCTGGGTCAGGCAGTCGGAATCAGGCGGAACCTGGGACAAGTATAAAGAAAGATTTTGGGACAAAAGCTGAGCTAGGCGCTGGGAAAAAAAGGGGCTGGACAGAAGTTAGGTCAAATGCTTGGACAGGCAAGATCTAGGGAGAGAAAAAAATGAATAAAAAAAACTAGATCAGAAGTTGGGTTAGGATGTGACGGGATCTGGGGCAGCAACCAGGAGCTAGAGGAGTTAATCATGATACTTTGGTACCAACCACTGATGTTCCTATCCCGTCCCATCTCTCTGGACCTGCCAAGTTTGTTCTGGTGGGGACTCTAGGCCACTCTGTGCAGGTTCACATCAATGGCCTGGGGGTCCGGGGGTTCGCAGATTGCATTTGATCTCCCATCACCGGACAACGATGAGACATCCGGTGGTGGTCTTGTGAATGGACCCCTTTTAAATCCGTTTCCTATCAAGGTTTCTCTTCCCCATGCCGTTTCAGAGAGTTTTTCCCCTTTGCTTCGGTCGCCACTGGGTCTCTCCTTAGCGGCAATCAAAAGGGACAATTGCATACGTCCTTTTAATGCTGCATTATCCGTGCCAGGCTGCTTTGAGACTATATAAGTGCTTTTTACGGATGTAAAAAAAATGAGTTGAGACAGGAGAGGGGGCGGAGACAGAAGTGGGCACAAATAGTATGGATTTAAGAGCAAGCGGGCCAGAACCTGAGACGTTAAAAGAAGTGTGTTAAAAAGCTAGGGCAGGAAGCCGGGGAGCAGTGACCCATGTTGGAACAAAAGAAAGGTGTTAGTTTAAGAACTGGGGCTGAAACTGGGGCAGGCGGTTTGTTTGATCGCCGAGGACTTCTATCGTAAACCGAGATGCTTGACGGCGACCAGGAGAGAACCTGGGACCGATACCTGGAGTGGACTTTTGCGGTGTTGATCCTTTGCTAAAATGGGAATGGCGATTTTTCTCCATGGGAATCGAGATCACGATTTTCTCGCCCAATTTGAATTTTTTCACCAAAAAAATGTCTACACATAGAAAAGTACAGAAAAACAATCATTTAAAGTGCTAAAGTAACAAAACTAGCGTACCAATAACTATTTAAAACATACCAATGACGTGTGAACATGATCTGAATGTAGCCTGCGCACGTAGCCGACGCCGTCATGAGCGTTTATACTTCTGCGTCGATGTGCAGTAACTATTCCCAAACACTAGTTGGCGGTGGTGGGGTGTTTATGGGTTTCTTCTGTAGCATCAATAGCGAATTCCTGTCATTGGGGTGGGGTTATTTTCTCACTTCTTCGATGATCCGTCACTAGGGACTTTAAAAATGCCGGTACAGACGAATACGGCGGAATACGTACAACGCTACACCGGAAAGACTCTGGCAAGCCGACCAACCACAGACCTTGCGCTCTGCATCGACGTGACGTGTAGTTACTCTATTGTAGAGGTGCATTTCAGGTTTACTGTGTAGGCTACGGCGTAGCGACGGGTAGTCTCAACAACGCTGAAGTAAAAACCAGCCTGTACTTGGAAGTGAATCGTGGACATTTAGAAATGAGATCGTATGGATCGAGATTGTGACCCTGTTGTGGATTTAGGTCCTCTGAAGTACAGTAGAACAGGGGACTGAGGTAGAGTTTGGGCCAGAGCTTGGAGAGGCAGTGGCTAGTGGTCCGGGCGGGGTCAGAGTTGATATAATAGCTGGGGCAGAACTTGAAGGTGGGACAGAAAGCAGGACAGAAGGATCTATATTAAAAGGTGGGGCGAGATCTCGAATAGAAGCTGGGCCAGGAACTAGGATACGACGGTGAGCTTGGCAATAGTGATGATTGTTCAGGAAGTAGGCGGCGTGGCGGGGAGGGGGGTGGGGGTGGGGGGTATTAGTACTAGGGAAAGCACCATAGCACCAGAAGCTGGAGCAGGAGACGCAGAAACCAGGGCAGGGATAGAGTTCATGACATATTGAAAACGTTACTCCAACAGGTGATTGCCTCCGTCCCGACCAATCAGCTGAAGTTTTTGAAAGAGGCGGGGCTTTCGCCGGCAGCCGATGACATCACAGACGAGGACCTGGCAGAGGACGAGGAAGAGATCGATCACGCCGAGCGAGAGCTCAGGCGAGGGCAAATTCTCTGGTTCAGGGGACTGAACCGCATCCAGACGCAGGTAACACCCGCGCGTGTCTCCGTGTTTCGACGATCACACGCTACGTGTCCTTCGTTGCGTCCACCATATCCATGTCTTACTGTGGGCGTGTGTCTGTGTGCGTTTTGCGTGTGTGTGTGTGTCTTTTCCCGCAGATGGAGGTAGTCAGCACGTTTAAGCGCAGTGGCTCGTTTCAAGGCGCCGTCCGCCGCCGCTCGTCCATCCTCAGCCAGCTGCATGACGTAACCAACACACACACACACGTAGGTCTGTCAGCGGGGAGTGATCTCCAGCCCTCCGCTAACGGCCAGGAAACACAGTCCATCACACAAACACACACACACACACACACACACACACACACACACACACTAACGTGAACAATGACTTTCACACGTCCGCACACCAGAGAAATGACTCATACACCTGAACACTGGTGCCAATAAGTGTGCATGTATGTGTGTGTGTGTGTGTGTGTGTGTGTGAGAGAGAGAGATGCTTCTGGCTTACTGTCACACTGTCCGGATCTATGTGTCTGTAACCTTTCAGCTTCCTTCCTTCTTTCCTTTTTTCTGTCTATCTTTGTACTTACTGGCTTTCTTTCTTTTTTTGTGTGTGTGTGTGTGTGTGTGTGTGTGTCTCTGTCGTTTTTCCATTTCGTTCCGTTACCTGTGTTGTAAAAGAAATGAATCTATCAAAAGGGTCTTACTTGTTGGAAAAGGAGGAATAAATGAGACGAAAGAGACACGGGAGGACCCGTAACCTTCAACCTTACTAATTAAACCCATCATTAACAGCTTCTGCATGCTCCTTTGTTTTTGTTTTTGTTTTCTTGCCCCTCTGTTCCGTTATTTTTGAAATCTCTTGTTTCATTGTGTCGTTTATTTTTTTATCTCTGTCATGTATGTAATAGTTGAACTCTCTCATCAGTGGAGTCTTTTTTTTTTTTTTTTTTTTTTTACACTCCGGACGTTTACATCGCCAGTGCCAAGAACGATTATTATAATGTAAACGAATTGTACAAATTTGCATAAAATCATTTGTTAATGAAAAACAAAAAAAAAAAACGAAGACTTTGTTGGGGGGGGGGGGGGGGGGGGGGGGGGGGGGGGGGGGGGGGGGGGGGGGGGGGGTGGGGGGGGGGGGGGGGGGTTGGGGGGGGGGGTGGGGTGGGGGGGGGGGGGGGGGGGGGGGTGTGCATCACAGGCGTGGTGCGGTGTGTTTATCTTGTAAACCTCTTCAGCCTAACCAATAAAATTCAACGTTCGTCCGTCGCCTTCATAATAAAATGAAGTCTGATGTGTGTGACAGGTGCATGCATTTATTTGATTGTTTTTTGTGTTTTGTG
>JACRUU010000020.1:12127763-12145263 GCA_030449085.1 Kryptopterus vitreolus
GGACCGGGAGGAAACCCGAGTACCCGGAGAAAAACCCCCTGAGGCACGGGGAGAACATGCAAACTCCACACACACATGGCCCGAGACGGGAATCGAACCAAGACCATGGCGGTGTGGGGCGAACGTGCTAAGCACTAAGCCACCGTGACCCATGGATGATGTTTCAACTTATCTAAAATTGTTATGTTTAAATACAATAAAACAGGGACCCATCACAAAATGCTGCTCTAGGTCTCACTGTAATATGAATAGGAATAAATAATTATAGAGACTAATGTTGATGATTGATGATTATGATGATGGTGGTGGTTATTGTGATTTTTTTTAAATTACCATTTCTTACTCATTTTAAAGGATTTTTCCCGCACTTATGTCAACAATTCTTCACAATGGACACCAGGGGGTGATAGAGGAGCGAACAACACATTTATGAGAGTTGTAATACTGCATGGATTTGATCTGTACGAACGTTTTCTGTAGCTTGTTAAATAATTATACATTATATATTTCATATCGGAGTATTACAAAGCTGATCAAATTCATGTGATATCTTATAATAAACTGCTGATCAGATGAACCTGCACTTTCTATATTGCCCTTATAAAATGTTATCGTTTATACTGTTTATCGGTATTAGGCAAGGATTATTTATAAACAACTTTCTTTTAGAAGATTTGTCCAGGAAACTAACTCTATTACACACGATCTGTTCAATCGGTTTAATAAAACCAATATTTAAAAACCGTTATTCCGTTATTTATTTATTTTGCAGATAACTTTTTCAACAAACAATTTCAATATTAATAAATAATTCTGCATTGTTTCCGAGTTTTTTTTTTTACTGACAAATAAAAACCAACTATGTATAAATTTCAATTTAACCAGTTATAAATATGATTGTAAATAAAACGATACATTACAAAGTAATAATACATAAACACTATTATAAGTAAATTATATTTTGTTTAAATAATGCAATATCTATCTATCTATCTATCTATCTATCTATCTATCTATCTATCTATCTATCTATCTATCTATCTATCTATCTATCTATCTATCTATCTATCTATCTATCTATCTATCTATCTATCTATCTATATACATTCACATGCTGGTTTTGTCCTACTCGCTTGCTGATTGGTCCGTTGGGCTCCGCCACTGCGATCTGATAGGTGGATGGAGCTGTCAGTTAGACGGTCAGAGAACAGCGCGCTGTTTTGGGCTTTCTGCAAGTCCGATGCTGAGTGTGTGAGTGAGAGAAGAGTGTATGTGTGTGTGTGTGTGTGCGTGTGTGTGTGTGTGATTGCGAGAGTTGTGTGTTTGGGGGATAAATGATGAGGACGCCCAGAGTAAGTGTGTTAATGTGTTCGGAAAGATGGTGAGGACATCATCTAACATCAGCTTCTCAACACTGCACACTGCGGAGACGCTCACTTTCTGCAGGTACGCGGACATTTATCACACTTCACATCACACACACACACACACACACACACACACACACACACACACACACACACACACACACAAACACACACACACACATATATATTAACTGCAGCTTCGTTTAACACAGTGTTTACCAAACACTTATACAGTGTCTCTATTCAACACTAATAACCGACATGAGTGTTAATTAAGCACTGATATATAAACGATTAATGAACGCTAATTAACGCAGCAATGGCGCTCTCTAATAACTGACCTCTTTAATGCTAATATATATATAATACAACAGTAAATAACAGCACTAATAACAATAAAAAAGAAAAATACTTTTTTTAATTCACCGTCGTTAATAAAGTGAACACTACAGGCGTTAATTCAGTATTCATAAAATGAAATGAACATTAGTTAACAAAAAATTTACCCTCCATGTGTTGATTGAGTTTTAAAGTTATTGTTAGCTGAATATGGAACATTGTTAATAGGGTGTTGTGAAATGTATGAAAACAAGTAATGTTAATAAAAAAGTGAATTTTAACACGTGAGAATGAATATTCTTTCAGCTATTACTACAGATGCTAATTTAGTGCTGCGTTCATTAAACGATGCATTGATAATTAACTAAATCCTGCTAACTTAACATGCATTGAGTGTTAAATATAATGTGAGTTCTATGTTAAAAAAACAAAAAAACTTAATGTGTTAAGAATTAGAGTTTTTATCGGACGCTATGCGAGTTCTGGAGATTATTTGGTTATTTAGTAAGTTTGCAATTAATTTAATTACATTTACAGTGAATTTTGCAGCCAACTTGCTATGGGATGAATACAGTAGTTAATGTGTGTTAAGTACTTGGTTGTAACCAATACCTGGCACTAGTTAGTTCATTCGAAATCACTGTATAACCGAACACTGTAAATCACTGTATACCAGTGGATGTGGATGATGAAGGAACATTGTAATGAAACTTGAGTGGCTATGTGTTTGGTGGAGATGTACTGGACTGGAGGAAGAGTTTGGGTTTGGACTCTCTGTACTTTGCAGGAGAGTGTTTTAGGTGATGAACCAAGCTGTAATGGCCTGGAGGATGTGTAGAAGTTAGAGAGAGCTGTGCTGGAATATCGGGTATGTAGGTATGTGGTAGTGCTTTACTAGACTGGAGAATATGTAGGTGTTAGTGTAGAGCTGTAGTGGACTGGACAGGGTGTAGGTGTTAGGGTAGAGCTGTAGTGGACTGGATAGTGTGTAGGTGTTATTGGAGATCTGTAGTGGACTAGATAGTGTGTAGGTGTTAGGGGAGATCTGTAGTGGACTGGATAGTGTGTAGGTGTTATTGGAGATCTGTAGTGGACTAGATAGTGTGTAGGTGTTAGGGGAGATCTGTAGTGGACTAGATAGTGTGTAGGTGTTAGAGTAGAGTTGTAGTGGACTGGATAGTGTGTAGGAGTTATGGTAGATCTGTAATGGACTGGACAGTGTGTAGGTGTTAGTGTAGAGCTGTAGTGGACTGGATAGTGTGTAAGTGTTAGGATAGAGCTGTAGTGGACTGGGCAGTGTGTAGGTTTTAGCGTAGAGATGTAGTGGACTGGATAGTGTGTAAGTGTTAGGGGAGATCTGTAATGGACTGGACAGTGTGTAGGTGTTAGGGTAGAGTTGTAGTGTACTGGACAGTGTGTAGGTGTTAGGGTAGTTAGGTAGTGGAGGTAGTGTGTAGTGTGTAGTGGACTAGATAGTGTGTAGGTGTTATGGTAGATCTGTAATGGACTGGACAGTGTGTAAGTGTTAGAGTAGAGTTGTATTGGACTGTACAGTGTGTAGGTGTTAGGGGAGGTCTGTAGTGGACTGGATAGTGTGTAAGTGTTAGGGGAGGTCTGTAGTGTACTGGACAGTGTGTGTTAGGGGAGATCTGTTGTGGACTAGATAGTGAGGTAGGTGTTATGGTAGATCTGTAGTGGACTGGACAGTGTGTAGGTGTTAGGGTAGAGTTGTAGTGTAGTGGACTGGACAGTGTGTAGGTGTTAGGGTAGAGTTGTAGTGTACTGGACAGTGTGTAAGTGTTAGGGTAGAGTTGTAGTGGACTGGACAGTGTGTAGGTGTTAGGGTAGATATGTAGTGGACTGGATAGTGTGTAAGTGTTAGGGGAGGTCTGTAGTGGACTGGACAGTGTGTAGGTGTTAGGGTAGATCTGTAGTGGACTGGACAGTGTGTAGGTGTTAGGGTAGATCTGTAGTGGACAGTGTGTAGTGTATGAGTAGAGTGTACTGCTGGATAGTGTGTAGGTGTTAGGGGAGTAGATCTGTAGTGGACTGGACAGTGTGTAAGTGTTAGGGTAGAGAGGTCTGTAGTGGACTGGACAGTGTGTAGGTGTTAGGGTAGAGCTGTAGTGGACTGGACAGTGTGTAGGTGTTAGGGTAGATCGGTAGTGTACTGGACAGTGTGTAGGTGTTAGGGTAGATCTGTAGTGGACTGGACAGTGTGTAGGTGTTAGGGTAGAGTTGTAGTGTACTGGACAGTGTGTAGGTGTAGGGTAGTGTGTAGGTGTTAGGGGTAGAGTCTGTAGTGGACTGGACAGTGTGTAGGTGTTAGGGTAGATCTGTAGTGGACTGGACAGTGTGTAGGTGTTAGGGTAGATCTGTAGTGGACTGGACAGTGTGTAGGTGTTAGGGTAGAGTTGTAGTGTAGTGGACTGGACAGTGTGTAGGTGTTAGGGTAGATCTGTAGTGGACTGGACAGTGTGTAGGTGTTAGGGTAGATCTGTAGTGGACTGGACAGTGTGTAGGTGTTAGGGTAGATCTGTAGTGGACTGGACAGTGTGTAGGTGTTATGGTAGAGGATCATCCTGGGTGAAAAAGCACAAGTGTTAATGCCATTAAAATGTGAGCAGTGAGTTGTGTGTTCATCATGAGCCGTTTGCTGATCCTGGGTCATATTTAATTCGATTTTTACTTTGGGGGTAATTTTTTTCCCTATGTGTTTAAAAACATGTGCTGCCAGTTACCGCGGAATCGGACATTTGATCCCGTCTCTGTTTTCGTTGCCAAATCTGCGCTCTCGGGATGTTTGAAGGGGGGGGAAAATAATAAGAAAAGAATTGCTAGAAGGAAATGAGCTCCTCGTACAATATCTTCTTATTTCAGGTAGGAGGAAGCCGCGCTGCCTTTCTGTCGGTCGTTGTTATTATGCGCTGAGAGCATGCACACGGGGAAATCGGAAGTGCGCCTCCAGTCGAAGTGCGCGGCGCTCTTGGGAATGCTCGGGCACCAGCACGGAGCCGCCGACTTCGCCGAGCTCACGGATCTGTGCTGGAAAGTGGACGAGCGCGCCGAGGGCGGATTGGACGCAGATCTCCTCCGTGCTCCGAAAGCGGCTCAGGGAAAGGCGCGTCCGAATAAATCACGCACACCGAACTTCTTCATGGCTCCAGGACAAGGGCCAGGACACGGACAAGGACAAGGTAGGGGGGGCATTTATTTATTTTTTGCTGTACTCAAGAGGAATGTAGTGATGATGCTTAAATGTGATTTTTTCCCCTTTCTTTTTTGGGGTGAACACTATATATTAAAACACCATTATGGATTTGATGCACTGGTTATTTCCACTGGTCCAGCATTAACATTGCTATGTGTGTTAATGACGCTTGCATGTGCCTTCACGAACGTTCACGGTCTCCTTGATACGGCACAAAACTTTGGCTTGTTATACGCTGGATGATTATTATTGTTCTACTTATAGCAGTTGTTATTTGTTCCTGAATTCCAGATGATATGGGATAAAAAATGTATTATTAATTCACTCAATTATATAAATTGAACAGTATAAAGTATAATCATCACCTCGCAGGACATTTATTTTCATTAAATATGACTAATACACGATGATAGGTAACTATCACCTGGGCTGAAATCCTGCTTTCTCATGGAGATATACACGAGAGCTGACGTGAGCCTGAGGGTGCCACGATGTTATCTGCAATGAAAATAGAGCAGTATTAGAAGCATTTAAGGGAAGGATCGTATGCACAGAAGCAGGAGTAGAGACATTTATGAGACGTTTATCTTAGGCCAGCTTTGCTTAGCGTTAAAAGAGCTTAAGCTGATGTCACCCAGTATTACTTAGTATTCATTCAGCAGTAAGTCAGCATTATTAATCTCAGGAGTGATAACAGATATTACTTAGAGATACTCAGTTAGGAAATATATATATATATATATATATATATATACACCACCTGTTGTGTATCACCTGTTTTGTGAGAGCAAATAACTTTTTATAAAATAGTGTTTATGTACATTATTCTACATTTACAGCATTTGGCAGACGCCCTTTATACAACTGAGCAATTGAAGGTTAAGGGCCTTGCTCAAGGGCCCACTAATGGCAGCTTGGTGATGGTGGGATTTGAACCTGCGACTTTCTGATCTTCTGGTCCAAAGGCCAAAGAGCTATTGTACTTGTCCTTACAGTAGCTTCCTGCACAATACTCATTGGCTCTTAGTTTGGCTATAAATACCATGGAATGATAAATGTTAATATTTCTTGAAATTGTTTTTTTTTTAAATATAAAAGACTGAAATCGTACTGATCTCATTGTTCAAGGTGTGCCATTGTGTCTGTAAAAGCCGATCCGCGATTGGTAGAACGGAGCTTGTTGTTGCATCATCAATATTCCTGGTTAAAGCCCGGGCCTGTGTCCAACCACATGCACACATGCACACTCATCATCTGGAATGTCTGGGATTTGTCAGGACGATCGCTCCTAGCAATGGGCAGAGAGCTCGTTTAGACGCTGACGCCTTCTCTGATCTGTCAGAGTCTCAAAGTCTCGATAATATAATAGCCGTAAACAAGCGCTGCATTGTGGAGTCGGCCCGAACGCAAACAGTAAACCTTAGTCACGAACCGGCGAGCCGGAGCAGTCCCGTCTGAGTAGGAAAATCACTAAGCCGCATGTTTACAGAAGACGACTCTGCGAGTATCTGCCTTACGAAAGGCGCGGGGTCGCTTGCCAAACGCCCGGAACGCTCCAAATATTTGCGGATTTAAATCACTTTTCATCTAGTAATAAACCACGTTCCGCTGACAGCCCGGCGTTAGTTATTGTACATCACCGAACATCCGTGCTAATTGGATACAGCGGGTTATTTCGTGCAGCCAAAGGCACACGTCACTTTCTGGAAAGCGCCAATACGAGGGAGAGAGACGCCAGAAAACCTTCGACCTCCGGCTCCAGCCGCCGCCAAGGAGTTTTTCTCTTTTTTCCCCGCGTTCTGAAATAACGCCACGCCGATGGTTTCGTTCGGGGCCGAGAGCGGATTGCGACACGGAGTCGTTCCTCGCGGCGTTATCGCATGCGCTACGGCCATGTTTTTCCAAACTCGAAACTAATCCCATGAACATGATTCTCGGGGTTTACTTTGCTCGGAAGGACACATGCGAATCGCATTATTCAGACCGCGCTTCACAAGACAGATGTTCTAATGATGTTTGAAAGTGCTCGCAATGACTAGAAAGCAAAAGAAGCAAACGTTCCAGTGATCCGGAACCGCATCCTTTATTCAGGGTGATTCTCGTCAGGAAGCGCCGGATCCTGTTTTAGATAATAAACTCTGCCTGTTACACTGCCTGTTACACTGCCGGTGAGGTTGACAACGCAACCATTTTAATTCACCTCAAGTCTGTCGTCGCATTACAGAAACAAAAAACACACCACTGTTTCTCCTATATATAAAATAGATAGATAGATAGATAGATAGATAGATAGATAGATGCAGCTTTATTGTCATTGCATAGTACAGGTACACAGCAACGAAATGCAGTTTTAACATCTACCACAAATGCAAATAATAGTAATGTGCAAATTGACATGAGTATATGTACATTGAGAAATATAAATATGTAGGATATTTGGTCAAGTAAATGTCCAGCTTGTAGAATAAATATGCAAATGTATGCACAGCAATAGATAAGTGGAATGGGCAACTGTAAAAGTACAAGACTTTTGCAGTATATATATATATATATATATATATATATATATATATATATATATATATATATATATATATATATATATATAGGATGTATGTCTGTATATACAACCGATATGCTGTAGCAGCATATATACAGTTAACCATATACGGTTACATATGCTGTGTCTCCCGCAAGTTACCCGCATTTTCATGCATTTTATTTAGTATGGGCTGTCATTTTCTTTGGTATAAGCAGCATAAATACAGTAATAAGTTCATTTAATTGAATAAAATATACAGTAAAGTGTACAGGTACTCAACAATAATACATTCAATAAAGGAATGAAATGAACGATTTAGCATTAAAACGCATGAAAACATATATACTGCTACAAAGCAATTTCTGTGAACTATTATTAGTTGGTTTCAAAGGAAAAAGGAAAAATCTGCGAACGACCGAAGCTCTGATCCGCCACTTTGCCGGTGGTGCGATATTTCTATATCTCTTATTTATGAACTAAATCTATCTTTCTATCTATCCATACATCTAGCTATTATAGAACCAGTTTGTCATTGTACAATAATTTGTCAAATTTGTTCGTATTCGTAAAAAAACGCTCCGCTAGCTAGTCACGAAGCTTAATGAACTTGTAGCGAGCGAGTGTAATACCCATGTAATTCCTACATTCCACTGTTTACTTATAACTAGTTTGGAGACACGCATTCGATAGCGAACTCTACGGATAAATACATACTACGAACAAAACTCTTGGAGCAAATGGTGGGAAGGGAATGGTGGGGAGTGAAGTGGAGAACGAATGGTGGGGAGTGAATGGTGGAGAACGAATGGTGGGGAGTGAATGGTGGAGAACGAATGGTGGGGAGTGAATGGTGGGTAGCGAATGGTGGGGAGTGAATGGTGGGGAGTGAATGGTGGGGAGTGAATGGTGGAGAGTGAATGGTGGAGAGTGAATGGTGGAGAGTGAATGGTGGGGAGTGAATGGTGGGGAGTGAATGGTGGAGAGTGAATGGTGGGGAGGATGGTGGGGGGTGAATGGTGGAGAAGTGAATGGTGGAGATGGTGGGTGAATGGTGGAGAGTGAATGGTGGGGAGTGAATGGTGGGGAACGAATGGTGGGGAGTGAATGGTGGAGAGTGAATGGTGGGGAGTGAATGGTGGGGAGTGAATGGTGGTTAGTGAATGGTGGGGAGCGAATGGTGGGGAGCGAATGTTGGGGAACGAATGGTGGGTAGTGAATGGTGGGTAGTGAATGTTGGGGAGTGAATGGTGGGGAGTGAATGGTGGTTAGTGAATGGTGGTTAGTGAATGGTGGGGAGCGAATGGTGGGGAGCGAATGGTGGGGAACGAATGGTGGGGAGTGAATGGTGGAGAGTGAATGGTGGAGAGTGAATGGTGGAGAGTGAATGGTGGGGAGTGAATGGTGGAGAGTGAATGTGGCAAGTGAATGGTGGAGAGTGAATGGTGGGGAGGAGAGTGAATGGTGGAGAGTGAATGGTGGAGAGTGAATGGTGGAGAGTGAATGGTGGAGAGTGAATGGTGGGAGAGTGAATGGTGGAGAGTGAATGGTGGAGAGTGAATGGTGGAGAGTGAATGGTGGAGGAGAATGGTGGGGGGTGAATGGTGGGGAGATGGAATGGGGTGGCCTGGTGAATGGTGGAGAGTGAATGGTGGAGAGTGAATGGTGGAGAGTGAATGGTGGGTAGTGAATGGTGGGGAGTGAATGGTGGGGAGTGAATGGTGGGGAGTGAATGGTGGGGAGTGAATGGTGGGGAGTGAATGGTGGGGAGTGAATGGTGGAGAGTGAATGGTGGGGAGTGAATGGTGGGGAGTGAATGGTGGAGAGTGATGTGGAGTGAATGGTGGAGAGTGAATGGTGGGGAGTGAATGGTGGGGGGTGGGGGAGTGAATGGTGGAGATGGTGGGGGGTGAATGGTGGGGAGTGAATGGTGGGGGGTGAATGGTGGGGAGTGAATGGTGGGTGGTGGGGGGTGAATGGTGGGGAGTGAATGGTGGGGGTGAATGGTGGAGAGTGAATGGTGGAGAGTGAATGGTGGAGAGTGAATGGTGGAGAGTGAATGGTGGAGAGTGAATGGTGGAGAGTGAATGGTGGAGAGTGAATGGTGGAGAGTGAATGGTGGGGAGTGAATGGTGGAGAGTGAATGGTGGGGAGTGAATGGTGGGGAGTGAATGGTGGAGAGTGAATGGTGGGGAGTGAATGGTGGAGAGTGAATGGTGGAATGGTGGGGAGTGAATGGTGGAGAGTGAATGGTGGGGAGTGAATGGTGGGGAGTGATGGTGGGTGGAGAGTGAATGGTGGGGAGTGAATGGTGGAATGGTGGGGAGTGAATGGTGGAGAGTGAATGGTGGGGAGCATCTGTACAGCGATATTGTACAAAATTTGTCATTGAAAAAGTGAGGACTTTTTTTTTCGATTCAGTTGGAATCAGCCAGAGGATGAGAATTTATATATCAGGAAATGCTCTTAATCCTGAGTGGATTGTCTGGAATATTTTACTCATATGAAATAACAAAACTGTAAGTTCTCCTTCTGTGTGTGTGTGTGTGTGTGTGTGTATGTGTGAGAGAGACAGAGAGAGTGTGTGTAGGTCGTGTTAATACCAAAGCGGGCATATTTTCCCCCAAAAGCTATATTGTTGATGTGCGTCCTGAGTGGATGTTGTGTTTACATGATGGTGACGGTGTGTGTACGTGTGTGTGCGCATGTGTGCATGTGTCGGCAGTGAAGGGAGCGTTGTGTGTAATTACCCTCTCTTCCCGAACTTATCATTACGCTAATGGTAGTCTCCTATGCGCAGTCGTCCGATCGCACAATAGAGACTCGCAGAGGTTTGATTGGGATATTTTTTTTTTCCCCCTCGCAAAACTCGAACCACATGTGCGCGAGCGCGCCTTGGCATTTACGAGCTCCGATCCCACAGCCGCGCTCTCGGGCCTTTCGCGGGCAAAATGAATAATCTCATTGTCTCTCGCGCTCGGCGACGCTCGGCGAAGGCTGGAAACTGGCAGCAGGCGAGCGGGCGTGAAAAAACAAAACAAAACGAAAAAACCCCCCAAAAAAACAACAGAGCGAGGTTAACACGTTTATAAAGTGCCATTATTAATATGGAACGAAGAGAGGCGCTCTGAACGGACTGGAAAAGTCGGCGCAAAACAAAATGAGTCACGCCGCCGGAATTTCGCTCCTCCTGCACCAGTACATACTGACACGGCGTACAAGTTATCCTTTTAGTTACGCTAAATATTAGTAAATATTAAGTTGTAGCAGCGATCGCTCCATCACCACCCTGAGGGTGTAGCTCAGTGGTTTAAGGCGCTGGGCTGCTGCTGATCGGGAGATCCGGGTTCGAGCCCCGGTATGGTCAAGCTGCCGCCCTTAGGTCCTTCAGCAAGACTCTTAACCCTCTGTGCTCCAGCGGGCGCCGTATCATGGCTGCCCCTGTGCTCTGACCCCAGCTACCAAACAGCCAGCTGGGATATGCGAAGAAAGAAATTCACTGTAATATTCATTCATCTTCTACCGCTATATCCGATCTTCCCTCGGGTCACGGGGAACCTGTGCCTATCTCAGGCGTCTATGGGCATTAAGGCAGGATACACCCTGGATGGAATGCATACCCACCACAGGGCACACACACACACTCACACACACATTCATACACTAGGGACAATTTTCCAAGGTGCCAATCAACCTACCGTGCATGTTTTTGGACCGGGAGGAAACCGGAGAACCCGGAGAAAAACCCGCTGAGGCACGGGGAGAACATGCAAACTCCACACACACATGGCCGAGACGGGAATCGAACCTGGACCCTGGCGGTGTGACGCGAACGTGCTAACCACTAAGTCACCGTGCCCCTCACTGTAATATATATGTGACAAATAAAGGCTATTCTTCTTCTTCTTCTTCTTTCCCAACAAGAAACACAAGCGCAGCCTTGTTAAAGTGTGTTATTGTAAATTCCCGGACTGTTATATCAAGTCTTCTAATTGAAAAAAAAAACACATTTTTGTGGCGTTTCTGCTTCACGTGTCCCTGTGAACGAGCCGTTATTATAGAAGGCATATTCGCGTATGAATAGAACAGCGACGACGCCTTTCATAGATGATAAATAAACGTCGGACTACATTATAGACTTTTGATTTTCCTCTGCAAGATCCTGTGATTGATTGCTTTCTTCCTTGAATGTACTGTATATATGCACTTCTGTTGACCCCCCCCCCATATTTACACCACATGCTCCTGTAGAAGTTCATGCTTGACGAAACTCTTCCTGTTCTGGTTTTCCACACACACACAACAATAGAGTGTAATGTAAGTGTCTGTACTGTAATCAGGTAGTAATTATCCTTTCGGCATTGGGTTTGATCCGGGCGTGTGCGTTTTTTTTTTGTATTTTTTTCCCCCCGCCGTGTTTCTTCTCCATGTGTTTGGTTGTAACACGCGTCTTAATCTGTTGGCTTCTGGTGTTCCCGAATATAACAGCTACATATGTTACTATAATTGCGCAGTAAGTGAGAAAACGTGTGCATTTGGCCGGCGCGCAGGCGTGCGAGAGGAAACAGATTTCGGGGATATTTGACAGTTTCTTCGTCTCAGCGCCTGAATTTCCGCACCTGAGCAACACAGACATGCTTTTCATCAAAGCGGCGAAGAAAAGGCGTCCCCGCGTTGCGCAACGGCACACAGAGGGGAACAAGGAGAAGACGAGATCGCACCTCACATTAAGAAATGATTCGTTCTGGGATTTGTTTAGGGGATGGAATTTACAGCTATTATAAACAATATAATAGCTTTTTTCCCCCCACATACAGTAGTTCCCGAGTACTTCATCTGTAATATATAGAAAATATATAATGGGATGCTATAACGTGTCATATCTTCGTTATATATGTCTCACAGTGTTTTCAGGACAAAACAACAAAAATGGATACATATTACTCATCATTTTCATTACATATTTTACTATCAAGCTCATACAGTGCTCACCAGTGTGTCTGTGTGTATGTGTGTGTGTGTGTGTGTGTGTGTGTGTGTGTGTGTGAAGTCTGCGCCATGTCTCCACTAATAATAAAGCAGTCTTTATTAACTCCTCATGCTGCATTTCATTGCAATGTTTTATCCAAACAAATGTACTATCTATATTTTGCCGTATTTCTCATTTAAAAATTTCCTCTCCAAAATTTGTTTTGCGCTTCTACACATTTAATCCTTTAATAGAATAGCCAAATTCACCATATAAGCCACACCACATGCAACAATCCATCCATGTAAATGAGCAAGGTCGGTAGAAATCTCACCCTGTATCATTCTGTACGTTTCGCTCGTTCCAACAGCTTATAAAGGGTGTATTTATTTAAAATGACCGCAAACTGGCCTGAGTGGTCAATCCTCCCAACTCACACCGGAACATCCATCCAATCACAATCCTGACCCTGGTACTGGAGCCGCAATAAGGACGTTTTCTGTTCTTATTGCACGTGCAGTTCGCATAACAGCCAGCAGATGTCTCTAAACATTACAAATGACATCTTTAATGCTGATGAGAAGATTTTCACTGTAATCTGTTTATTTATTTATTTTTCAGTAGGAAAATGTCTACAAGCACAAATATTCATTCATTCATTCATTCATCTTCTACCGCTATATCTGATCTTCCCTCGGGTCACGGGGAGTCTGTGCTTATCTCAGGCGTCTAAGGGGCATTAAAGCAGGATACACCCTGGATGGAATGCCAACCCATCACAGGACACACACAGGACACACACACACACACACACACACACACACACACACACATTCTCACACACATTCATACACTAGGGACAATTTTTCGAAGGTGCCAATCAACCTACAGTGCATGTTTTTTGGACACTCTGGGGAAACCAGAGAACGCGGAGAAAAAAACCCTGAGGCACAGGGAGAACATGCAAACTCCACACACATATGGCCGAGACGGGAATCGAACCCGGACCCTGGTGTGTGAGGCGAACGTGCTAAATAATGACTACACTGTGTGATTTGTGATTCATATAGCATTGGCCATGCATGCATCGTTTGTAACATGAAAACAGTAAGTACAGTATGAATTGTATCGGTGCATTAGCATGTAAGGTAACCATGTGATGCTTTAATAAAAAACAAATTCTCACTGACAGCAACAGATTTGCAGCAACAATTTCTAAATAATTATTAATATATGCGCTCTTTTATTACTGAAAAAGATCTTTTTCTCCTTGTTAAACGGCTTCTCATGCAAGTTCTCTCAGTCCCAGTGCTTCTGCATGAACATGACAAGCTTGTGAGTCACAACCACTATAGATTTACATGGCATAGGCAGAGCTGCATGTTTGTGTAAATAATCAGATGGCACTTAATTAAATGGACAATTTGCTGTCTATTTGAACAAGAGAAATAAAACCGAACTTTGTGTACTATATTGAATTGTATCGTTGTTTTGCATTGAATCACATTGTGTTGAATCGAACCGGATCTCAGTGAGTCGTAATAGGAGTGAATCGCATCAGGAGCTGTGTATATTTAATGTATAGTTAAGGTAATGCACATCCCTAATGTACAGGAAATGCTTCTCTGAAGTCTGGCGTAATTTGTATTGTGTCATTGTCACTTGATAAAGGGAGGAAAGACTCGAACCAGATGCAAGTGAACGAATCTTTTTTCTTTCCTGTTTGGATCTTACTGTGGGTTTTTTTTCTTTGCATATAAATGATTTTGCTCATGTGGGGAAACAGAGAACAAGCACATCGTTGTCTGCGGCAACTCCATTAATCATATAAAATGTTTTGTCAGATTGAATGAATTGTTCATTAAAAGCCCATCCCAAGTGGACTTGTTTCAATCCAGGACTAATCCCTCAATTATCCACCTCTATAAGTTTCAGTGTAAATGAGATGGATCCCAATTTCTGCTTTGTCACCGAAAACAAACCCACGATATTCGGATTATCCGAAACAGATTTTGTGCAATTCGTGCGTTCGGCATCGACATCATAATCAAGCGTTTGTTTTGCGCACAGCCGTGGCGAAGGCCGTCCTCTGACCGAGTTGGCTTTCTGTAAGCCAGCTATTGCATCACTCCTGAGCCGCTCTGAATGGGACGATGTTTTAGGAATTGAGCAATCTGGATTTCAGGATTGTTTTCATAGCAAACTTCGGACGACAAACATGTGCTGACTGATCCAACTTATCCAGAGTACGATGGGGATTTTTGTGTAGATTTCATTCCTGGCCAAACTTTAAGCTTTTAGGTTGCTTGTTCTCCCTGACCCCATACACCCCCCCCTTTTAAAATCTCATTCCTTCTCTCACACACACACACACACACACACATTTCTGCCCACTCATTTCTGTGTTGACTTCAGCATAAAGGCATGGATAATTGCGCTGTGTAATGTTTACAGCATGTTCCACTGATTCACAAAGTCCCAGCCTCTCGAGCGGACCGTGGTATTTCTCCGGAGCTGAGTAAGGCAGGACTCGGATCGGGCGTCTTTTTCTAATGAGGAAACCATGCAGCGTCGGACACGGAACAAACCGGCTGATTGGGGAGGAATATAATGCGTTTAGTCACTCAAAGCATATGCACATCTGTAGGCCTCTTCCCAGCTGTTGACTCAGCAGTGTTTACGGCGTTGCAGTCGGAGCGGCCCGATGATAAAACGACTGAAACTTTTAAAACATCTGCTTGTTCAGGAACGGCTCTACACGTGTCTGGATGCAGGACCAGCGTTTTTACCCACAAGAGCTTGGATTGAATTTGATGTTTTAACGGCAGTGCTGGAGTTAGTGTCTGTGCATGCGGATAAAAGACAACGCCCACCTATAAAGAAACACCCAGTCAGAAGAACTGTGTATTCAAATTACTGTTTAATTAGAAGACAAAGATTGGAGTAAATGAGAAGTGAAAATGAAGGGAATAAGTAAGAAAGGGGCAGAAAATCAAGGATGATGTGTGTGCGTGTGTGTGTGTGTGTGTGTGTGTGTGTGTGTGTGTGTGTTTGTGGGTGTGGGTGTGCATGCGTGTGTTTGTGTAGGGAATGGAGGGAATACATTAGAGGACAGAAACGTGTGTGGGAATGAAGGAGAATCGAGAATCGATGGGAACAAGAAAAGAAAGGATAGACTAAAGGGGAGAGAAAGGAAGGAAGTAAAAAGAAGAAGGGAAGATGGAATAAATGACCGGCGAGAAACCAAACAATAAATCGTGACAAATTAAAAGTGATAAAGTGAGAGGATCCAGATGAATAAAGGACAAAAGGCAATGCTTGGAATAGAGAAAAGAGGACAAAAAAAGAGGAATGAAATATTAATCGACATACATGCCATTTTTGCTTTCTGCAGATATGCTTATAATATCGTTATAAGTGCTTATAAGATATTATGGACTGTCACAATCCACATTCCACTCTCAGATCTCAAAAAGTTTCAAGGCGAGTTTTGTAACACGCCAACAGATGGCAGCACGTGGCTACACGCACAGTCGAAGGGAGCACCCGCCTTGATGAATCGATGTGCCAAAACACAATCATAATCCTGTCTACATTGCAACTACTTTCAACCCCATCCTACACACCAGATTTGGCTCCTGTGGACTCTTTCCAAAGATAGGTATCAGGCTGAAAGTTCTTCTTTATAAAACAATAGAACTCATTTCCAGGCGTGTGGACCGCATGTATTATTATTTTTTTTACATACGCCCCTGCTTGATTTATATACTTATTCCCAGACTGTTTTACTAATGCCTGGAAAGGTTCAGCATCGAAAGATTTGTCAGTATATCACCAGTGCTGAAATGCTGTCCTTCTGAGGAGCTTGCCAATGATCCTGCTGTGCTCGGGGAACCGACATGAGCAGGATCGTCATTGACGGACACATCTTTGAAATGTTTACAACATTCAAATGTTTCACCTCAGTTTGCATTTACAGAATTTGGCAGGCGCCTTTAACCAGAGAGACTTACAAGTGAGGGACCTTGCTCAAGGGCGGGATTTGAACCAAGGGTACTGGGATTTGAACCTGCGACCTTCAGGTCCATCTTCTACCGCTTTATCCGTTCTTCCGTCGGGTCACAGGGATCTCAGGGATCTATGGGCATTAAGGCAGGATACACCCTGGATGGAATGCCAACCCATCACAGGACACACACACACTCATACACTAGGGACAATTTTCCAAGGTGTCAATCAACCTACCGTGCATGTTTTTGGACCGGGAGGAAACCGGAGAACCCGGAGAAAAACCGGGGAGAACATGCAAACTCCACACACACATGGCCAAGACGGGAATCAAACCTAGACCCTGGCGGTGTGAGGAGAACATGCTAACCACTAAGCCATTGTGCCCCTCCGTCTCATAAGTTGTGTGTCTTATTATTGTACAGTGCGCTGTATAAATCTTTGGCTTTTAAACCTTCGTTCACAATGAAACCCTCATAACCACATGCCGTTTCTGTACATTATTGTCTGGACGAACAGTTTCTGGACTGGCCAGCGAAATATAATAAATATAACCCTACAATAAGCCACCTATTACTGTGTAGCATCGCCACGCTAGCATCAATTTTTTTTACCTGTAACTTTAAAAGTCCCCTTTTGACTTGAATGCCCCTTGAACGTCTTGTATTTTTGTCATTGATACGTGTCATTTTTCCCTTTTTTTTTCAAACACATCCTCAAGTGAACAAAAACAAAAACAAAATCGCGATCTGGTTCGAATAAGTGTGTCCGGGAAGGCGGAGGAAGTGCACGGATGGAGCGAGTTGGCACCGATGCACCGCCGTCGTAACGATGTATTTTTAGCTCCGGCCTTATCTTGAGAATCGCTCGTAAAAATTCTCGGCAGCTTCTTTTCTTTTCCTTTCGGCTGTTTCTCGTTGTTTTTTTTTTTTTTTAAGTTTTTTTTGTCGGTCGGGGGTAAAAGCTTCAGAATCCAGGAGTAATGTGCGAAAGGCAAAATGAGCTCTAACGAGAAAATTGTCGATTTGCTTTTTCGTTTTAAAGTTTAAGTTCGTATCATTCACGCT
>JACRUU010000020.1:12150263-12162763 GCA_030449085.1 Kryptopterus vitreolus
AGGCAAGTAAATGAGGGATAAATGAGGGAAAGAAAAAGAAGTGAATAAAAAATACAACAAATCGAATGAAAACAGAATAAATCATAGAGAGAGAGAGAGAGAGAGAGGAGGAGGAAATAAAGGAGCTAAATGAAAAACAGTAAAGCCCCCCTCACCCGGCTCAAACTGGTAGGGTTGTGTGCTTGCTGCGGAGCATGCCGGGATAGCAGTGCATGCTGGGAGAAACGGGGTGTGCGCCAGAGGAACGTGAGGAATGTGTGACTTCAGCGTTTCAGGATTTCGCTTCGCTTTTGCTGACTTATCGCCTACCGCAAATATTCCACCCTCGCTGATGAGTTTTCCAGGGGACGCCGTGAGCCAAGCTTTTCACCGGTGCGAGTGTGTGTGTGTGTGTGTGTGTGTGTGTGTGTGTGTGTGTGTGTGTGTGTGTTCACTGTGCAGCATTCATTCACTGTGCAGCATTCATTCCAGCATGTCATTAACGTGAGAAATATCATGTCACCTAACGGCTGAATTTATTCCACTTGAACCTTTCCACTTAGTGTGTTTTTCACACACACACACACACACACACACACACACACACACACACACACACACACACACACACACACACACACACAAACACACACACACATATATATGTATACATACACACACAGGAGCTCAGCCACCAGGCTAATGTTGCTAAAACGCTCTAGGGGTTAAAGAACGAGAGTGAGACAGAGAGACAAATTGAGAGACAGGCTGACAGACAGACAGACAGACAGACGGAGAGTATGTGAGACAGACAGAGTGAGAAAGAGTAAATCAGACGTGTGTAACATCGACTTCACTGCAGTGTACGTTCAACAGCTGTTATCACTCCATCTCTTCGTTCTCCTCTTTTCTCTTCTCTCCTTGTTCTCTTCTCGTTTTGTCTCATTGTCTTTTTGCTTCCGTCTGTTTTGTCCTGTTTTCCTCTTTTTTTCCCCCGTTGTTTTCTTTTCTTTCTTTTAAAAGAAAGAGATCTCCGCTCTCTTCCTTCCTCCTTCGCTGCCCGTTTTATTTCTCTTCTCTTTTGCTTCTCCTTTCTCTCGTTTTGCTCTCATTCTCTTCTCTTCTCTCCTTGTTCTGTTCTCGTTTTGTCTCAGTCTCAGTGTCTTTTTTCTTTCGTGTTTTGTCGTTTTTCCTCTTTTTTATTCCCCGTTTTTTTCTTTTCTTCCTTTTATAATCCTGGTCCGCTCTCTTCCTCTTTCGCTTCTCGTTTTATTTCTCTTCTCTTTTGCTTCTCCTTTCTCTCGTTTTGTTATCATTCTCTTCTCTTCTCTCCGCTCCATTTCCCTGTCTCTGGATGATGTTGGAGAAGGTGGGGTTTGCCGGCTTCAGTGTGTAAGAAGCTGAACTGGAGTCAGACAGCTCCAGGTGCTGAAGTCTTTCCTGTTGTAATGAGTTCAGAGGCACCAGAAAGAAGGGAATAAAAAATATATATATCTCTATTTTTCTACACAGGTACAGATTACACCATACAGGGGAAAAAGGAAGGAAGGGAAGTAAAATAGAAGAATAGAATAGAATAGTAGTAAAAGGTATTACTAAATGTACTCTAGGAGGCGGTGTCTCAGCAGGTTAAGGCTCTGGGCTGCTGATCAGAAGGTCGGAGGTTCGAGTATCGCCAAGCTGCCACCTTTGGGTCCTTGAGCAAGGCCCTTAACCCTCTGTGCTCCAGGGGGCACTGTATCATGGTTGACCCTGCGCTCTGACCCCAGCTTCCAAAAACAAGCTGGGATCTAAAGAATTTCTTCTTTTCTCTAAAAAAAAAAATTAAACATAAAAAATACTATTAAAGAAAAGTATACTATAGAAAAGTAGTAAGGTAAGAAAGGATAAATGTTTTAAACCAACAAGGTAAACATTCCGTTATGATCAAGAAAAATAAAAAAATAAACATTCCGTTATGATCAAGAAAAATAATACAGAAGAGAGCGCGGAGAAGATGAAGGAACGGGAGAACAACAAAAAAAAGGAAAGAATGATGGAGAGATAAATGGATCGAACCCTAACTTGACCTTTTGTCCTCTCGACTGGGGGAAGGGGGGGCGGGGTCACGTCCTAAATCACATTACATCACGCTAAACTACTTTAGCGTAGCGAGTGTAGTGAGAGCAACCAGACTACGGAGACGGAGAGATGGAGAGATAAAGGTGTATCAGGTAAACGAATTCCTTTGTAGGATCGGACACACGTCTCCATACTTACACACTTTAACAACTTGTACATGGATACAGTCGCATTCTGTCTGTCTGTCTGTCTGCCACACTCTTTATTCTCTCTCTCTCTCTCTCTCTCTCTCTCTCTCTCTCTTACTCCATCCGTCTTTCTGTCTGTCAGTTTGTCTCACTCCTTTGTCCTGTATCCCTGTATGTGTATCTCAATCTATTTCTCTCTTTCCTTCTGTCTTTCTAAGCCACTCTTTCACATGGTCTCTCTGTCTGTCTGACTTTGTCTCTCTTTATCTCTCTCACTCTCTCTGCCTCAATAGCTTTTGTTCTCTCTTTCTGGACATATGTATCAGTATCTGTTTGTCTCCCTTTCTCTTTCTGTCTGTTCATCTTTGTCTGTCTCCTCCTTTGTTTCAGTCTGTTCATCTATCTGTCTCACTCTCTTTCTCTCTATCTGTTTGTCTGTCTGATCGTCTGCATGCCTGTGTGTCTCCCTCAATCTTTCCGTTTGCTCAATCTGTCTCTCCCTATCTCGCTTTCTTTCTGCCTGTCTCTCTGTCAGTATGTTTATCTGTCTTTCTCCCCCTCTTTCTTCTGGACATGTACGTATGTATTTATAGGACATTTTCAGGTGTATACATTTTGCAGTTTCTTGTGAAGGAAGAATAGTGCATTAAACATTGTAATTGACACACACACACACACACACACACACACACACACACACACACACACACACACACACACACACACACACACACACACACACACACACACACACTGACAGGCCTCCAGCACATATGCAGTTCATTTATTGACAAACAGCCATATATCTATCTATCTTTATATTTTTTTATTTGAATAATTTGGAATAGTGTTTCCTATTTGCTGCTTTATTTCTTCGACAATAAAACATGTTTTATGATAAGATCAGAGAGAGGCGATGGAGAGAGCGCTGCACTCCTCCTGACCTGGGGACTGAAACGAGACACTAATTTATTTCAAATGCCGAGAGTCAAAACAGAGCGAGATGTGAACGCTGAGAAACGAGCGAGTCCAAGAGCACAGAATAATACATACCGTCTGTCTCTCCATCCTTGGGGGGGTGGGGGTACTGATTATTGAACTGCTTAAGAGACAGACAGAAAGACAGGAAGAATGACAGACGGACATAGAATGATAGAAAGACAGACCAAGTGAGTTGAGCCAGACATAGAGATATGAGAGAGAGATATGAGAGAGATAGGAGAGACAAGTCGGACAAAGAGAGAAAAATGGACAGACAGAGTTGAGAGTCAGACAGAGAAATAGTAAAAGACAGACAGACATGTAGACAGAGAATTGAAGGTCACTGAGCTGAGATTAACAGAGAGAGAGAAAGACATATTGACAGAGAATTGAAGCTTATAGAGCCGAGAGACAAAAAGACAGGCAGAAAAAACGGACAGACAGACAGAAAAGAGAGAAGACACAGACAGACACATAGAGAGAAAATAGAGAAGAGACAAACAGAGAATTAAAGGTCACTGAGATGAAGGACAGACAGACAGAAAAGAGAGAGGAGACAGACAGAGAAAGAAAAATACAGACTGACAGAATTAAAGGTAATTGGGATGAGAGACAGACAAAAAAAATGACAGTTGATGGACAGAAAGGTAAAAGAGAAAGAGAGAAAGACAGACAGGCGAAGTTTTCTGTAGCCTGAGACAGACATGCAGACATGCAGGTTTAAAGTTTTTTGTGCTGAGAGACAGACAGAAAGAGAGACAGACAAAGCAAAAGAGCAAACGAAAGGGAAAACTCGTTGATCAGGCAAACAGAAAGAAAGACAATAAAAGAGAGAATCTCCGTTAAAATATTTTATTCACTCTCTTAAAAGTAATTAAATAGCGTAGCTCGTTACGGACGTTGGCGAGAAACTGCATAGACCTGTCATAGCTGCTGTTATAGAGCATTATTCAACACCTGGCAGCCAATCAGAGCAAGGATTTTACAAAGAAACTCCCAGTTGCTATGGCAACGCAGGAGACGCCAGAAATGACAGCCATATGAAATGAGGAGGGGCTTATGCTCGCTCATGTGCGTCTTTCTGTTTCTCAAAAACGTAAATAAACGTTTTGAAAAAGCGATTCATCTCAGGCACAAAGGCTTTGGCGCGCGAAAGTTTTGGCCCCCTCTGTAGTGCAAGAGCAGCGTTCCATCGGAGAACGTAATTGCCGATCAAGTTGCCCGCAAACTATTTGTTCGTCACCGTTTCGTTTTTATACGAACGACTCATTAGATCGCAGTTGGGTTTACGATTATAAAGACCATACTTTTTCCCTTTTATAACCTCACATCCCTCCATTCCCCACTCTTTCCCAGTTTACAGAAATACGGAGCTGAAGGAACGTGTTCCTCATTCCGTATCGCCACATCGCTGCCAAGCGCACATCTTGAGTTGCGTTTTTCGTACGCTCTCCGCGTGTTTACATGGGGTCAACCGCGTTCTCACGACGGCGGGGTCCTAATTGCCTCCATATAATTTGTACTCTGAGCCAGCGCTAAATGGGTGTTTTTTTTTTTGTTTTTTTTGTTTTGTTTTATGCTCCAGTAGGTTTTGTTGTTTTCTGCTCTGTGGAATCATGATATGTAACATGAACACGTCGCATGAACATGGATTATATGGGCTGAGGGCACTATACTGCTGGGACCACTATAACTCTATACACTATACTGCTGGGACCTTAACCCCTCACTGCTCCGGTCTGGATCCGGTGTCAATGTGAATTTTACTTTAAATGAAAGCAGAAATTGACGTAAAAAAAGAATGATGTAAACCCGATCGTGACACAATTTTAATACGGATTTCGGCTGTGATGTAATCAGTCAGGCAAGAGAAGTTCACTGTATAAAGTGTGAGTGGTTTAGTTGTAACCATCACTAGCATAGCTATGATATAGGGAGGGGTGTAGCTCAGTGGTTTATGATGCTGGGCTACTGGTCAGAGGCTCGAGTCCCGGTATTGCCAATCTGCCACCCCTTGGGTTCTTGACCGTAACCCGCATGTGGTTCCGAACCCGCAAGCTGGGATATGTGCAGAAAGAATTTCACTGTGCTGTAAAGCAGAGGTGCCCCAAACGTTTTTGCGCCACGGAATGCTTTAATGTCAGACCATATTTTCACGGACCGGCCTTTAAGGTGTTGCGCATATAAATGAAACGGAAATGTCCTGTCGCAATAAATCCATATTTCACATGGTATTGTCTGTTAAATATTAAAAAGTCACATCCTCTTCTTCTGTTTTACCCTGCGCAAAGAAACTTTCCTAAGACGTTTGTTTTTTGTTCATTTTGCTAGCGTAGGGGGTTTCGATGTAGCGGTAATGTATCATGTGTTTGCACCCCTTTAAGAAGGTAGCGGATGTCGGTAAGTCATGTGACCAAGGCAAGATTGAGTCATAGACAGATGTGGCGGAGAAAATCGGTTAATTTTACAAAAATAAAACATCGTTCAGAAACCAGATACTGTAAGTTATGTATTCTTTCTGTCTGGACCCAGTACTGTACCCGTCCACAGCCTCGGGGACCACTGCTGTAATGTATATGTGTATAAGTCTACATAGCTAATTCTGCTAACAATAATAATTTTTTTTTTTTTTAATTCACGTCTAACATTTAATTCTTCATTCTTCTCCCAGTAAAAGAAGGCTCCGTAAAGTTGACAGGGTTACTTACTACATTAGTGCCGTTTGGCCTTTGCTAAGCTGCCGTTGAGGGGGTTTTAGGGACACTTTCCTTTTGGACGCCTGACCTTTCTGTCATGGACGGAGGCCACTGGACTTTCCCCCCATTACACTCTAGAGCGACTTACAACCAAGCAATCCAGGGTTAAGGGCCTTGCTCAAGGGCCCACTAGTGGCAGCTTGGTATTGGTAGAATTTGAACCTGCAATTTTCTGGTCCAGAGGCCAATGCTTTAACGACTGAGCTCCCACCTCCATACCCCACTTTATTAAGCGACCGTCCTCGATGTCCTCAGTAAATCTGTACGTGTCAAAAAACAAAAAATGCATTAATAACGAAACCAAACAAGCAAACAAAGTGTACGAATGAATGAGTGAATGTATAAAAGAGTGAATGTGAAAACAATGAAATGACTAAGCAAGCAAGTTTGAAATAATTCAATAAATAAAGTAAGTAAACGTATCAATAAAGTGAGTGTAAGAGCAAATATCACACACATGGACCATCCAGGGTTAAGGACCTTGCTCAAGGGCCCACTAGTGGCATTGGTGTTGGTGCAATTTGAACCTGCAATCTTCCGGCCCAGAGGCCAATGCCTTAACGACTGAGCTCCCACCTCCGTACCCCACTTTATTATGTCGACCGTCCCCGTTGTCCTCAGTAAATCTGTACCGTGTCCTCAGAATTCTGTACCGTGTATATTAGTGTGACAGCGTCTCTTTGACTTGTTACAAGACAGCTTTATCCATCTGTCTATAGCCCCCTCCAGCACCGCCCCCTACCCCCTCCCCACCCCCCCGGAGTTTTTGCAACCCTCAGAGTTAGTGGTTTACATCTCTGGTGAAATTTATGGCGTTGTGAAAAAGCCTCAGACTGTAACGCTGTCAGGACGTCAGTGTGTATTTAGTCTCAAGCACTTTATTCAGGATGGTTATATCAATAAATAAGCAAACAAGCGAGTAATTAAAGCAAAAAAAAAGTGCATTTAATAATGTGTATTAATAAGTGTATGAACACATGGAGAATCCAGGGTTAAGGGCCTTGCTCAAGGGCCCACTAGTGGCAGCTTGGCGTTGGTGGAATTTGAACCTGCGATCTTCCGGTCCAGAGGCCGACGCCTTAACCACTGAGCTCCCACCTCCATACCTCACTTTATTAAGGCGACCGTCCTCAATGTCCTCAGTAAATCTGTACCGTGTCCTCAGAATTCTGTACCGTGTATATTAGTGTGACAGCATCGCACGTCCTCACACCGTGTTGTCAAGGTGCGGGATCTCCAGGTAAAAAATTAAAAATAAATAAAATAAAAGTCTGAATCAGTTTTTTGTTGATTTTATTTGTCGAACCGTTTGAACTGCCGATGTACATGCGTACGCTACGAAATAAATAAATAAAGGTGTTGAGTAAAAATGTGCTTAGTAAAGCAGTCCTGAGGTAATGGGTTTAAAACACGAGTTTAACAGGCGAAATAATAAGTGCTTTGACTTTTTTCTTCCCCTCGCACTCTTGGTTTGAATGCAAAATAAAAGTCCGCTTCTCGAGCAGAAGTCAATAAATGTCGAAAAATAAAAGGCAGGACAGAAAGAACCCAGGAGAACCCGGGGTCGAGGGCGCAGAACCGTTTCGTGTACCGTGTACCTCATCGTCGTCGTCGTGGCGACGTTGGAACGCAGCTGATATCCGAGCTGTAACTCAGGAAACTCGTTTAAAGACTCCAGACGTCTTTCACTCGTTTATTTATTTTCAAGAAGAAAACATCACATTATGCCCCCGAGCCAAACGCCGCTACGAGCCTCAGGAGCTCTGAGGCATGAAGTGAGACCAATAAGTAGCAAATCATAGGGACACACACGCGCACACACACACACACACACACACACACACACACACACACTCGCGCGCAGGCGCCAACCGCCGAGAGCCAAAATATTTTATAAACACACAAAATGTAGAGCTGTGTGTGTGTGTGTGTGTGTGTGTGTGAGAGTGTGTGTGTGTGTGTGTGTGTGTGTGTGTGTGTGTCTGTGGGAGAGAGAGATAGAGAGCGAGAGAGAGAGAGAGAGAGAGAGAGAGGTTCAAATCCCCATCAATCTGCATCTCTTTCTCTTTTTAGTTTTTATTTTGCTCTTTTCCTCCCTCCTCTCCTCTTCATCATCTCTTCCTCTCCTCTTTACCTTCTCCACCTTCTTCCACCACCCTTCTCCTCTTTTCTTCTTTTCTTCCCTTCAGTCGTCCAACACCGTTCTCGTTCCCTCGTCATTCTTTCTTTTTTCTGCTCTCCTTCCACGCCTCTTTTCTCCAACACCTTTCTTCCTCTCCGATCTCTGATCTCCTCCTCCTCCGCTACCTTCCTCTCCTCTCCTCTCCTCTCTTCTGTTTTCCTTCCTTTCTCTTCTCAGCTCTTCTCTCCTCTCCGTTCCACCCTCTCTTCTTCTTTCTGCTCATCTCTTCTCCTCTCTACCCCTCTCTTCTCTTCTTCTCCTTTCTCACGCTTTCCTCCTCTTCTCCCTCTCCTGTGTGTGTGTGTGTGTGTGTGAGAGAGAGAGAGCGCAAGAGAGAGAGAGAGAGAGAGAAAGAGAGATGGATGAGCTCAAATCCCCATCAGCCTGCATTCTTTCTCTTTTTATTTTTCATTCTGCTCTTTTTCTTCCACTTCTCTCCCCTCTACCTCTTCATTTTCCCCTCCCCTTTCTTTTTTCCTCCTTTTCTTCTTCTATACCTCCTCCACCTTTTTCCTCTCCTCTGCTCTCCTCTTTTCTTTCCCCTATTTCCCCCTCTACCTCCTATGCCTTATTTTCTCCTCTCCCTTTCTCTCGTTCCCTGTTCTTTCTTTCTCTCCTCTGCTCTTTGCCCGCTCCTCTTTCCTCCAACACCGTTCTTCCTCTCTACCTCTCTACCTTCTACCTCTCATTTCTTCTATTTTCCTTTCTTTCTCTTTTCTCCTCTTTGTTCTTTCCTGTCCATCCTCTCTTCTTCTTGCCTCTCCTCTCTTCTCTACCTCATCTGGCTTTCTTCTCACCTGACCTTTCTTCTCCTCTTTTCCTTTCTCATTCTTTCCTCCTTCTCTTCTTCCTCTCCATTCCACCTCTTCACACTTTCTCCCCTCTCCTTTCCACTCCCGATGGCTTAACCACTGACTGACCCGTTCTGTGTGTACGTGTGTGTGTGTGTGTGCATGTGTGTGTGTGCACGTGATGCAGTAGGGTGTGTAACAGATGTGTGGTGTGTTATTTGGGATAATATTTGGGAATATTGGAGTATTGTGGTTGTGTGTTGGGGTCTGATTGATGTG
Organism: Kryptopterus vitreolus; assembly: GCA_030449085.1. Classification (NCBI taxonomy): domain Eukaryota; kingdom Metazoa; phylum Chordata; class Actinopteri; order Siluriformes; family Siluridae; genus Kryptopterus; species Kryptopterus vitreolus. The sequence goes on from JACRUU010000020.1 coordinate 12,159,481, forward strand.
GCTGTAATTGAATGGAGTAGGCATGGATAGATGAATTCATCAGCACACACACACACACACACACACACACACACACACACACACACACACACACACACACACACACACAGGGACCGGGGCTCGTGTTTCACTTCCTCTTCTCTTTCTTCTGATGATTTATTTTGGTGAAGGAGAAGCTCGATGTCGGCGCTTCGCAGCACTTTGATGTGTGGAGCGAGTGTTACTGCGCTCAGCACTTCGCCGTGTTTGGGTATTAAAGTGATGAGTCAGTCAGGTCACTCACACACACACACACACACACACACACACACACACACACACACACACACACACTAATTCACTGTGACGGGAAACGTCAATTTTTATTCCATTATTTAATCCCCTTCCTTTTTTTTCATTTTTACAATCCAACAGTTCTGAAATATAATCCCTGTAGAAAATCACAAAAGAAAAAACACACACACACACACACACACACACACACACACACACACACACACACACACACACACACACAGTGGGTAAACATACAGTGAAACACCGATATATATACAGTCCTTTTATTGTGGTTTGACCCACACACACACACACACACACACACACACACACACACACACAGTTGGGCTTTGTGTAATCTGATATGGCGCAGGAACCAGACGATATAAATCATGACACATCAAACAGGATGAGAGGAGAGGAAACGTAAAATAAAATCGAAACGAAAGACAGGAGAGGTGGATGAGAGGAAAGGGAAAAGGAACGGAGAGCAGAGGAGATGGGGATCGAAGGGGAACGAGGAGAGTGGATGAGAGGGGAAAGGAAGGAAAGAGAGAGAAGAAGAGGAGAGAGAGGAGCTGAGGAGAGAAAAAGAGAGAAGAAAGAAAAAGAAAACAAGAGGAAAGGGGGGGGGAGCAGGGAGAAGAAAACAAATGACCTGATCAACAGAACGTTGGAAGAGCAAGAAAAAAAGAGAGGATGGATACAAAAGAAAGGAAAGAGGACGACACGCATGTGAGAAGAAGAAGAAGAAGAAGAAGAAAAGACCTCCTGGTGATCACCTGACTCAGGACTCATCCTCCGACACCTACTCAGCACCCAAAGCTCTCTTTATGCAGTCGAATTTTTTTCTCGTCCGCTGTCATTTCCCTGGAATTTCCTGCCATCTGCATCCAATCGTGCCGTCGCGGATTCCCGTTGTCTCGTAAATTTCCGAGTGGTTTTCAGGTTTTCCTGAACCTTAAACACGGAACAACCGTAAAAAACGAGTCTTGTTTATGTCCTTTCCCTGGTCCAGAAGGATTGGGGGTCGGTGGGTGGAAACAAACAAATAAACAACAAATAAATATGTATGTATGTATATGTATATGCATATGTATGGAACCTAAACGTATCACCAGTTTATATAGAAAGCAACCAAAAGCGGAACATAATTCTTAAAGGAGCCACGTAGCGTATTTAACAATAAAAACACTCCCATGTACAGAGGGGGAAGAATGCTGAGGATGGAGGTGCCAGGCAGGAGGAAAAGAGGAAGTTTAAGAAGGAGGAGGTTTATGGATGTGGTGAGGGAAGACATGCAGGTAGTTGGGGTGAAGAATGATCCGCTGTGGCGAACACAAACAGGAACAGCCAAAAGTAGAAGAAAATCATTATTTTTGTTGTTGTTCATATTATTATTGTTTGCTATTTTATTGTTGCTTATTGCATATTATTAATATTATTATTATTATTAGCATCCTCATCATCATTATTATTATTATATAATGATAACTATTCTCCTTAATTATTATATTATTATTTTTATTATTGCTGGCTTTAAGTATTATTATTATTATTATTATTACTACTACTACTACTACTATTGTATAATAATGATTCATTATTCTCCTTAATTATTATATTATTATTTTTTATTATTGTTGGCTTTAATAATAATAATAATATGTATTATTATAATTATGATTGTGATTATTATTATTATTATTATTATTATTATTATTATCATTATTGTTATTATTATTATTACTACTACTACTATTGTATAATAATGGTCATTGTGTTCTCCTAATTATATATATATATATATATATATATTTTTTTTTTTTTTTTATTTTTTTTTTTATTATTGTTGGCTTTAATAATAACAATAATAATATTCATTATTATGATTATGATTATGATTGTGATTATTATTATTATTATTGTTGTATAATAATGATAATTATTCTCCTTAACTATTATATTATTTTTGCATGTAATAATAATAATAATGATGATGATGATGATGATGATGACGATGATGACGATGATGAATAATAATAATATAATGTTATTATTATATTACATTATTTTTTATTATTGTTGGCATTAATTCTTATTATTGCATATTCTTCTTCTTATTATGATGAATAATAAATGAGGCCTATTATTATTCTTCAGCATCGTTTTCGAGCTGCTGTGCAACACAGAAGACGGGCTGCTGTGTTTTTCACAGACACACACACACACACACACACACACACACACACACACACACACACATACACACACACACACAACACACAGACACACACACACACACACACACTCGCCGCAGTAGCCACATGTCGTGCACAGACGTTTTGGTAAGCCCCAGCTCCATCTCTGCTTATTTGACATGGCTCTCTGCTTTGCTTACCATCAGCTGTCATCCGATTGGAATGCTGGAAATGAAAATATTCCCTCGCTCCCATCCGACTTTCTATTCGGAATTTCATGTTTAGTGCCTTGGATGGAGGACAGGACCGGCTTTCAGGCACGTTCCACACAAGCACAGCTTTTCCCCAAATGCTCGATTATATGTGTGTGTGTATGTGTGTGTGTGTGTGAGAGATTGTGTAAAGAGAGAAAGAAGATAGAAAGAGGGAGAGTGTCAGAAAGTGAGTGTGTGTGTGTGTGTGTGTGTGTGTGTGTGTGTGTGTGTGTGTGTGTGTGTGTGGTGTGTGTGTGTGTGTGTGTGTGTGGGGGGGTAATTCAGTCATGAGCAAGAGAGAATGAGACATCGTGTTTTAGGAATAATGATTTCAGTCAAAGAAGGGAAGAGATGAAGAGAGAGGGGTGAGAGAGTATGAAGGAGGAAAAGGGAGAGAGAGAGAGAGATGAGAGGGAGCAGTTTTTGTTCTGACACGACTCGGCTTCATCACCACTTCTGTTTATCACCATGACATCTGTTACTCATCTCTCCCCTTTACAGCAGCTATATACACACCGTCTCTCTCTCCCTCCATCTTCATGCTCTCTCTCT